>CM040422.1:150776141-151376141 GCA_022702705.1 Papilionanthe hookeriana x Papilionanthe teres | reverse complement strand
AATTATTTCCAGATAAACTTGTTCAGATCAAACAAAAGGTACAAGCATTTTTTGTGAGATGGGCTGATAGAAGTTTTGATAGTTCTGCAACCCAAAGAACAGTGGGGGAAGGGGGACACAGTAAAATTGAGCTGCGATGAAAGCCATGAAACAAAAGAAGCCAACATTCTTCGATTAGAAGATACAGATGAAGGCCTAAAGGGATATGTTTGACATACAACTTTGGCTGTGAGCACTTTGAATTAGTGAGAGAAAACTTCTTCTGATGATCGCATCGATGCAGAAGTGAATGGAGGGAAAGACGCTTCGTACGAGCCATCAAAGCCAACTTTGAAGTAGTTTGAATCAGACGAAAATGTCAGTGAAGGATTACAAGATTTATCGAGTACATTAAATAAATTGGACGAGAACAAAGATCCAACACTTGAATTAGAAGATTTTGACGCGGCAGAACTTTCCCATCAAGTTGGAGTTGCAAGAGAGGTTGTTGATTACAGTGAAAAGGCTTCCAAATCTTTGCGAGGTTAACTTCAGGAGAATTTTTCGGCTCTGAAAGTATCACAACCCGGTCCGAAAATCGGTACACCCCGTCAACACAAGGGCATAATGAAATGAATTTAACCTTTTTGTATTCTCAAATAAAGACTTGCGTTGGAAATAAAAAGTTAAATGTAATTTTATTCTATAATGAATAATCCACTTTGTTCGGGACTTGATTGAAGAAGACAAGATTCTGTTAAAAAAGATAGATACAAAGAAGAATTTAGCGGACGAGACAATGATTAACTGTGACAACCACCTTAGCTTCCACAGACAGTGAGGACCGCCTTAATCTTCTTCTTCAGTTAAACACAGTTCACTTTCTAAATCAGTGGCTGCAAAAAGCTGCAAAATTTGGCAACAACACGACAATTAACGAAGGAGTGATAAATGCATCATTACAATCACTAAATAGTCTCCCTCTTTGTAAAGAAAAGTTGAATTCTTTGGGAATTTTAGTAACTATCAAAGAATTGTTTCGACATAAACTTGTTCAGATCAAACAACTAGTACAAGTATTGTTTGAGAGGTAGGCTGATAAAAGTTTTGATAGTTCTCCAACCCAAACCACAGTGGAGGAAGGATGAGAGATGAATTGAGTTGTGATGAAAATAATGCAACAAGAGAAGCCAACATTCATTGACTAGATGATACAGATGAAGGCTTGAAGGGATGTGTTCGATATGGAGCTTTGGCCGCAAGCACTTTGAATGAGCAAGAGAAACCTCCTTCTGATGATCACATCAATGCAGAAGCAAATGGAGGGAAAGGCGCTTCGTACGAGCCGTCGGAGCCAACTTTGAAGGAGTTTGAATCAGGCAAAAAAGTATGCGAATGATTACAAGATTTATATAGCACATTAAATGGATTGTACGAGAACGCGGTTCCAACACTTGAATGAGAAGATTTTGACGCAACAGAACCTTCCCATCAAGTTGGAGTTGCAAGGGAGGTTGTTGATTACAGTGAAAAGGCTCCAACTCTTTTCAGAGTTAACTTCAAGAGAATTTTTCAGCTATGAAAGTGTCACAACCCGGGTCCGGAAGTTGGTACACTCCGACAACAGAAGACATGATGAAATGAATTTAACCTTCTTCTGTATTTCTCAAAAAAAGACTTGCATTGAAAATAAAAAGAGCAGTGTAAATTTTTTTTCTATGATGAACAATCCACTTTGTTCGAACTTGATTTAAGAAGACAAGGTTTTGTTAAAAAAGATATATACAAAGAAGAATTTAGGGAACAAGACAATGGTCAACTGTGACAGACATCTTAGCTTCCACAGACAGGACTCCCTTAATCCTCTTCTTCGGTTAAATAGGGTTCGCTTTCTAAATCAGTGGCTGCAAGAAGCTGCAAAATTTGACAACGACGCGAATAATTAAATAAGGAGTGATAAATGCATCGTTACAATCACTATTTGTAATGAAAAGTTGAATTCTTTGGGAAATTTAGTAACTATCTCGGAATTGCTTCGTCATAAACATGTTCGGATCAAACAAAGGGTACAAGCTTTTTTGAGAGGTGGGCAGATATAAGATTTGACAGTTCTGCAACCCAAACAACACTGGAGGAAGGGTGACACAGTAAAATTAAGTTGTGATGAAAACAATGCAACAAGAGAAGTCAACATTCTTTGATTAGATTATATAGATGAAGGCCTGAAGGAAATTGTTTGATATGGAGCTTTGGCTGAGAGCACTTTGAACGAGCGAGAGAAACCTCCTTTTGATGATCACATCGATGCAGAAGAAAATGGAGGGAAAGGCGCTTCTTACGAGCCGTTGGAGCCATCTTTGAAGGAGTTTGAATCAGTGAACATGTCGGCGAAGGATTACAAAATTTATAGAGCACATTAAATGGATTGGACGAGAATGCAGATCCACTACTTGAATCTGAATATTTTGTCATGGTCGAACCTTCCCATCAAGTTGGAGTTGCAAGGGAGGTGTTGATTACAGTGAAAAGGCTTCCAACTCTTTCCCATAATTAACTTCAGGAGAAATTTTCAGCTCTGAAAGTGTCACAGCTCGGGTCTAAAAGTCAGTACACCCCGACAACGTTGTGCATGATGAAATGAATTTATTTATTTATTTTTTTTGTATTCTTAAAGAAAGGCTTGCATTACAAATAAAAAGAGAAATACAAATTTTATTCTATAAAGAATAATCCACTTTGCTCGAGACTTAATTGAAGAAGACAAGATTCTGTTGAAGAAGATAGATACAAAGGAGAAGATAGATACATGCTCTCAAAGGTACTACAAGTTCAAAAGTTCACATACTGCATGAGTTTGGTGAATATTTGAGCATGAGATTGATTGGCTCGTCGGGCATTTTGAAGAATTGCGTAAGGCTTGATCCCTTCGGGAGGGGGATATGCAGGCAACCATTTTGGTGCAGCTGATTTGGAATTTGAAGCCCATTTGATCATCTCTCACTTATCTGAAAATTAGAGATGAAGTGAATATTGTTCTATTTATTGCTTTTGATTAATTGAGTAATTTTTTTCATTTGGCTTGGTTTACTTGTATGCCCTAGTCATCATCTGTAAAAGGGACTTAAGAGCTTATGAGAGTTATATGGTGAGAAGTGTTGAGTTGTAACCCTAAGCCATTTTTCTTTCTCCCATCTGGTGCTAGTGAAATCTTCCTCCCCGTGGATGTAGGCGAATCAATTCAACGCCGAACCACGTAAATCTTTTGTGTTTGATTGTTATTGTGTGAATTTCTACTCCACATTGTTATCGCATAACATATAATATGTTAAATGTAATATCTATCTATCTATTAATTTTACGAGGGTTCTAACTCAAGCTTATGGGGGCACAAGTAACATGTTTAATTTCAACTTTTATCATTCTTTAAACTAATGGATTAACTAGCACTTTGATTGAAATCATTCTGTAAACAATTTTGTGCTATTTTCTTATGTAATTTGCCCCATTCTTAATTATTTATAATTATGTAGTTTTGTACCTAAATTCGATTAATATAAATATTTAAGTTAGTTTTCTATCCTTAGAAAAAATAGACATAACAAAAACTTAATTTTTTTATTCTCAAATGAAAAACTTCACTCAATCCATTGGAAATTTTTATTCTAAGTTCCTCCTATAAGTTGGTGGAGAAGATTTTATTTGCTATTTTGCTCTTTAATCTGCTTAGTGTTGTTAGGTATAATTCTGTGCTCTCAGAAAAAACAAAAAAAAAAAAGTTGAACGGAAGTATTGGTGTTTTGGATGGTTTTATTCTGTTGGGAGAGATGCTTTTGAATGTTTCGAAAAAAGCATCTTCATATTGTGAGGATAATGTTTTTGTATTTGAATGGCGTGGAAGATATCTAGAGAGAGAAAGTAGTGTTATGTTATGTGTGTTGTTACACTCCACTTATAGCCTTTTTTTTCTTTTTCATATATTCTTCTCTTTGCTCATGATCTTTTCTATCTTGTGTTTTCCATATAAATATTGATATCTATTGATTTGTATTTGTGAATTAACTATTTATTATTGTATTTATAACTAGAATCAAAGAGATATTTGATTCTGTTGATAATAAATATAAAATATGTTATTTCATTGTTGGATCCAAATCTCAAATTTTTCGATGACAACAAGTCTTTATGTGAGCAATGCTTGCACAAATAGATCTAGATGATGTGCTATTGGAGTTTGCAGGATTCCTTGTTGTGGAGGCTACATGAAAAGCAAAATAATGATCTAAAAGGTTCATCTTAAATTAATTTTAATCTATCAAATTATTTTTTTCAAAATGTTGTGAAAGATAAGATTGCCACTACATTATAACTAAATGAGTGAAATTGTTCATGACGAATGATCTCTTTGATAACCTACATCCAAAATATTGTTTGCACCCTAACAAGACGGATTGAGGTGCACCTTCTGTAGAAATTTTATCTTTAATTTAAATGCCATGAACCTTAAGTATGTTGAAAAAAAATTTGCACTAATATTATATGTTTAATAATGTCTAAAAATATCAACTTATATGATCGATAGAAACATAATCTAGATGAACTCGTGATGTTCTATTCTCTAAAAAAAAAAATGAAAGAACTTATGGATAAATTGTTGCTAGGAAAGGCCTTATTATTTGAGATTGGACTTGAAAGAGAAATTTTTGTGCTTATATGAAGGGTAGATCAAAATTCAGGATTTGGGACAAGATTTTCAATTATTGGGGAAGAATAAGTGCATCAAATTTGAATACTACTAGATATAGAATAAAAATAAGCTGGCTTAAATTTAGTTTGAAAAGACAACAACCGTGAATCATAATGATGAAACTAGCGTTATTGAAGAAAGTGTTAGCGATGTTACTAATTGTCTTTGATCGTAAGCTCTATGATGATTGGGCTTGCTTTCATGTTTTATATGTCCCAATAAAGCTTTATTTTAACATATAAAACAACATTTAAAGGTATAGCTTTAACGAATAATAATACTATCGTAGGATATCCGATATTAAAGCTATCAAAAGCATGATATTTGATGGAATCATCATGACATTTGGGATGTGAGATATACCTCTAATTTGAAGATAAATTTTAACTTTTAAGCAATATTGATGCTAAAGTGTGTAAGTAATATAATAAAGTTAGAGTTATGAATGTTAGCAAATATGCACTTGTTATAATGATAAAGCAGAAGAAGACTTTCAGATTATATATTGGTTAAGGTTATATAGTAGTAGGTAATGTAACCGGTAGAATTCCTTTCATGTTATATAATGAAGCAACAGAACTATATAGTATTAACACTAGACACACATATAAGAATAGATGATTGAATTTTGGATTGCTAAAGTATTATTAAATTGAAGTTTTATGAACACTACATATTAAGAAAAAAAAGAGAGTTAAACTTAACAACGACATGCACAGTATTGAGAGAAAGCTTGGCTATATGCATGCTAAACTTTAGGGACTATGACATATGCCATCAAAGAATAGTGTTAGACATATGCTATCAACTCTAGATAATTATCTAAACAAATTGAATTTTATTCTTAAAACATAATAATGATGTGTTATTAACTTTGAGTGAAAAATTATGATTAAGAAGTAGATTGGAAGTATATTAAATGTCTCTGCACTTACTAATTACTAGCAGCTTTGTTCAGAAAAATTTAATGCATTGTGCATAATTAAGAGACTAGCGTACTCTGCAACAAATTCTTGTAGCAAAGAAAATAAACAAAATCATAATGTAGAATGTGTATCGTGTACTCTTTCATGTCGGGTTGTCTAAATCATTCTATATATATGTTACTTCTACAACTTCCTATTTAATGAATCACTTACATTCTATTACTATTGACATGAAGACTCTATATGAGATTTGTTCAGATAAATTTGTTAATTATTATTTTAATGTTTTTTGATATTATGCTTATATTTATGTTGTGATGAGAACACAGAGCCAATATATGTGAAGTGTGTATTTTTTGGTTGTAAGGCTAGTGTTAAATGCTATAAGTAATGTTATCGATAAATCAATAAAGTTAGCATTAGAGGTGATGCTATATTTGATGAAAATATCATGTTATTTGTAGCACCTACTGTAAGGTTTGGTGATGTTTACTAAGATGAGAGATCTAGAAGATATGTGGAGATTTAAAATGATTTAGATCGATCATTCAATATTATTTTGACAGTCAAGTTTAAAGATTCACGAAATGATTTCTTTCTCATCACCACTACTACAAAGACCATGATATTTTATGATCAAGAATATGCCAAGGAGAGCAGTTAAGCTGACATGAATAATTAGCGAGGATAATTTGATTTTTATGACTTAATTCTGACTGAAGGTATTGAGTGTGGTAAATATCCTTTTACATATGCAGAGGTAGTTAATTCTATTGAATTTGATAATTACTGTGTTGAAGGAAATAAATTTTTGTGAAAGAATAATACTGAAAGTTTAGTAAAACTGCCTCAAGGGAAAACTATTGTCTACAATAAATGAATGTACAAGAGAAAAGTCTGTACAAAAAGAGTTAAAAGTGATAGATACAATAGCTTGATCTGGGCTTGATTTGAATCAGATTGAGCCAATTTTGATATAGTTGGGTCCGTCTCGTCGGGCCGTAAGTTTGACTAGAAGTTTGCTAAAATCAGAATTTTTGATGACTTTTAATCAGAGTTTGAACATTTTTTGTTAAAATTATTATCTCGAGATCTGTGTAATGCCTTGAGATTCATGCTAGATGTTGGAAATTTATTGATGGTGCATCAGTTTCTCCCTTATTGATGTGGATGTTTGAGAATCATGTTGGAAGTTGAAAATTTATTGTTGATGTATCAATTACTCCCTTATTTTTTGGTGAGACCAACTTCATTGTCCAATAGTATACAAATCTGAAGCACTTCATATTTCCATGATATTTTCATTTATATGTGTGTATGTGTGTGTATGTGTTTGTGTGTGTATGTGAGTGTAAAATATATATTTAAACATTTTTGTTTTTTTCTTAAAATTAATATAAGAATTATCTAGTATGCAAGTAAATCAACTATTTCAGTATACACGCACGCACACACTTATGTGTGTGTGTGTGCCACCTACCGTCACTCTTTAGTTGGTTGAATTTGTAAGACCCCTGCGGTCACTGGTTCGATCTCGTTTATGTGTGGGATATAATTCTTAGGCACACGAGGTTGGTCGAGAGGCTCGTATAATAGCCTCTGGTCAACCTTATATATATATATATATATACACACACACACACTTATAATAGGTCAGTATGTTTCTTGGAAAAATCTTATGGCTCAGAAGACAAGCGTAGTCAAAGTTGACCTATCATAACTCAAAGGTTACATGAATGTTAACCTATGAAATCAATGCTTGATCATGGTCTCTCTAAGAAAGTTTATAGGATCTACTAAATAATAGACCCACCAGGACAAGGACCAGAGAATACCCGTCCAAGAAATAAGAGTCATTGAGCTCCTCAAATTGGCACCACGAGCCTTCAAGTCTACTAGCACCCAATGTGACACCAACATGAACTTCCTTAGCGGCTTTCCTGTTGAAAGTGTAGAGCTATCTATAAAATTACCATAAAGTGCCCTCTAACGGATAGCCTAGCCTCATCTTGACAACAAGGGACGCGCTCAAAGGGAGTAACGATTACTAGTTAAACTAGAGAGTTGACTGATCGAAGGTCTGTTGTTGAGAAAATAAGAAGAGGAGCTCAACCCAATGAAAAAACCCCTGTGAGAGACAAAGAATATGCACTACACCAAGGAGTTTGTGCAGTAATAAATTCAAGATTTGATGGACCAGACGTTGGGTTAAATGATGGAGTTGATACGAGCGGTGCGTAGAGGAAGGGAGCAATTTTCATGGGACTAAAGCCACTGGGAGGAAGAACCTGAACCCCAAGATCGAGGAGCATCTTAAAGGGTGGAGAGGTTCGCAGACTCTTTGTATCAGGATAGTGTTGGGCTTTTCATCTATGAACAAATAATGACTTGGGCACACAAAGGTCCTTCACAAGAGAAAAAATTTGCGTACGTAAAACATATGCAGCGCTGCGTACGTCAGAAGGTTACATGGAGGTTATTCAGAGGGTATTGGGGAGGTATTTCCGTGTTATACTCTTTGTAATCTCCCTGTAACCTACTCGTAACCTCTTTGTAACCTACAAATAAGTTTCGAGCTTTTCATATATTTGTAGGTTACAGGTAGGTAACAGGGAGGTTACAATGGGTGTAACACAAAAATACCCTCCCAATACTCCCTGAATAACCTTCCTGTAACCTTCGAACGTATGCAATGCTGCGTACGTCTTACGTACGCAAATTTTTTCCCTCCGCAAGCTGGAGAACATGTTCTCCTGGCAGATTTCAGCCGCGAAACCCCTAGGGAAGTTGAAAGCCCCTTCGTAAAATTCATATAAAGGTTAATATGACTAAACACATCACTTCATGTCCTTTAAATAGGCATTATGCTTGTTGAATATGACCGACGTGCTGAAATGTCATCTTTTCTTCACTACATTGAGGGAATTAACCCTCATTTGGTTCAATGGGTTACCAGCTGAGGTAATCACATCCTTTGCTGGTTTCAAAAAGTTATTCATGGCTCTATTTGCCAACACGCAGAAGACGTGAAAGAGTTTAAAAACCTTGTGGTAGGTCAAGCAAGGGCAGCATAAGAGCCGACACTCATACATCACTCAATTCCAGAAATAGAAGATGGAAGTGTGGGACCTAGAAGCCCAGAATGTCACACGTCGCCTTAACCCAAGGATTGAGGGAAAAAGGATCTCGATATGACCTCGACTTGGTGGAGCTACACAAACTGGCTGAATTGCTAGAAATGGCCAATAAGCACATCACTGTCGAGTAGAGAATACAAGAAACAAAGAAGACTTCCTTTTTATTGTCAAAAGGTTGGATTCTAAGTCACATTTGACCAAAACATCAACCAACCCTCTTGAGTCTAACTCACATTAACCAAAAAATCAACAAACCCTCTTGGGTCTAACCCACATTAGAGCGAAGCATCAACCAACCCTCTTGAGCCTGACCCACATTAGACCCAAACATCAATCAAACCTCCTTAGCCTAACCCACATAAAACCCAAACATCAACCAATCCTCTTGGACGGAACCCTCGTTAGACCAAAAAATTAACCAACCCTCTTGAGTCTAACCCACATTAGACCCAAACATCAACCAACCCTCTTGGGTCTAACCCACATTAGACCCAGACATCAACCAACCCTCTTGGATCTAACCCACATTAGACCTAAATGTCAAACCTCTTGGGTCTAACTCACAGTAGACCCAAATATCAACTAACCTTCGTGAGTCTAACACACATTAGACCCAAATCCCAATCAACCCGTCTAACCCACATTAGACCCAAATATCAACCATCTTTTGGGTTTAATTCACATTAGGCCTAACCCAAAGCCTAAGTCTAACCTAACTTAGACTTAGCTCAAGTCCTTTAGGTCTAACTTAACGAAGACCTAATTTCAACTTGAACTTCTTGTAGGTCTAGCCCAATCTAGATCTAACCTAAGTCAAACCTAACATGGACTTAGTTAAACACAACTTCTATTGGGTCTAACTTAACTTAACCCAATTCCAACTGAATCATCAGGTCAATCCGACCTAACTCGAGAACCCAATTTAACTATATCACCGGGTTAACTCGACCTAACTCGGGTTAACCCAATTCAACTAAATCACCGGGTAAATCTAACCTAACTTGGGTTAACCCAATTCAGCAAAATCACTAGGTCGACCTGACCTAACTCGGGTCAACCCAATTCAACTGAATCTCTGGGTTGACCCGACCTAACTCTGGTTAACCCAATTCAACTAAATCATCGGGTCAACCCGACCTAACTCGGGTTAACCTAATTAAACTGAACCAACAACCTAACTCAGAGCAACCTAATCCAACTAAACCATCAGACCAATTCGATTTAACTAGGGTCAATCCAATTTCTTAGTCAGCCCGACCTAACTCAGGTTAATCTAAAATCAACCCAACCTACCGGGTTAACCTAACTTAACTCAGGCTAACCCAAATACATCTTTTTCCTGAGGTTAATCAGACTTAACTCTGATTAACATGACTTGAAACTTAATTTTCAGACTTGACTTGAGTCTCAATTTCAATTTAATTAAGAGTTGATTTAAGTCTAACTTAACTTAGACTTAAAACAAACAATTCAAGTTTAAATTAACTTTGATTGCACCCAAGTTTAATTTAACTTGATTTATCCTAGGGGATTTAACTTGGATCGGTCTAGTTCAACCTGGTTTGATTCTAAGTTAATCTGTCTTGGTTAACTTGACTTATTATAAGCAAATCTGAACCAAGTAAGACTAATTTGATCCTAATCAAACTAAGTCAACCTGGGTCAATCCTATTAAACTTGGGCAGACTTAAATAAGTTTAAGGATAATCTGAGGTAAAACTGACCTGGCTCAAGTTAACTCAGATTATCCAGAGTTTTATCTTAGATTAGTTCAATCTAACTTGGACTAATCTAAAATCAGCCTAAACATAAGTGGCTAGAGGTCGAGAGTTTTTATCTCCCATTCAAGAACAAAAGCACACTTAGCCTCAGTTAGGGATAATTTGGGGCTAAAGTACCAACCAACCTAAACAAAATGACATAAAATTCACCCTGAAAGACATTAAAACTTAAATTGGAACAAAAAAATGTAACAATGTTTGAGAAGGTATTTTGGAGGATGCAAACCATGGCTGCTAACAAAATATCTTCCAACCACTTGTGATTAATCAAATCGTAAACGCCAATGACCTCGTGACGACAGAACCATGGGATTTTGACTGGGTCATCCCCAAAAGAAAAAAAAAGAAGTAAAATGATTAGCCCAAGCCATTAATTGTGTATCAAAAACTTAATATGGGCTTGTTTGGAGTTGGATTGAACCAATTTTGATATGATCGGGTCCATCTTGTCAAGGCGATCAGTTTGACTTTAAACTTGCTGAGACGAGGCCCTGAACAATCTTGAATTTGAATTTAGAAGATTTTCTTTTAAAAATGCATCGATATTAATGTTATATGATAAGATGTTTTTTACGCACATCTGTTGCCTCTATATTCAGGCGATGTTATTTATGTTGTTCAAAAATATGCAGTTAGTATTGAATATCTTCAACATAATTTCAGATGTTTTAAAAACTTATATTTTAAAGAGATTTAAGTTGTCATAGATGTGCCGTGAAGTTTTGATCATGTTGTCATTGTCACTATTGGTGGTAGCAGCGGTCGTGCAACTGTGGTCTTAACTGAACAGTGGTGCTTCGGCAGTGGTGGTCCAGTGATGGCAATGGTGGTTGCCTGACAACGACAATCACTACCATGCAGTGATTATCTAGGCATTTGGGTGTGTAGGCATGCATGCCCGAGCGCACATGCATGCATGTGCGAGCAAATGAGCACAGTGATACGTTAAAGATGTAGTGGGTTCCGTAGGTGGGCATGGATACAAACTGGGATGTAACAAAATTTGTGGAGTGGACTTGTGCGCACGTATCTATATGCACGTGGTGCGAGCATGTGACGCTCAAGCAATAGTGCGTGCAGATGTGTATGTGAAAATACTTGACGACTTAAATGCATGTTGAGATGTCGTAGACGATATTGCCGAAGGCGATGGGGATGGTTTCATTGGCCTGGAGGAGGTTGACAATGCAGCCTTTGTTGTGGGTGAAGGAGGAAGTTTGCGGGCACAGGGAAGGGTAGGCTTCTATTTGAGAGACATGATGAGGAAGAGAAGATCTTCATGTAGCTAGAGGTAAGGAAGGATTTGCACACACATGGAGTTGGTTGTCCATAAAGATAAGTTATTTTTATATTCATAAAAATTCCAAAAAAGAAGAAGAAGTATATTCTTGTCCTAATTATCCCAATTATTGAGTTAAAATAATAATGTGAGAATTTACATACATACCACATAATTCCTATGTATTTACATATCCAGGAACAAAGCTTCTTTTTTTATATTTATATCACACAAATCTTTCATATCACATCAAAAGTATCACAATTTCAACTTTTAAATGTTAAAATATACATTTTGAAGCATACTTCGGGTGGATATATGTAAAATTTTAAGTTTCGTTGTTGGATATGTAAATGCAAAAGAATTGAGTGATATGAGTGTAAATTTTTCGTAATATATATGGGAACTAATTATTTTTTCATTTCTCATGATGGCAAAAAAATTTAAAATATATTCAATATTTATTTCATTAATATATTTAAAAAATTTTATTTTGTATCGAAATATCTGCACTTTTGAAATGATGGACACTTTTTTGGCTCGATATTGACTCATTTAAATTATGTAGAAAAATAGATATAAGATGTTGGATTCGAACCTGCATCATTTTCAATAAAAAGCACAGAACCACATGATCACAAGAGTTATAGTGATTTAAAACTTAGATATTAATATATATAATATACCATTATATAAATAATATATATAGTTTTCTTATTTCGAGTTAAAACGAGCCGAACACAATGGAACAAAAAGGGTTATTTGTGTTCGGTTCGTTTATAATTAGAGCAAAAAAATTTGTTGGTGTTCGACTCCTTTACTTAACAAATTCAAACATAAACTATTTAATGAGCCGGATATGAGATAGTCGTGAATAACGACTTTTTTTTTTAAAAATGAAATGGCTCATTACGTTTCATATGCATAAATAATAGAATGTTTTTTTTTTAATTTATTATGTAACAAATTCTTTCATCTACTTTATTT
Source organism: Papilionanthe hookeriana x Papilionanthe teres (assembly GCA_022702705.1). NCBI lineage: Eukaryota > Viridiplantae > Streptophyta > Magnoliopsida > Asparagales > Orchidaceae > Papilionanthe > Papilionanthe hookeriana x Papilionanthe teres. The sequence continues at coordinate 151,363,308 of CM040422.1, read as the reverse complement.
GCAATTTGATTTTGTGTGAATCATACCTTTGGATCAAAGAATAAAATTTTTGTATCTTTCAGCACGACACCTAGATATCTAAATATATCAAAGTTGTGTGGTGTGCATGTAAATGCCCCCATTTATATATATCACAAACGAGTTGTCCGGTTCTCCTCAGGGGCGGTCACATATCACGGGCTGCTATCTCACCGTTGATCAGGGAGCGGAACCTTAGAAATGTGTGAGAAAAGTGGAATTGGCGACACGACGCGAAGGAGTGAGAGATAGAGATAGAGATCTATATAAAGAGAGCAATGGGGAGATGGGGAGGGTGAGAACGGAGAAAAATACCAATAGCTGTTCTCCGGCAACATTTGGTTTTCTAATCGATTTAGGTATTTTCATAATTCTCTCTTCTGCTTCTTCTGCAGAATTTTTTTTTTAATCTACTTCCGCTTTGATTTCAAATTTTTTTTTTAATGATCTCTTTTTATTTTTCCTGAAAGTTTGGGATGTATGATCTTTATTTGGATTTATTAGATCGTTTTCAAAATTCGAATTCCTTGGAGATGTGTCGCTTTCAGAATTCAAATTCTTTGGTTCCGATCTGGGATTTGATTCTGAGCTCTTCCGTGAGATGGTGGAGATTTTATTTTTTTATTTTTTTATTTTTTTTGCCTCGTTTAGGGTTGTTAGCTATGATTCTATATTTTCAGAGAAATTTGTTTCGAATTGTTTTGTTTTAGAAAATTTACATACAAAACACCAATTCCAATGGATTTATACATCTAACACCCAAATTTCAATTTTACGAAGGTCAAATTAAGCCACATAGCAGAATTCAATGTCCAATAAAACCAACTAGAATCTTGGTGAATAAATATTAATAAAAAAGCCAAATTGTCTGAACTGCTTTTAATCAATCATTTGGAAATGCAAGATCATGTAGACTGCTCCTCGCATTCTGCTACGAAAAATAAACATTTATAATTTATCACTCCATAACACAAGATAATACGTTCAAATTTAATAAATATCTATCTTTTATTTTTAAGAGGGTTCTAACTCAAGCTTATGTTGGCATAAGTCATATTTTTATTTTCAGCCTTTAACATTCTTTATACTATGGAGATAATAGCTCTTTGATTAAAATCATTCCGTAAACAATTTTGTGCTCTTATTATATGTAATTGGCCCCATTCTTAACATATTTGTATATATATATAGTTTTGTACCTGCATTCAATTAATATAAATATTTCAGTTAGTTTTCTCTCTTTAGAAAAAAAATAAACATAAGAAAGCTTAAATTTTTTCTTCTCAAATGAAAATATTTACTCAATCCATTGAGAATTTTTATTCTGAGTTCCTCCTGTAAGTTAGAAAGGATCAAATTTAATTTCTGATGACAACCTACGCGGATCATTATCATGTGGAAACTATCAGTGCTGTTAAATTTCTAAATGGTTTGGTTTGCTTGCACGTTTTAGATGTCCAAATATAGTCTTATTTTGACGTATGAAATTACGTTTAAAGCTATTGTTTTAATGAAAAATAATCCTATTGTAGGATAACGGATATTAAAATTATCAGAATCAAGTTATTTGATAGAATTATCAGGACATTGGTGATGTGAGATATACCTCTAATTTGAAGATAAATTTAAACCTTTTAAGCAGTATTGATGCTAGAGAGTATAAGTACTCTAATGAAAGTAGAGTTACGAAACATCAAATATACACTTGTTATGATGATGAAGTAGAATGGGACATTGAGATTGTATATATTTAGTAGTAGGTAATGTAACAATTAGTATTCCTTCCATTTTAGACAACGAAGAAACGAAGTCGTTTAAATTTAACATCTATCTACCTTTTAATTTTTAAATCTTCATAGTTGTTTAAATTGGCAAAATAAAGACACTATATATGCATCAAAGTAATGGTAGGATAATGGATGACACTATTTTTATGCCATAATGAGTTTTGCAGATTGTTTCCATTCATCTGCAATATAATATATATGATGCACTTATAATTGTAGACACTAAAATTGAGGTGTTACATATGTGAATACATAAGAATTTGGTGGTATGTATGTAAATGCCCCTTAATTTTCTTTTTAGATCTTCATAGTTGTTTAAATTGACAAAATTTAGACTGGGGGTAAATTTCATGCAACTAAACTAAAATAAAATCAAGATTAAGGGATGGCTAAGGAAGTAGCTTGCCTTGTCATTTTAAGAAGTCTAGTGGACGTGAGAGTAGTGATCTTAGGAGCTAAATATTGATCCATTAGTTGAGAGATTGCCAGGATAATGTCCATGATTTGGTGATGGTGTTAATTGTTAAACTGATGTTGTTGTTGCCGCTATTGATGATGATTATAATGATAGCGGTTTAGTGCCTTATATGACTATTTGGTATTTTTATTTTCTTTTCTTGAAAGATTTACCTACATGCTGCTCAATTCTATGTATTTACATAATTAACACCTGAAATTTAATTTTTAGATACATAACATCTTACCTTGCATGAAAAGGTGTATTTAACTTTTTCAAAAGTTGAAATGGTGGTACTTTTATTGTGATATGGAAGATTTGAGTGGTATAAATATAAATGTTAATCTTTAGGTGTTTGATATGTAAATCCTAAAAAATTGCGTTGTACATATGTAAATTTTCTTTTTTTTTTTTTTGTACATTTTCTAAAACATCTCATAAATTTTGTTGATCTTTTTTTTTTTCACCAGCTAGAGATAATCGCGTGCTACAATAAAACAAACTTATAAGATTGTCAAAGACTTACTTTCATTATGAGCAGTATGAAGCTTCAGGACTTCTTCACTCCTGCTGAACCGAAGCATGACCTTACAACTCCATCCACTCTATCCAGAGCTGAGGAGTTGATATGCGTGACTCAAATGTTGATGAATTCCATAACAAGCGATGTCGAAGATGCCACGAGACAATGGTTAACTATCGCAAACATCTTACCTTCCACAGACAACGAGGACTGCCTTAATTGTCTTCTTCAGTTAAACACGGTTCACTTTCTAAATCATTGGCCGCAAGAAGCTGCAAAATCTGGCAATGACACGAAAACTAATGAAGGAGTGATAAATGCATTGATACAATCTCTAGAGAATCTCCCTCTTTGTAAGGAAAAGTTGAATTCTTCTGGAATGTTAATAACTATCAGGGAATTGTTTTGTGATAAACTTGTTCAGATTAAATAAATGGTACAAGCATTTTTTGTGATATGGGCTTATAGAAGTTTTGATAGTTCTGCAACCCAAACAACAGTGGAGGAAGGGTGACACAGTAAAAGCGAGCTATGATGCAAGCAATGAAACAAGAGAAGCAAACATTTTTCCATTTAGAAGATACACATGAAGGCCTAAAGAGATATGTTCGATATGGAGCTTTGGTTGCAAGCACTTGGAATGAGTGAGAGAAACCTCCTTCTGATGATCGCATCGATGCAGAAGTGAATGGAGGGAAAGGCGCTTCATACGAGTCATTAAAGCCAACTTTGAAGTAGTTTGAATCAGACGCAAATGTCAACGAAGGGTTACAAGATTTATCAATCACATTAAACGGATTGGACAAGAACGCAGATCCAACACTTGAATTAGAAGATTTTGACGCGGCGGAACCTTCCCATCAAGTTGGAGTTGCAAGAGAGGCTGTTGATTACAGTGAAAAAGGCTTCCAAATCAATGCCGGAGTTAACTTTAGGAGAATATTTTGGCTCTGAAAGTATCACAACCCGGGTCTGGAAGTTGATACACAGCGTCAACACAAGGGCATAATGAAATGAATTTAACCTATTTTGTATTCCAAAGAAAGACTTGGGTTGCAAATAAAAAGATAAATGCAATTTTATTCTATAATTAACAATCCACTTTGTTCGGGACTTGATTGAAGAAGACAAGGTTCTGGATAGAAAGAAGAATTTAGCGGACGAGACAATGGTTAAATGTGACAAATATCTTAGCTTCCACAGACAGTGAATACCGCCTTAATATTCTTCTTCACTTAAACACATTTCACTTTCTAAATCAGTGGCCGCAGGAAGCTGCAAAATTTGGCAACGACACGACACTTAACAAAGGATTGATAAATGCATCATTACAATCACTAAAGAATCTCCCTCTGTAAGGAAAAGTTGAATTCTTCTGGAATTTTAGTAACTATAAAGGAATTGTTTCGAAATAAACTTTTTCAGATCAAACAATGGGCACAAGTAATTTTTGAGGGGTGGGCTGATAGAAGTTATGATTGTTCTCCAACCCAAACAACAGTGGAGGAAGGGTGATAGATAAAATGAGCTGTGATGAAAACAACATAACAAAAGAAGCTAACATTCGTTGATTAGATGATACAGAAGAAGGCCTAAAGGGATATGTTCGATATGGAGCTTTGGCCGCGAGCACTGTGAATGAGCAAGAGAAACCTCCTTCTAATGATCACATCAATGCAGGAGCACATGGAAGGAAAGGCACTTCATACGAGCCATCAGAGCCAACTTTGAAGGAGTTTGAATGAGGCGAAAATGTAGGTGAATAATTACAAGATTTATTGAGCACATTAAATGGATTGTACAAGAACGCAGTTCTAGCACTCGAATCAGAAGATTTTGACGCAACAAAACCTTCCCATCTAGTTAGAGTTGCAAGGGAGGTTGTTGATTACAGTGAAAAGGCTTCCAACTCTTTCTCAGAATTAACTTCAAGAGAATTTTTTAGCTCTGAAAGTATCACAACCTGGGACCGGAAGTCGGTACACCCCGACAAAGCAGGGCATGATGAAATGAATTTAACCTTTTTCTGTATTTCTCAAAGAAAGACTTGCATTGCAAAAAAAAGAGAAATGTAAATTTTATTCTATAATGAACAATCCACTTTATTCGGGACTTGATTTAAGAAGACATTATTCTGTTAAAAAAGATTGATACAAAGAAGAATTTAACAGACGAGACAATGGTTAACTGTAACAAACATCTTAGCTTCTACAGACAGGACTGCCTTAATCCTCTTCTTTGGTTAAATAGGGTTCGCTTTCTAGATCAATGGCTGCAAGAAGCTGCAAAATATGGCAACAACATGACATTTAACGAAGGAGTGATAAATGCATCGTTACAATCACTATTTGTAAGGAAAAGTTGAATTCTTTGAGAATTTTAGTAACTATTTCGGAACTGTTTCGTCATAAACATGTTTAGATCAAACTAACGGTACAAGCTTTTTTTGAGAGGTGGGCTGATAGAAGTTTTGACAGTTCTGTATCCCAAACAATTGTGGAGGAAGGGTGACACAGTAGAATTGAGCTATGATGAAAACAATGCAATAAGAGAAGCTAACATTATTGGATTACATGATACGGAGAAGGCCTGAAGGAAAATATTTGATATGAAGCTTTGGCTGGGAGCACTTTGAATGAGCGAGAGAAAACTCTTGCTGATGATCACATCGATGCAAAAGAAATTGTAGGGAAAGACGCTTCGAACAAGCCATCAGAGCCATCTTTGAAGGAGTTTGAATCCGTGAATATGTCGGCGAAGGATTACAAGATCTATCAAGCAGATTAAATGGATTAGGCGAGAACGCAGATCCAACACTTGAATCTAAAGATTTTTTCGCGGTCGAACCTTCCCATCAAGTTGGAGTTGCAAGGGAGGTGTTGATTACAGTGAAATAACCTCCAACTCATTCCCATAGTTAACTTTAGGAGAAAATTTCAGCTCTGAAAGTGTCATAACCCGGGTCCAGAAGTCGGTATACCCCGACAACGCAGGGCATGATAAAATAAATTTAATTATTTCTGTATTCTCAAAGAAAGACTTGCATTGCAAATAAAAAGAGGAATACAAATTTTATTCTATAATGAATAATCCACTTTTTTCAGGACTTAATTGAAGAAGACAAGATTCTGTTGAAGAAGATAGATGCAAATGAGAATCTAGCTGACATGCTCTCGAAGGTACTGTCAGTCCAGAAGTTCACATACTGCATGAGTTTGGTGAATATCTGAGTTTAGGATTGATTGGCCGTCGGGCATTTTGAGGAATTGCACAAGGCTTGATCTCTTTGGGAGGGGGGATATTTAGGCAACCATTTCGATGCAACTCATTTGGAATATGAAGCCCATTTGATCATCTCTCACTTATCTGAAAATAAAAGCTGAAGTGGATATTGTTGTATTTATTACTTTTGATTAATTATGGGTAATTTTGTCTTTTGACTTGATTTACTTGTATGCCCTAGCTATCATCTGCAAAAGAGACTTAAGAGCTTATGAGATTTGTATGGTGAGAAGTGTTGAGTTGTAACCCAAGCCATTTTTGTTTCTCCCATCTGGTGCTAGTGAAATCTTCCTCCCCGTTGACGTAGACGAATCAATTCAATGCTGAACCACGTAAATCTTTTGTGTTTGATTGACATTGTGTGAATTTCTACGCCTCCGCATTGTTTTTGCAAAACAAATAATACGTTAAATGTAATATCTATCTATCTGTTAATTTTACGAGGGTTCTAACTCAAGCTTATGGGGGCAGAAGTAACATGTTTAATTTCAACTTTTTTTTTATCATTCTTTAAACTAATGGATTTACTAGCATTTTGCTCGAAATCATTTTGTAACAATTTTGTGCTCTTTTCATATGCAATTGGCCCCATTCTTAATTATTTATAATTATATAGTTTTGTACCTACATTCAATTAATATAAATATTTTGGTTAGTTTTCTATCCTTAGAAAAAAAAAACATAACAAAACTTAATTTTTTTCTTCTCAAATGAAAAACTTTACTCAATCCATTAAAAATTTTTATTCTGATTTCCTCCTATAAGTTGGTGGAGAAGCTTTTATTTCTTTTTTTTGCTCCTTACTCTGCTTAGTGTTGTTAGCTATAATTCTGTGCTCTTAGAAAAAAAAATTTGAAAGGAAGCATTGGTGTTTTGGATGGTTTTATTCTATATGGGAGAGATGCTTTTGAATGTTTCGAAAAAAGTGTCTTCATATTGTGAGGATAATGAATTTGTATTTGAATGGCGTGGAAGATGTGCGTTGGGGAGAGAAAGTAGTGTTATGTTATGTGAGTTGCCACACTCCACTTATAGCCTTTTTTTTTCTTTCATATATTCTTCTCTTTGTTCGTGATCTTTTCCATCTTACATTTTTCATATAAATATTGATATCTATTGATTTGTATTTGTGAATTAATTATTTATTATTATATTTATAACTAAATTTGAGCTAAATAGATATAAATTTATAACTATTTATTATTATATTTATATTACTATCTATTGATTTGTATTTTCATATAAATCAAAGAGTAAATCTATATTTGATTCTATTGATAATAAATATAAAATATGTTATTTCATTGTTGGATCCAAATCTCAAATTTTTCGATGATAACAAGTCTTTATGCTAGCAATGCTTGCACAAATAGATCTAGATAATGTGCTATTAATGATCGAAAAAGTCATCTTAAATTAATTTTAATCTATCAAATTATTTTTTTCAAAATTTTGTGAAAGATAAGATTGCAGATGCATTATAGCTAAGATGAGAGCAATTGTTCATGACGAAAAATCTCATTGATAACTACATCAAAAATATTGTTTGCACCCTAACATGATGGATTGAGGTGCACCTTTTATAGAAATTTTATCTTTGATTTAAATGCCATGAATCTTAAGTATGTTGAAAAAAAATTTGCACTGATCTTATTATGTTTACTTATGTTTAAAAATATCAACTTATATAATCGATAGAAACATAATGTAGATAAATTTGTGACGTTCTATTCTCTAAAAAAATAAGAAACAACTTATGGATGAATCATTGCTAGAAAGACATTATTATTTGAGATAGGACATGAAAGGGAAATTTTTGTTCTTATATGAGGGTAGATCAAAATTCAGGATTTGGGACCAGATTTTCAATTATTGGAAGAAGAATGAGTGCATCAAATCTGGATACTACAATATATTAAATAAAAATAAGCTAGCTCAAATTTAGTTTGAAAAGACAACCACCGCAAATCATAATTATGAAACTAGCATTATTGAAGAAAGTGTTAGCGATGTTAAATTTCTAATTATCTTTGATCGTAAACTCTGTGATGATTGGGCTTGCTTGTATGTTTTAGTTGTCCCAATAAAGCTTTATTTTAACATATAAAATAATGTTTAAATGTATTGTTTTAATGAAAAAAATAATACTATTGTAGGATATCCGATATTAAAACTATCAGAAGCATGATATTTGATGGAATCATCAGGACATTCGTGATGTGAAAAATACCCCTAATTTGAAGGTAAATTTTAACTTTTTAAGCAATATTGATGTTAAAGTTTGTAAGTACTCTAACAAAGGTAGACTTATGAATGTTAGCTAGTCTACACTTGTTATGATGATGAAGCAGAATAAGAATTTTAGGTTATATATATTTTAGGGTTCTATAGTACTAGGTAACGTAACCGGTAGTACTCCTTTCATGTTATAATGAAGCAGCAAAGCTTTAATGTATGAATACTCGACACACGTACAAGATTGGGTGATTGAATTTTGGATTGCTAAAGTATTATTAGATTGAAGTTTTATGAACACTACATATTAAGAAGCAAAAGAGAGTTGTGCTTAACACCGACATGCACAGTACTAAGAGAAAGCTTGACTATATGCATGCTAAACTTTAGGGACTATACCCTATGCCGTCAAAGAATAGTGTTAAATATATGCTATCAACTCTAGATAATTTATCTAAATAATTTGCATTTTATTTTTAAAACATAATAATGATGTATTATTACTTTTGAGTGAAAATTTATGATTAAGAAGTAGATTGAAAGTATATTAAATGTCTCTGCCCTTACTAATTACTAGCAGCTTTGTTCATAAGAATCTAATGCATTATGCATATTTAAGAGACTACACATAACCTGCTAGCAACAAATTCTTGTAGCAAAGCAAATAAACAAAATGATAATGTAGAACGTGTATTGTGTACTCTTTAATGTTCGGTTGCCTAAATCATTCTGGATATATGTTACTTCTACAACTTCCTATTTAATGAATCACCTACATTCTATTACTATTGACAAGAAGACTATATGAGATTTGTTCAGATAAATTTTTTAATTAATATTTAAATGTTTTTTGATATCATGCTTATATTTATGTTGTGATGAGAACACAGAGTCAATATATGTGAAGTGTGTATTTTTTGGTTATAAGGCTAGTGTTAAATGCTATAAGTAATGTTATCGATGAATCAAGAAAGTTGGCATTAGAAGTGATGTTATATTTGATGAAAATATCATGTTATTTGCAGCACCTACTGTAAGATTTGGTGATGTTTACTAAGATGAGAGATCTAGAAGATATGTGGAGATTTAAATTGATTTAGATCGATCATTCAATATTACTTGACAGTCAAGTTTAAAGATTCACGAAATTATTTCTTTCTCATCACCCCCACTACAAAGACCATGATATTCTATGATCAAGTATATGCCAAAGAGAGCAGTTAAGCTGAAATAAATATTTAGCAAGGATAATTTGGTTTTTATGACTTAATTCTGACTGAAGGTATTGTGTGTGGTAAATATCCTTGTAGCAGAGGTCGTTAATTCTATTGAATTTGATAATTACTGTGTTGAAGGAAATAAATATTTGTGAAAGAATAATACCGAAAATTTAGTAAAACTATATCAAGGGAAAACTATTGTCTACAATAAATGAATGTACAAGAGAAAATTCTATACAAAAAGAGTCAAAGGTGATAGATATAATAGCTTGATCTTGGCTTGATTTGAATCAGATTGATCCAATTTTGGTACAGTTGGGCCTGTCTCGTCCAGCCGCCAGTTTGACTAGAAGTTTGCTAAAATCAGAGTTGTGCATGACTTTCAATAATTGTTTGAATGCTTTTTGCTCAAATTATTATCTCGAGATATGTGTCATGCCTTGAGATTCATGTTGGATGTTGGAAATTTGTTGATGGTGTATCAGTTTCTCCCTTATTGATATAGATGTCTTGAGATTCATGCTGGATGTTTAAAATTTATTGATGACGCATCTATTACGCTCTTAAATTTGGGTGAGACCAACTTCATTGTCCAAAAATACGCAAATTTGAAGCACTTTATATTTTCATGATATTTTCATTTATATGTGTGTATGTGTATATGTGCGTGTATGTGTGTGTAAATATATATTTAAACATTTTTGTTTTTTTAAATATAATATAAGAATAGGTGGTATGCAAGTAAATCAACTATTTTAGTTTACATGCACGCACGCACACAATTGTGTGTGCTAGCTACCGTCATTCTTTGGTTGATGGAATTCGTAAGATCCCCGCGGTTAGTGGTTCGATCTCACTTATGTGCGGGATATAATTCTTAGGCACACGAGGTTGGTCGAGAGGCTCGTATAATAGCCTCTGGTCAACCATTTATATATATATATATATATATATATATATATATATATATATATATATATATATATATATATATATATATATATATATATATATATATATATATATATATCTGTGTGTGTGTGTGTGTACCGACCCACTTTTTAATGTTTACAAAAATAACGAACGTACTCAAAACTTGATCCCGCTTAATATATATATTTAATTTTATGATGGAATGTATAATGTGATTCTATGCAAGTATACGTATCGTATCAAGTAATACAGTGCTCTAGTGGAGTCCTCGATTATCGATCCCACGAGGAAGTTTTAAAAGATTTAGTAATGACTAAATTTAAAGGATTTACTTACTAATATAAGTATACGTGAAATTAGAATACTTAACTAAAGCGATCTAAAGTAAACTAATGCTTTAAATAAAGTTGATTTAAAGATTTCGTAAAAAGTATCATTCCCTTGCTTTTAGAAACTTAAGTGAACGATGAATTCAAATAGATTTTTTTATCAGTATTGTGACAAATAGGAGCATTCTTATTCTTTACCCTTTGGTCCAGTGCGAAAGAACATCGACTAGCCCCATGCTCGACATCGAATCCGCGGCTAGATTCGGGAGGATACTCGGTTGCCACTTCGAAGCTCCCACGTTCCCCTCACTCGAGGCTAACATCTACACTTCAACTTCAAACACAGGACTAAATTGAATATTTTAGTCCGTCACACTAAAATGTTCAATTCTACGTCCGATAAATAATATTTCCCTATTTATTTGCACCCTCCTTCCAAGGCTTTTGACTTCCTCGAATATTGGATGTAATCTTTACTATAGTTGATAATTCAACATATTTTAACAATTCAATTGACGGATTGAAAGTAAATTAAGTTTTAAGTAAAAGATTATCACAATTTATTTTAATATATTAGGCACTTCTATTTAATTTCATCAATTCACATAATTTCATAAATAAGGAGAAAGACTAAGAAAGTCTACTCGTAATGCATGAGAATTAAACAAAGCATGGATTTCATTTAAAGTTAACAACAATAAACAAAGATACTTATCTCAATTTCCTCCCTGCTGGACTCCTCAAGTTCCTTTCGACTTTTCCTTCTAAGATAAAGACACTTCTTAACTCACTACTTACACTTACTCACACTAAACTTCAACTTAGACTAAAAGCACACTAATATAATACTCTAAGACTCCTAAAATAGACACACTACATACAAAAATTTGTCCTCTATTTATAGAGGTAGACAAAGGTCCAAGGGGTACTTAAACACCTCTTCAAAAAGCGTTCAGGTTCAATGTATTTGGCATTTTAAACGGTCTCGCCGTCGGCGAGAAACGACCTCGCCGTCAGCGGGGCTTCTAGAAGGTCTTCAAACCGCGCGATCTCGCTGTCGGCGGGCTCGGGCTCGCTGTCGGCGAGGTAGTTGCAAACTTTTAAGAAATTCTCTTTATAATCTCACCGTCGGCGGGCTCGATTTCGCCGTCGGCGACTTAGTTCATTTTGCATGTATTTCTTCCTTTTTGATCCAAATTTGTTCTATTTTATGCTTTTTTCTTCCATCACTTATAAATCTTCGTTCATGCAATAAAATAAATAAAATTCATTTCTTTAAAGTGCAATTTCATAAAAAATATGTATGAATTTTTTAACATATTTTTTTGTGATCAAAATCCCTCAACTTAATTATTACTTGTTCTCAAGTAATTTTTATACTAAATAAAAACAATGATTTTTGCAATAGAATTTTTTTTTAATTCAAATAAACTATGAATTAAGTTTAAATAATACTATAGTAAAATTAAATAGAAATATTTTTAAGTAATTAAATTAACTTTATAGATATAAGATTATTTAGTTATCGAATCTAAGATTTCTAAATTCTCTATTTATTTCGTGAAAAGACTATATTTAAAAGAGTAATTTACTTAAGATATTTAGATGATAGGAAGTTCAAGAAAACACTATTTAGTAAAATACTAATCCATATATATAAGTTTACAAATATATTTGAGTTTTACCCTTTAGGTTGATTCCATCAAGTCCAATTTTGATAAGGCATCTCCTCAAGCTTCTCCTCACTTATATTTTTCTTTTCTTTTCTTTTTTTCTTTTTGGATTGATTTTCAATCCTTCTCTTTTTCTTTTTCAAGTGAGGATTATCGTATCCTGGATAGCACTGTTAATAATTTTGAACTTCAACTTTCTCTTCCTAAATTTGAAACTTAAAATATTTCATTGCTTATATGTATTTCATAGCCTTTACTTCATTGAGTTTCAATCTCTTCTTTTTCACCTAAATACTTAAGAATTTCAATTTTAGAATATAGTTTCCCTTACTTTAAATAGTTTATTATATTCTTATTCCTTTTAACCAAATATCTTATTCTATTAAATTAATTTGGATTTCTAGAAATATTCTATTCAACTTTCTATAATAATTATATAAATTAATTCAAGTTACTGAATTAAAAATTATTACAGAAAATCAAATTATAAATATATATATATATATATATATATATATATATATATATTTAAACATAGAAATTGAGAACAATTTAATAATTAAATTTGTATTTTTCCTCCCCCAAACTTAAATTTTTCTATCTATTTCTAAATGGTGAAAAGAAAAATATACAATGAATTTACATCATACCTTTCGAGCTTTAGGTATTTCTTTTCCTCGAAATTTTTGCGAGCTTTTTCATTATTTAAAGAACTCGTATTATTAGTATTCTTCCATATATATAGTATTTAAAAGAGAGTACTGGGTAAAGAAATTTTGAAATAAGTATAAAAACACAAACCGATTAAAACTTAATCTACTATTACACATCCAATCAACTCAAGTTACTAAAACAATCTAAAATTAAAGCTCACAATTTATAAAACTTAAGCAACACATTTAAAGAAAAACTAACATACTACCTTAAAGAGAATTTGCATACTAATTTAACATATATAAAAAGTCTAACATAACAGCTTAAGCAATTTAAAACAAACACACCAACTCCACAGATCTACGTAAAGTACATAACAATTACACACAAAGTAATAAAGTTCTTAAAATAACAATTAATCTAAACAAACCAAATAAAGTCTCTAATCTTCGACATCAAAATCCCAAACTATATCATCTCCCCGATCTCCGAGCCGAGAAGGCCGAGCAGTCGATATCGTGTGTAGCGGGGGCATTCGAGAAAGACAACATCTAATTCACCTCTCCCGTAACGACGTTCAGCCTCATAATATGCTATTTCGTACTCTGAATGTCGCTGGAGATATTCACTGTCATAATCATGTCATCTCTCCAAGCCTCCAATCCTTTGGTCCATATGCTCAAACTTCCTTTCCATGTTCTCTCCAAATTTTTCAAAACTCTTTCTGTGTAGGGTCAGCTCATTCATCAGATCATGAGGGGTAGGAGTGGTGTACTGAGGGGGTTCATAACTAGTAGAAGGTATATCTCTACTCGATGAAGGCATATAACTCCTCGTCCCTGATCTCCATCCTTCGTGGGATTCATACGTCTTAATATTAGCCGAAGTGATGGGCTTCATTGGTTCCACCCATTCCTCATCATCTCTAGCCTCAACTCCAGAGAGTTGGCGTAGTGCAAAAATCGGACTGGGGTGTCCTAGTCCTCCTCCACTTTCACTTCGTGCGATGGCTAATATATTCTTATAAATAATATTTCCCACATTTATACTTTTCTGATTCTGAATACAATAATTCAGAATTGCTCTATCTCTTGTTACCTCACCATGGTGATATGTGGGTAACAAGGTAGAACAAATGAAGTAGTGTCAGGCCTTAGATAATGCATTTTACATTGAAAGAGAAAAATTTACCCTTTCGCGCTGCTTTATCTTCCAAACTCCTTTCCCGTCAGTGAGAAAGTTTATCACCTCTTCCAGTGGTCCTTCTATTGTTCCAAAAGTATCATAGTCACCGGTATGCGGGTCACATACCTCATAAAACGAATTAATCCTAAGAAGACTCGAATTCAACAAAAATCCTCTTACTTTGATCGGTGCATCATCAATCGCAGCTTAGATTGGCATAAAATTCCTCGACAACTTCTACAATGTACTCGTTTGTGGTGTAGCAAAAATTTTCCCATCCTCTTTCCTTAATTATTCGTTCCACTTCTCCGCCCGGATTCTTGAAAACTCGATCCTGTATGCATTTTCTTGCTTGAATGTTATGAAAGTATCAAGTTTGTGCTCTTGCATTTATGAATCGGGTTTCGTCGTAATCCAACCTTTCATCTTTGTCGAGGAGCCATTTCGTCGATCTATGAAAATCACAAAAATTCTAACTAAACTTCCAATTATTACTAAAATGGCTTCCTATAACAACTAAAATCCATTTAAATCGATCTCCATGAATTTCTTCCAAGTATTTTCTCCATATTTCGAATTTTTCCAAAATTTCCCAATGTAGAAGGAATTCATAGTGAAACTCAAAAATTTTTGCATAGGAGTGAAGCACTTACAAAGGGGAGATGAAATCCGGTGTCAAAAAGTGTTGAAATCACCTCAAATCCAAGATCTCACGAGCCCTAGGTCGGTTTTTTTGAAGTTTTGAGGAAGGGGATGATGAATAGTGTCGGTTGACTGGTCAAATATAGGACATTTCGCGATCTCGCTGTCGGCGAGATTTTTCTCTCTGTCGGCGAGCTAATTAATTTACCAAGGCCAAAGTTTCTGGAAAATCTCGCCGTCGGCGAGATCGTTCTCGCTGTTAGCGGGCTTTCCCTCGCTGTCGGTGGGATAATTCTCGCCGTTGGCGAGCTCCAAAAAATTTTAAATATTTAAATTTCTTCAATCATTTTCAGCCTCGATTTGGCCCTAATTAATCTTCCGATCACTTAATTTGATAATTTAGTTTGAAGACTAGATACTTATACTCACAAAAAGTTCACACAAACAATATAACTTTATATATGAAATCCATAATACTTACAAACTTCACACTTTTAAACACTAACACTTAAGACTTCAATACTTCAAACTCTCTTAAATACTCAGCATTGCAATCCACACTACAACACTCTAAATGCTGAGACATAACAAATACATATAATTTCATCAAATCTGAGATGATCAAATTTAAAGTTTAAATCATAGTAAAACCTAAATCCAAATCAACACATATATACACACAAATATAACATAAGATAGAAATCTTTACTACTCCTCGATTGTCCGAACTAACATCCTCTCCGATATTCCCGATGTGACGCAGTGCACAAATAGATTGTAGAAAGGCTCGAAAAGGAATTCCGCTGTAGATTCTTCATCAATCCACCCTTTCGTCTCAGTAAATGAATAAAACTGGCCTCCAGATGTCCAGTGTGATCAAAGTGCTCCTTCATCCTCCAGTCAATGTGATCAAACATATCAGAGATATTATCGATGGAATTCATCACGTTTTGCAACTCTTTCTCTAATCCTTTAATTTTTTTCAGAATGAAATTTGTTTTATCAATAAGGGGCCTCACTAAAGGATTGTTCTGTGATGCTCTATCAGAAATAATGGTAATCTCATCATTGTTATCCAAAGTTGGAAACATATTCCGTAGAATCGAGTGGTTTCCATGGCAAAAGTACATTTTCCCACGCCTCATAAGAAACTTGGTACTGACTGCATAAAGCAAATATAGTCGATGGGTGTCCAAGTCCATGAACTGACCCATGCACAATCAATCCCAATGCGGACTTTACTATAATTGATCCAACATCGATAGGTAGTTCAATTTGAATACGGTAATTTAATATATCGCATTCCTTGAAACTTTATTTACCCTCATAGTGGGTAATAATTTTGATGAGATAAAGAAATGCCAATGCTTCGAGACAGGGTTAAGAAGTGATGCAGAGAAACTGACATACCCATCTTCGCGCAACTCTCAATCATCAGGTTCGTTGGTCAGGTATCTATAAATCTCGTTCATATTGTATCTTGAAGGAACAAAGTTTGAATAATGACAGACCGGGGTATTCTCTATAGAAAATAATTTATTTACCCTTGAAGGAGTAAATGTTACCCATCTTCCTCTGACGTAGACACTTCCATTGTTGATCGCATGTAGATTAGAGTAAAACTCTTTAACTACGGGAATAACTACAACGGATGTCGTATAGCAAAATACCTCCCAATGCCGCCGCACGATCATTTCTTCAATTTTTGTGGTGGAATTCTCTACTCCTCTGTCGACAAATCCCCTTTCTTTAATAAGTCGCTTCTTCATCAAAACTTTGTTGAAAATACGCTGCGCCTTCGAACCGACGAATTTTCTTCGGTTGAAAACTCCAATTTTTGTGGTTTCTAAGAGTTTGATGGCCATTTCGGATTGAAAGGAATGATCTCCAGTCGTTTCTAGGGAAGAAAACAGTGTAAAAATGAATTTGGGATGGTTTTCTACAAAGAAATGACTTTAGAACCGTCCAAAATCGTACATAAAACTTAAGAGACCAATTTTTCAACTGCCTCGCCGTCGGCGGGAAGTTTCTTGCCGTCGACGAGCTAGTTATAAAACTGATTTAAAGATATGGCACGCGATCTCGCTGTCGGCGGGCTCGGGCTCGTTGTCGGTGAGATTCGGTAAAATTGCCCAATTTCGCTCTGGTCCGAATATTTGCTGATCTCATCATATAGGTTTGAATTTGTGATGATTCTAATTAAAAATTGAATAGTAAGATTTATTTTAATATTACAGTCTCACTAATTTGTATATAATTAAAATAAAAAACTACTATGGGTTGCCTCTCATAAAGCGCTTGGTTTAACGTCGTCAGCCCGACCTAATTTCAGTTAGTAATCAGGTCGACTAAGCATTAAAACCTCTTTAAAATTTGGTCTTTTACCTTCGAAATATGGTTTTAATCTATGTCCGTTTACCTTAAATCTATGTCTTGTTTTTGGATCTTCAATTTCTATAGTTCCATATGAAAATATTTGAGTTATAGTGAAAGGTCCTAACCATCGAGATTTCAATTTCCCAATAAATAATTTCAATCTAGTATTATATAGCAAAACTTCTTGTCCCGGTTCAAAATCTATCCGATTAATCTTCCGATCATGCCATAATTTCATCCTTTCTTTATAAATCCTATCATTATCATATGATTGATTCCTTAATTCTTCTAATTCATTTAATTGCAACAATCTCTTCTCACCGGCTTCTTTCATATTATAATTAAATTCTTTAATCGCCCAATATGCTTTATGTTCTAATTCAACTCAGTAAGTGACAAGTTTTTCCATATATAAGCTCGTAAGGAGTCATTCCAATCGGAGTTTTATAAGCAGATCCTGTATGCCCATAATGTAGTGTCTAGTCTTATAGACCGATCCAATCTATTAGGGTTTACGGACTTTTCTAAAATACGCTTAATCTCTCGATTAGAAACTTCGACTAATCCACTAGTTTGTGGATGATAAGCGATTGATATCTTATGAATAATATTATATTTTTCTACTAGTTTGTGAATATATTTATTTCTAAAATGAGTTACTCCGTCAGTGATAATCACTCTCGGCATTCCAAATCTAGTAAAAATATTTTTCATTAAAAATTTTGAAACACTTTTAGCATCACACCTAGGTAAAACTTGCGCTTCAATTCATTTGGAAACATAATCAACAGCTACTAATATATATGAGTTTCCAAATGAAGGAATAAAAGATCCCATGAAATCTAATCCCCAAACATCAAAAATTTCAATTTATAATATAAAATTCAGAGGCATTTCATTTTTTTCGATATATTTCCTACTCTTTGGCATTTATCGTAGGTTTTTATATATCTGTATACATCTCTAAATAGAGTAGGCCAGTAGAATCCAGATTGTAGAATTTTATACGCAGTTTTATCTGTCTCAAAATGTCCTTCAAAATCAGAATCATGACATTTTTGAATAATTGGTTCAATTTCTTCATAAGGCACGCATCTTCTAATAATTAGATCCTTACATTGCTTATATAAGTATGGTTCATCCCAAAAGTATGTTTTAGTATCATGAATGAATTTTTTCTCGTTGTTGCAAAGTTAACATAGGTGGTAAAATGTCACTTACAATATAATTTACTATATTAAGCATACCAAGGTATTTTCCACTCATTTATATTATAAAGTTGTTCATCGTGAAAACCGTCTATAATTTCATTATCGATATCGGATAATTCATGATATTCTAATCTCGATAAATGATCGCAATTTGATTATCAGTTCTCTTTTTGTTAACGATCTCAAAATCAAATTCTTGCATTAATAACATCCATCTAATTAATCTTAGTTTAGAATCCTTTTTTTGCATTAAATATTTTATAGCAGAGTGATCAGTATGCACAATACATTTAGTTCCTATTAGATAAGGCCGAAATTTATTAAAAGCATATACAATCGCTAATAATTCTCTTTCAAGAATCGTATAATTTATTTCAAGCATCATTTAGAGTTTTACTAAGCATAATATATAACTTTGAAAATCTTATCATATCTTTGCTCAAGAACTTGCTCCTATAGCATAATCACTAGCATCACACATAAGCTCAAATGGTTTCTCCTAATTAGGTGAAACTATTATAAGTGTCGTAATTAATTTATCTTTTAATAATTCGAAAGCATTCGAGCATTTAGTTGTAAATTCAAATTTCTTGTCCTTTTCAAGAAGTTGGCATAGAGGTTTAGTAATTTTTGAAAAATCTTTAATATAACGTCCGTAGAATCCAAGATGTCCAAGAAAACTTCTTACCCCTTTCACCGTAGTTGGAGGTGGTAATTTAGCTATAATTTGAATTTTTGCGAGGTCTACTTTCATGCCCTTTTCTGAAATTTTATGCCCTAATACAATGCCGCCTGCAACCATAAATTGACATTTCTCCCAATTAAGAACTAAATTAGTTTTCTCACATACTTCAAGTACTTTTTCAAGATGATTTAAGCATGTGTTAAATGATGTTCCAAATACAGAGAAATCATCCATAAATACTTCTATTCCATTATCAATTAATTTACTAAATATAGACATCATACATCTCTGGAATGTTGCAGGTGCATTACATAATCCAAAAGGCATCCTTCGAAAAGCAAAAGTTCCATAAGGACTAGTAAATGTAGTTTTTTCTTGATCCTCAGGAGCAATTTGTATTTGATGATAACCGATGTATCCATCTAAGAAACAAAAATACTTATGTCCGGCTAATCTATCTAACATCTGGTCTAGAAATGGTAAAGGGAAGTGATCTTTCCTGGTAGCTGCGTTTAATTTTCTATAATCAATACATATTCGCCATCCAGTAACTTTTCTTATAGGGATAAGATCATTATTTTCATTAGCTTTTACGGTCACTCCTCCTTTCTTAGTGCACACGATGAATTGGGCTTACCCAAGCACTGTCAGAAATAGGATACATAATACCATTATCTAACCATTTTAAAATTTCTTTCTTGACTACTTCTTTCATTATCGGGTTTAATCTCCTTTGGGGATCTACTTTAGGCTTATTTTTATTATCTAAAATATTCTGTGCATACAGATTGAAGGACTAATTCCTTTAATATCTGCTAAAATCCAACCAAAAGTTTTCTTATATTTTTTTAAGGTATCTAAAAGTTTTTGTTCTTGAGATTCATTTAATTCAGATGAAATAATAACTCGGTAGAGTTGAAGAATTACCTAAGTAAGCATATTTCAAATGATTAGGTAACATTTTTAACTCAAGTTCAGGAGGTTTAATAATCGATGGAACTATATTTTTTTCAGTGTTTTATGTATTATCCAAAAATTCAAATTTCTCTTGAATATAATCTAGTTCTTCATTTATATCGGCTTTTTCAATTAATTTAGTATTTTATTTTTCTAATTTTTCTTCATAATATTCCTTAAAATGTTCTTTTTGTAAATGATCGAGTACTTCCATTCGAAAACACTCATCATCTTTTTCTAGCGCAGGATATTTCATTGATTTAGCAATATTAAAAGTAACTTTTTGGTCATTTACTCTCATAGTTAATTCTCCTTTCTGAACATCAATCATAGCTTTCCAAGTGGCTAAAAATGGTCTTCCTAAGATGATAGGAATTTCTTTATCTTCTTCCATATCTAAAACAATAAAATCTACAGGGAAGATAAATTTATCCACTTTTACTAAAACATCTTCAATAACTCCCTCGGGATATGTAACGTAACGATCGCTTAATCGAAGGGTTACCGAAGTAGGTGAAATTTCTCCCAATCCTAATCTCTTAAAAATTGATAGAGGCATTAGATTGATGCTTGCTCCTAAGTCACACAAAGCTTTTCCATAGAATTTTTCTTCAATAGCGCGAGGTATAGTGAAACAACCAGGATCTTTTAATTTTTCGGAAGCTTTTTCGAATAATAGCACTACACTCCTCACTAAGTGCGACCGTTTCATTATCGGTAAATTTTCTTTTTTTATTTAGAATATCTTTCATGAATTTTACATAGTTTGACATCTGTTCTAAAGCTTCTACGAAAGGAATATTTATTGTTAATTTCTTCTGAATTTCAAGAAATTTAGCAACCGTTTATCTTTTTTATGTTGATTTAGTCGTTGAGGAAATGGTGGTGGAGGTTTTTCAACGTAAATTTTCATTGGTATTAAAGGATTTTCTAAGTTCGGATCTTGTTGATTCTTTTCCTTTTCGATTTCCACTTCCTCTTTTTTAATTTCAAGTTCTTTCTGAATTCGAGGTTCTAATTCTTTTCCACTTCGTAATTGTATTGTTTTAATTTGTTCCTTTCCTTTGTCTTTGAAATTTATTTCCACATTACTAGGAAATGTTCCAGGTATTCTATTATTAAGCGCGGTAGCGATATGTCCAAGTTGAGTTTCAATATTTTTAATAACTGTTCCTTGATTTTGTAATTGGTTTCCTTGTATTTGTAATTGATTTCCTTGATTTTGTAATTGATTTCTTTGATTTTGTAAATGTTGACCCATATTTAATATTAATTCTTCTATAGATAATTTCTTTTCTTTAAATCGAGGGTTATTATTATTAAATCCAGGTGGATAACTAGGTTTATAATTAGAATTTCCTTGGTTAGAGGGATTTCCTATTGGTCGTGTTATGTTTTTCATCCATGGTTGATTAGTTGTATTGTTATTCCAATTAAAATTAGAATGATTTTTCCATCCAGGATTATAATAATTCGCATAAGGATTATTGGGTCCGTTATTAATAGCATTCATAGTTTCATATGAAGGTTGAGATTCTATCAGTTGTCCGAGATGAGTTTTCTTCTAATATAGTTGGAGAGTAATTCATTCCAAAATGATCTAATTTTTTAGATATAGCAGCGATTTGCGAAGCTAACATAGATATTGCATCATTTTCATGAATACTAGCTATCTTTTTTGGATTCATTCTATCAGCAGATCATTGAAAATTATTGGTAGCCATTTCTTCGATTAGTGCATAGGCATCATCAAATGGTTTTGACATTAATGATCCTCCAAGAAGAAGCATCGATGATTGATCTAAGAGATCCTACTAATCCATTATAGAAAGTTTGAATAGTTAACCAATCCGGTAACGCATGATGTGGGCATTTCCTAAGAAGTTCTTTAAATCTCTCCCAAGCTTCATATATTGATTCTCCATCAAATTGACTAAAAGAAGTTATATCATTTCTAAGCTTAGCGAGCTTTAGATGGTGGAAAATATTTGGATAGAAATTTTTGTGATAACTCTCCCCAAGTTTTAATAGATCCAGAGTGCTAACGAATTTAACCACATTTTAGCCTTATCCCTTAAAGAAAAAGGAAAAAGTCTAAGTCTAATAAGCATCGTTAGATACTCCTTCATATTTGAAAGTAGCACATAATTCTAAAAACTAAGCAAGATGTAAATTAGGATCTTCGATAGGTGAACCACTAAATTGATTGTTTTGTACCATTCGGATAATCGTGGTGTTTAAGTTCAAATGAGTTAGCAGACTACATCGTGGTTTTGAATAGTTAAATGAATTTCATCTAATGTAGGGTTGGCATAATCTCTTAATGGTCTCTCGTTGATTGATATTTTCATTTTCGGAATATTCGTCATTTTTGTTAAATTTATAATTTCTCTTTTTTGTTTTCTAATTCTTTTAATTGTATGCTCTAATTTCGAATCGTAAGGTATTAAATTTTTGTTTCCAAATTTACGCATACAATTTTGTAAAATAAATTTTAAAATAATCCGTTACTCTAAGTAAATAATTTCGTTATTTCCCAAAGAACGGCGCCAAAAACTCGACCCACTTTTTAATGTTTACAAAAATAAGAACGGCACAAAAAACTTGATCCCGCTTAATATATATATTTAATTTTATGATGGAATGTATAATGTGGATTCTACGCAAGTATACGAATCGTATCAAGTAATACAGGGCTCTAGTGGAGTCCTGGTTATCGATCCCACATGGAAGTTTTAAAAGATTTGTAACAGCTAAATTTAAAGGATTAACTTACTAATATAGTATAAGGAAATTAGAATACTTAACAAAAGTGATCTAAAGTAAACTAATGCTTTAAATAAAGTTGATTTAAAGATTTCAGAAAAAGTATCCTTCCCCTTGTTTTTAGAAACTTAAGTGAATGATGAATTCAAATAGATTTTTTTATTGTATTGTGAAAAATAGGAGCATTCCTATTCTTTACCCTTTGGTCCAGTGCAAAGAACATCGACTAGTCCTATGCTTGATTACTCGAATCCGCGGCTAGGCCGGGATGGTATCTGTCGCCACTTCAAAGCTCCCACGTTCCCCTCACCCGAGGGCTAACATCTACACTTCAGCTCTCAAACAATAGGACCAAATCGAATATTTTAGTCCGTCACACTAAAATGTCCAATTCTATGTCCGATAAATAATATTTCCCTATTTATTTGCACCCTCCTTCCAAGGCTTTTGACTTCCCTGCATATTGGATGTAATCTTTACTATAGTTGATAATTCAACATATTTTAACAATTCAATTGCCAGATTGAAAGTAAATTAAGTTTTAAGTAAAAGATTATCACAATTTATTTTAATATATTAGACACTTCTATTTAATTTCATCAATTCACATAATTTCATAAACAATGATAAAGACTAAGAAAACAACTCAGAATGCATGGGAATTAAATAAAGCATGGATTTCATTTAAAGTTAACAACAATAAACAAAGATACTTATCTCAATTTCCTCCCCAAGCGGACTCCTCAAGTTCCTTCGACTTTTCCTTCTAGTACAACACACTTCTTAACTCACTACTTACACTTACTCACACTAAACTTCAACTTAGACTCAAAAGCACACTAATAGAATACGCTAAGACTCCTAAAAATAGTACACACTACATACTAAAATTCGTCCTCTATTTATAGAGGTAGACAAAGGTCCAAGGGGTACTTAAACACCTCTTCAAAAAGCGTCCAGGTTCAATGTATCTGGCATTTTGAACGGTCTCGCCGTCGGCGAGAAACGATCTCGCCGTCAACGGGGCTTCTAGAATTCTTCAAACCGCGCGATCTCGCTGTCGGCGGGCTCGGGCTCGTTGTCGGTGAGGTAGTTGCAAACCTTTAAGAAATTCTCTTTATAATCTCACCGTCGGCGGGCTCGATTTCGCCATCGGCGACTTAGTTCATTTTGCATGTATTTCTTCCTTTTTGATCCAAATTTGCTCTATTTTATGTTTTTTTCTTCCATCACTTATAAATCTTCGTTCCTGCAGTAAAATAAAAAAAATACCTTTCTTTAAAGTGCAATTTCATAAAAAATAGGTATGAATTTCTTAACATATTTTTTTGTGATCATGTACACACACACACACACACACACACACTCATAATAGGTCAGCATGTTTCTCGGAAAAATCTTATGGCTCAGAAGACAAGCGTAGTCAAAGATGACCTATCATAACTCAAAGGTCACATCAATGTTAACCCCTGAAATCAATGCCTGACCATAGTTTCTCTAAGAAAGTTTATAAGATCTGCTAAATAATAGAAACCCCAGGACAAGGATCAGAGAATACCCATCTAAGAAATAAGAGCATTTGAGCTCCTCAAATTGACACCACGAGCCTTCAAGGCTACTAGCACCCAATGTGAGACCAACACAAACTTCCCTAGCAGCTTTCCTGTTAAAGGGGTGGAGCTATCTATAAAATTACAATAAAGTGCCCTCTAATCGATAGCTTAGCCTTATCTTGACAAAGGGAGCAACGATTACTAGTTAAACTAGAGAGTTGATTGATCGAAGGTCTGTTGTTGAGAAAATAAGAAGAGGAGCTTAACCCAAAGAAAAAAACCCATGTGAGAAAAAAAAAATATGCACTACACCAAGGAGTTTGTGTAGTAATAAATTCAAGATTTGATGGACTAGACGTTGGGTCAAATGACGGAGTTGATACGAGTGTTGCGTAGAGGAAGGGAGCAATTTTCATAGGACTAAAGTCACTGGGAGGAAGAATCTGAACCCCAAGATCGAGGAGCATCTTAGATGGCGGAGAGGGTCGTAGACTCTCAGTATCAAGATAGTGTTAGGCTTTGCATCTATGAACAAATAATGACTTGGGCACATGGAGGCCCTCCGCAAGGAAAAAAATTTGCGCGCATAAGATGCATGCAGCGCTGCATACGTCAAAAGGTTACAGGGAGGTTATAAAGAGGGTATTGGGGGGAAGGGTATTTCCGTGTTATACTCCTTGTAACCTCCAAGTAACCTACCAGTAACCTCCCTGTAACCTACAAATAAGTTTCGAGCTTTTCATATATTTGTAGGTTACATGTAGGTTACAAGGAGGTTACAGCATGTGTAACATGGAAATACCCTCCCAATACATTATGAATAACCTCCCTATAACCTTCAAACGTATGCAGCGCTGCTACGTCATACATACGCAAATTTTTCCCTCTGCAAGCTAGAGACACGTTCTGGCAGATTTCAACCCCTAAACCCTCAGAGAAGTTGAAAGCACCTTCACTTAATTCCTACAAAGGTCAGTTTGACCAAACATATCACATGGTGTCCTTTAAATAGGCATTATGCTTGTTGAATGTTACCGATGTGCTGAAATGTCGTCTTTTTTTCACTACATTAAGGGAATCAGCCCTTATGTGATTCAATGGGTTACCCGATGAGGTAATCAAATCCGTTGTTGGTTTCAAAAAGTTATTCATGACTCTATTTTCCAACACGCAGAAGTCATGAAAGAGTTTAAAAACCTTGTGGCAGGTCAAGTAAGGGCAACATAAGAGCCTGCGCTCATACATCACTTAATTCCAGAATGAGAAGATGGAAGTGTGGGATCTGGAAGCCTAGAATGTCACACGTCAGCTTAACCTAAGGATTGAGGGAAAAAGTATCTCGATATGACCTCGACTTGGTGAGCTACACAACCTGGCTGAATTCCTAGAGATGACCAATAAGGACATGATCCACCTGATATTTATACTTACAAATATGATATGAAAATTGGCAACGACACTAAAAACTTGATCCCGCCGGATATATATATGCTGATGATTTTGATTTATAATGTGGATAGTACGCAAGTATACGTATCGTTTATCAAGTAATATATGACTTTCTGATTAAGCCCCGAGATATCGAACCCACAGGGAAAATATGAAAATCTTTAAAGGAATCAGAAAATTATCTTTTTTACTTTTTTTTAATGGCTTTTGAAAGTATGTCTTGATTTTGAAAGTTTTGAAGGTTGATTTGTCTATTAAAATTTCCTTAATAAAATGTTGAGCAAGAAATTAAAATTATAATAACTAATAACACTGTATGTAAAACACTATTAACTACAATAACTTTTTCTTTCCTTTTATGAAGTAGTAATAATTATTAAAGTATTGTTGTGGAAGTATTTAAATTTATCGTGATGAGATAGAAGCAAATGTGTTCTTTACCCTTACTTGGTTCTATAAAGAACATAGAGTTAATTTGAAATTTTTATCATTTTGAACAAGGATAGACGGGAAGATACCGGTCTCTCACTCTAGTAGTTCCCTCGATTCCCACCAACTGGGGGCTAACTTCTCATAACAAAACTCAAAACTTCAAACCAAATTAGGGGGTTTTAGCCTGTCACTCTAAAATCCTCTAATTTTACTTCATTCCATAAAAGTATCTTCTAATATTACATTCAATTATATGGACTACAATTCTCACCCATATAATTGCATGTGATTCTTACTAACTTTTTTGAGATAATACCGCATTGGATCTTACATAATCTCAAGAAATTCTGCAACTTAACAGGCCAAATTAAGAAGTAAACAAAGTTTTCAGAATCAATCTTCACAACTTCTTCCAACTTTAAACACTTATACTTTCCACAACAATTCTCTATAAACTAATTACTTCTCCATTTAAGAAAGAAAAAGATAAAGTAAACTACTTAGAATGCATTGAGAAAATTCAAAAACACATTGATTTGAAATTAAAAACCATAAGAAAAACAACAAACAAAAACAAGTATTAATTAAAAAACTAAATGTAAGAACAAAAGTAAACACTTATCTGAAAATTCTCTCCACAAGACTCAGGAAGTTCCTCAGAAACTTTAACTCTTCACTAAACTACTCCTCAGAGCGAATCTCCCAACTCCGATGACTCAGAATAAACTTCAGACTTCAATAGAAACTAAACTAAGAGAACGAAAAGAAGTAGAAAGAAGAAGACTTCACTCCGACCCTTTTCTCCTTTCTACTCTCTACTCCTTAAAAGTAAAATACTGTAAAAACTCTCTTCAAAATGCAAGTGGAAGAGCTTCTTTCTACTCTCTACTCCTACTCCTAATGAAAACTCTCTTCAAAATGCAAAGGAAGAGCACTTAGTCATTCCTAAGACTCTCTTTAAAAATTAAACCAAAAGGTGCCTTGGTGTCTCTTCAAATGTGTCCAGATTCAATGTATCCACCAAAGAATGCACCCCTTCATTCAAACTTGCCGCCCAATGGAAGTTATGGAAGTTACCACCAAGCGTTGCATCACATCCCCTTTGAAATTGACGCCAAATTCCTTTATATTTCAATTTTTAACTGTGGCGGCTAAGCGCCGGCCCAGCGACGCTTAGCCGCCAGTGCCCAAATTTTTATTTTTCATTTTTTTTGCTCCAAATTTGATCCAATTTGGCTCCTTTCTTCATGACCATCCATGTTCATCATACCTGCAAGAAAAACATAAAATATCTTCCATTAAAGTGCAATATAATTAAAAATAAGTATAAAAATGTGCGTAAAAATACTATATATTTCTGGTGTATCAGGACATCACTGTCGAGTAGAGAATACAAGAAACAAAGTGGACTTACTCTTTATAGTCAAAAGGTTGGAGTCTAAGTCACATTCGACTAAAACATCAACAAACACTCTTGAGTCTAACTCACATTGACAAAAAATCAACCAACCCTCTTGGGTCTAACCCACATTAGAGTGAAGCATCAACCAACCCTCTCGAGCCTAAACCCAACATCAATCAACCCTCTTGAGTCTAACTCACATAAGACCCAAACATCAACCAACCCTCTTGGATTGAACCCTCATTAGACAAAAAGATTAATTAACCCTCTCGAGTCTAACCCACATCAGGCCCAACTATCAACCATTTTTCTTGGGTCTAACCCACTTTAGATCCAGACATCAACCATCCCTCTTGGATCTAACCCACATTAGACCTAAATGTCAAACTTCTTGGGTCTAACTCACATTAGAACCAAATATCAACCAACACTCTTGAGTCTAACTCACATCAGAGCCAAATCTCAATCAACCCCTTTAGGTCTAACCCACATTAGACCCAAATATCAACCATCTTTTGGGTCTAATTCACATTAGGCCTAACCCAAACCCTAAGTCCAACCTAACTTAGACTTAGCCCAAGTCCTTTAGGTCTAACTTAACGTAGACCTAATTTCAAGTTGAACTTCTTGTAGGTCTAGCCCAATCTAGATCTAACCTAAGTCAAACCTAACTTGGAATTAGTCAAACACAGGTTATATTGGGTCTAACTTAACTTAACCCAATTCCAACTTGCTCATCGGGTCAGCCCGACCTAGCTCGGGAACCCAATTTACTAAATCACCGGGTCAACCCGACCTAACTTGGGTTAACCCAATTCAACTGAATCACCGGGTAAATCTAACCGAACTTGGTTTAACTCAATTAAATTGAATCACCAAATTAACCTGACTTAACTCAGGTTAACCCAATTTAATTGAATCACTAGGTCGAACTGACCTAACTCGGGTTAACCCAATTTAACTGAATCTCCGGGTCGACCCGACCTAACTCGGGTTAACCCAATTCAATTAAATCATTGGATCAACCCCACCTAACTCGGGTTAACCCAATTCAACTAAACCACCAACCTAACTCAGGGCAACCTAATCCAACTAAACTTTCAGACCAATCCGATTTAACTAGGTCAATCCAATTTCTTGGTCAGCCTGACCTAACTCGGGTTAATCTAAAATCAACCCAACCAACTGGGATAACCTGACTTAACTCAGGCTAAAAGGCAGCTTTTTCCTGAGGTTAATCAGACGTAACTCTGATTAACCCGACTTGAAACTCAATTTTTAGACTTGGCTTTAGTCTCAATTTCAATTTAATTAAGAGTTTATTTAAGTCTAACTTAACTTAGATATAAAACAAACAATTCTAGTTTAAATTTACTTTGATTGCACCAAGTCTAATTTAACTTGATTTATCCTAGGGAATTTAACTTGGATCAGTCTTGTTCAACCTGGTTCGATTCTATGTTAATCTGACTTGGTTAACTTGACTTATTATAAGCAAATCTGAACCAAATAAGACTAGTTTGATCATAATCAAACTAAGTCAACCTGGGTCAATCCTATTAAACTTGGGCCGACTTAAACAAGTTTGAGGATAATCTGAGGGAAAACCGACCTGGCTCAGGTTAACTCAGATTATCTAGAGTTTCATCTTAGATTAGTTCAATCTAACTTGAACTAATCTAAAATCAACATAAACATAGGTGACTGGAGGTCGAGAGTTTTTGATTCTCATTCGAGGACAAATGCACACTTAGCCTCAGTTAGAGACAATTTGGGGCTAAACTACCAACCAACCTAAACAAAATTACATAAAATTCACCCTAAAAGGCATTAAAATTTAGACTTGAACAAAAAAAAAAATGTAACAAGGTTTGCGAAGATATTTTGGAGGATGCAAACCATGGCTGCTAACAAAATATCTTCCAGCCACTTGTGATTAATCAAACCGTAAACCCCAATGACCTCGTGATGACAGAACCATGAGACCTTGATTGGGTCTTTCCCAAATGACAAAAAAAAAAAGGAAGTAAAATGATCATCCAAAGCCATCAATTGTGTATCAACAACTTAATATGGGCTTGTTTAGAGTCGGATTAAACCAATTTTGATATGATCGGATCCATCTTGTCAAGGCGATCAGTTTGACTTTAAACTTGCTGAAACGGGGTCCTGAACAATCTTGAATTTGAATTTAGAAGATTTTACTTTAAAAATGCATCGAGATTAATGTTATATGATAAAATGTTTTTGACGACACATCAGTTGCCTTTATATTCAGGTGATGTTATTTTTTTTTGTTCGAAAATATATAGTTAGTATCGAAAATATCTTCAACATAATTTCAGATGTTTAAAAAACTTATACTTTAAAGAGGTTTAAGTTGTCATAGATGTGTCGTGGAGCTTTGATCATGTTGTCATTATCTCTATTAGTGGTAGCAGCAGTCGTGCAATTGTGATCTGAACTGAACATAATAACCCATATTTGTAAATGTGTAAGTGTATATATATATATATTAATTTTCATGAAAGTGAAGATTAGTACTTATTAATAGTGTTAGATTCATTGATGATAGATATTTGATTAGCAACAAATTCATCCATTAACTAGGAAACATAAAAATTTAGGGGCATTTACATACATACCACCCAAATCTTATGTATTTACATATGTAACACCTAAATTTTACTGTTTGCATTTAAACCACACAAGTTTTTATATCCAAAATAATAATAATAATAATAATAATCATTTTAAAAGTAAAATAAGTCTTTTTCATGCACCGGTAAGGTGGCATATAAGTAAAATTAAAGTTTATGTGTTCGATATGTAAGTACATATGAATTGAGTGGTATGTATGTAAATCTTCCCCAAAAACTAATGTGTTATAATAATAGAAATTGAAACTAAAAATGAATATTCAAATACTCATTTCTTTAATGCAGGAAAATATTTCTCATCCTCAGCACGACACGCTTATCCTTCTCATCCAAACCGCATCTTAACATGTAAATGGAGAACTATTTTTGTAGTCAAATATATTATGTCACGAATACCTTGGGCTAAAAATGAGACGAGCTTAAGTGAGTTTAGACTTGGCTCATTTTTTAGTCGTGTTTGAAATTGCTGATAAACAGTGTCGTGCTCTACTCGATTTATATATTAATTTTTGTTTATGTTCAACTCGAAATTGACTCGTATAAATTAATTAGAAAAATAGACATGAGATATTTGATTCGAACCTGCATCATTTTAATAAAAAACACAGAATTATATGATCACGAGTTATAGTGATTTCAAACGTAAATATAAATATGTATAATATATCATTATATAAATAATATATATTATTTTTTTATTTTGAGTTAAAACGAGCCGAACATGACCGATCAAAGTTGTATGGTGTGCATGTAAATGCCCCATTTATATATATCATGCCGTTCTCCTGAAAGGGGTTCAGATATCACGGGCCGTTATTTCACCGGAACGGAACAACAGAAATGGGAGAAAAAAGCGTGAATGGCGACGCGAAGGGGTGAGGCTTAGAAGGGATCAGATTTGAGAGATAGAGATAATGATCTATATAAATAGAGCAATGGGGAGATTGGGGAGGGTGAGAACGGAGAAAGAAATCAATAGCTGTTCTCCGACAACATTTGGTTTTCTAATCGATTTAGGTATTTTCATGATTCTCTCTTCTGTTTCTTCTGGACATTTATTTATTTTTTTAATGTACTTCCGCTCTGCGTGGATTTCTTTGCAATCTGTGGTTTGATTTTGTTTCTGTTTTTTATGATTGTTTTTTATTTTCCACGGAAGTTTGGGATGTATGATCTTTATTTTGGTTTTGTTAGGTCGTTTTCAAAATTCGAATTCTTTGGAGATGTGTCGCTTTCAGAATTCGAATTATTCGGTTCGGATTGGGCAGTTTGATTCTGAGTTCTTCCTCTGAGATGTTGGATTTTTTTTTTTTTTTTTTTGCCTCTTTTAGGGTTGTTATCTATGATTTTATATACAAAACACCCAATCCCAATGGATTTACATAACTAACACCTGAATTTGAATTTTACCAAGGTCAAATTAAGCCGCGTAGCAGAATTCAATGTCCAATGAAACCAACTGGAATCTTGGTGAATAAATACTAATAAAAAAGCTAAATTGTCTGAGCTGCTTTTAATCAATCATTCGGAAATATATAATCAAATAGACTGCTCCTAGCATTCTACTGCAGAAAATAAAGATTTATAATTTATCATTCCATAACACAAGATAATACCTTCAAATTTAATATCCAAACTTATGGTGGCAGAAGTCACATGTTTAATTTTATCCTTTAACATTCTTTAAACTTTGATTGAAATCATTCTGTAAACAATTTTGTGTTCTTATATGTAATTAGCCCCATTCTTAATAATTTGTATATATATCTTTTTGTATCTGCATTTGATTAATATAAATATTTCGGTTAGTTTTCTATCCTTAGAAAAAAATAAACATAACAAAAACTTAAAAAATAAACATGACAAAAACTTAATCCATTATGAATTTTTATTCTGAGTTCTTCCTGTAAGTTAGTGGGGATCAAATTTAATTTCTAAAGACAACCTATGCGGAATATTATCATGAAACTAGTGTTATTGTGGAAATTTTCAGTGCTGTTAAATTTCTAATTGTCTTGATGGTAAATCCTGTGATGGTTTGGTTTGCTTGGACGTTTTAGATGTCCCAATAAATTCTTATTTTGACATATGAAATTACGTTTAAAGCTATTCTTTTAATGAAAAATAATCCTATTGTAGGATAACCGATATTAAAATTATCAGAATCAAGTTATTTGATAGAATTATCGGGACATTGGTGATGGAAGATATATCTCTAATTTGAAGATAAATTTAAACTTTTGAAGCAGTATTGATGCTAGAGAGTATAAGTACTCTAACGAAAGTAGAGTTATGAAATATCAAATATACACTTGTTATGATGATGAAGCAGAAGGGGACATTCAGATTATATATATTTAAGGGTTCTATAGTAGTAGGTAATGTAACAATTAGTATTCCTTCCATTTTAGATAACGAAGAAATGAAGTCGTTTAAATTTAATTTCTATCTACCTTTTAGTTTTTAAATCTTCATAGTTGTTCTAATTGGCAAAATAAAGACACAGTATATGCATCTAGGGGTGTAAACGAACCGAACACGAACAAACAGGGCTAGTGTTCGTGTTCGAAATGTTCGAACACATCATTGTTCGTGTTTGGTTTGTTTAACAAACCGAACGAAAAAAAATTGTTCGTGTTCGTCTCGTTTGCTTATCGAACGAATCGAACACGAACTTCCTGACGAACCGAACACGAACTGTTTCGCGAACAACAAGTTTTTTTGACAGCCCTAGCTTTAATAGCATACATCCTCAAAATGAAGCAAATTGATCAGGTATTTCGTACAGATCAGGTAATCCATACTTCCTCAAAATGAAGCAAATCGAATAAGGCGTTTAGGGTTTTGTTTAGGGTTTAATTTTAATATATAGTATAAGTATATTAATTATAATATTATAATATTTATATTAATATAATTAATACTATAATATTATTATTGTTATTAATAATTTATCATATATTATAATTTATAGAAGTTTAATTATTTAAAATATGATAAATCTTTATAATATATAATTATTTTTAAAATATCAGAAATTTTTTATATATAATTATTTTAAATTATTTTATATTTTGAACAATAACGAACCGAACACGAATGAACACATCACTGTTCGTGTTTGGTTCGTTTAACAAACCGAACGAAAAAATTGTTCGTGTTCGTCTCGTTTGCTTATCGAACGAATCGAACAAGAACTTCTTGGCGAACAGAACACGAGTTGTTCGCGAACAACGAGCTTTTTTGACAGCCCTATATGCATCAGAGTAATGGTAGGAGAATGGCTGACACTATTTTTATACCATAATGAGTTTTGCAGATTGTTTCCATTCATCTGCAATATAATATATAGGATGCACTTATAAATGTAGAAAGTAAAATTTAGGTGTTACATATGTGAATACATAAGAATTTGGTGGTATGTATGCAAATGCCCCTAAATTTTCTTTTTAGATCTTCATAGTTGTTTAAATTGACAAAATTTAGACTGGGGATAAATTTCATGCAACTAAACTAAAATAAAATCATGCTTAAGGGATGGCTAAGGAAGTAGCTTGTCTTGTCATTTTAAGAAGTTTAGTCGACCTGAGAGTAGTGATCTTAGGAGCTAAATATTGATCCATTAGTTGAGAGATTGCCAGGATGATGATCATGATTTGGTGATGGTGTTAATTGTTAAACTGATGTTGTTGCTGCTGCTGTTGATTATGATTATGATGATGGCGGTTTAGTGCCTTATATGACCATTTGGCCTTTTTATTTTTATTTTTATTTTCTGAAAAAATTGCATACATACCACTCAACTCCTATGTATTTCATATTTGACACCTGAAATTCAATTTTTAGATATACCATCTTATCTTGCATGAAAAGGTTTATTAAACTTTTTTTAAAGTTTAAATGGTGGCACTTTTGTGTGATATTGAAGATTTCAATGGTATAAATGTAAATATTAGTCTTTAGATGTTTAATATGTAAATACTAAATAATTGTGTTGTGCATATGTAAATTTTCCTTTTTGTTTGTACATTATCTAAAACATCTCATAAATGTTGTCGTTTTTTTTCCTTTTTTTCACCAACCAGAATTACTTGACTCGAGATAATCACATGGTATGAAGCTTCAGGACTCCTTCACTCCTGCTAAAGCCAAGAATGACCTTACAACTCCATCCAATCTATCCGTCGCTGAGGAGCTGATATGTGTGACGCAAAAGCTGGTGAATTCCACAAAAAGCGACACTGAAGATGCCACGAGACAATGGTTAATTGTTACAAACATCTTAGCTTCTACAGCAGCGAGGACTACCTTAATCGTCTTCTTCAGTTAAACATGGTTTGGTTTCTGAATTGCTGCAAGA
Source organism: Papilionanthe hookeriana x Papilionanthe teres (assembly GCA_022702705.1). NCBI lineage: Eukaryota > Viridiplantae > Streptophyta > Magnoliopsida > Asparagales > Orchidaceae > Papilionanthe > Papilionanthe hookeriana x Papilionanthe teres. The sequence continues at coordinate 151,328,519 of CM040422.1, read as the reverse complement.
AGTTGCAAAATTTGGCAATGGCACGATAATTAATGGAGTGATGAATGCATTGTTACAATCACTAGAAAATCTTCCTCTTTGTAAGGAAAAGTTGAATTCTTCGGGAATTTGAGTAACTATAAGAGAATTGTTTCGTCATAAACTTGTTCAGATCAAATAAAAGTTAGAGTCATTTTTGGAGAGATGGGCTGATAGAAGTTTTGACAGTTTTGCAACCCAAACAACAGTGGAGGAAGGGTGACATAGTAAAATTGAGTTGTGATGAAAACAATGCAACAAGAGAATCCAACATTCTTCAATTAGATGATACAGATGAAGGCCTGAAGGGATATGCTCCATCTGGAGCTTTGGCCGCGAGCACTTTGAATGGGTGAGACAAGCCTCCTTCTGATGATCACATCGATCCAGAAGAGAATGGAGGGAAAGGCGCTTCATACGAGCCATCAAAGCCAACTTTGAAGGAGTTTGAATTTGGCGAAAATGTCGGCAAAGGATTACAAGATTTATCGAGCAAATTAAATGGATTGGACGAGAACGGAGATCCAACTCTTGAATCAGAAAATTTTGACGCGGCGAAACATTCCAATCAATTTGGAGTTGCAAGGGAGGTTGTTGATTATAGTGAAAAGGCTTCCAACTCTTTGCTAGAGTTACCTTCAGGAGAATTTTTCAGTTTTTAAAGTATCACAACCCGGGTCCGAAAGTCGATACACCCCGGCAACACAGGGCGTGATGAAATGAATTTAACCTTTTTTGTATTCTCAAAGAAAGGCTTGGATTCCAAATCGAAAGAGAAATGTAAATTTATTCTATAATGAATTATTCATTTTGTTCGGGACTTTATTGAAGAAAATAAGATTCTATTGAAGAAGACAGATACAAAAGATAATCTAGCAGACGAGACAATGGTTAACTATCTCAAACATCTTAGCTTCCATAGATAGTGAGGACTGCCTTAATCCTCTTCTTCAGTTACACACGTTCACTTTCTAAATCATTGGCCGCAAGAAGCTGTAAAATCTGGCAACGACACGGCAATTACCGAATGAGTGATAAATGCATCATTACAATCACTGGAGAAACTCCCTCTTTGTAAAGAAAAGTTGAATTCTTCGGGAATTTTAATAACTATCTGGGAATTGTTTCAACATAAATTTGTTCAAATCAAACAAAGGGTACAAGCATTTTTTGAGAGGTGGGTTGATAGAAGTTTTGAGAGTTCTGCAACCTAACTAACAGTGGAGGAGGGGTGACACATTTGATTAAGCTGTGATGAAAACAATGCAACAAGAGAAGCCAACATTCTTTGATTAGATGATACAGATGAAGACCTGAAGGGATATGTTCGATATGGAGCTTTGGCCACGAGCTCTTTGAATGAGGAGAAACCTCCTTTAGATGATCACATCGATGTAGAAGCGAATGGAGGGAAAAGCGCTTCGTACGAGCCATCAGAGCCAACTTTGACAGAGTTTTAATCAGGCAAACATGTAGGTGAAGGATTACACGATTTTCGAGCGCATTAAATGGATTGGACAAGAACATTGATCCAGAACTTGACTCAGAAGATTTTGATGCGGCAAAACCTTCCCATCAAGTTGGAGTTGTAAGGGATGTTGTTGATTGCATTGAAAAGACATCCAACTCTTTCCTAGAGTTAACTTCAGAAGAATTTTTTAGCTTTGAAAGTATCACAACTCGGTTCCGGAAGTTAGTATATCCCAACAACACAGGGCATGATGAAATGAATTTAACCTTTTCAGTATTCTCAAGGAAAGATTTGCATTGCAATTAAGAAGAGAAATGTAAATTTCATTCTATAATGAATAATCCACTTTGTTCGGGACTTGATTGAAGAAGAAAAGGTTCCATTGCAAAGGAGAATCTAGTGGTCGAGACAATGGTTAACTCTCGCAGACATCTTAGTTTCCACAGACTGCGAGGACTGCCTTAATCCATTTTCTTCAGTTAAACATGGTTCGCTTTCTAAATCAATGGTCTCAAGAAGCTGCAAAATCTTGCAACGACACAAAAGTTAACGAAGGAGTGATAAATACATCGTTACAATCACAAGATAATCTCCTTCTTTGTAAGGAAAAGTTGAATTCTTCGGGAATTTTAGTAACCATCTAGGAATTGTTTTGGTCATAAACATGTTCACATCAAACAAATGGTACAAGCATTTTTTGAGAGGTGTGCTGATAGAAGTTTTGACAGTTTTGCAACCTAAACAACAGTAGAAGAAGGGTGATACAGTAGAACTGAGCTGTGATGAAACAATGCAACAAGAGAAGCTAGCCTTCTTCTATCAGATGATACAGATGAAGACCTGAAGGGATATGTTTAATATGGAGCTTTTGTCGTGAGCACTTTGGCAAAAGCAAAGGGAAGGAAAAGCGCTTCATACGAGCCATCGGAGCTAACTTCGAAGGAGTTTGAATCAGGCAAAAATGTCGGTGAAGGATTACAAGATTTATCGAGCACATTAAATGGATTGGACAAGAACGCAGATCCAGCACTTGAATCAGAAGATTTTGACGCAGCGGGACCTTTCCATCAAGTTGGAGTTGTAAGGGGGGTTTTTGATTGCAGTGAGAAGGCTTCCAACTCTTTCCCAGAGTTAACTTCAAGAGAAATTTTCAGCTCTGATAGTATCACAACCCGGGTTCGGAAGTCAGTATACCCCGGCAACGCAGGGTATGATGAAATGAATTTAACCTTTTCAGTATTCTCAAGGAAAGATTTGCATTGCAAATAAAAAGAGAAAATGTAAAAATTTCATTCTATAATGAATAATCCACTTTGTTCGGGACTTGATTGAAGAAGACAAGGTTCTATTGAAGAAGATAGATACAAAGGAGAACCTAGCGGACGAGACAATGGTTAACTGTTTCAAACATCTTAGATTCCGCAGACAGCGAGGACCGCCTTAATCCTCTTCTTCAGTTAAATATGGTTCGCTTTCTAAATCAATAGTCGCAAGAAGCTACAAAATCTGGCAACGACATGACAGTTAACGAGCGAGTGATAATTGCATCGTTACAATCACTAGATAATCTCCTTCTTTGTAAGGAAAAGTTGAATTCTTCAGGAATTTTAGTAACTATCTGGGAATTGTTTCTTCATAAACATGTTTAGATCAAACAAAGGGTACAAGCATTTTTTGAGAGGCGGGCTGATTGAAGTTTTGACTGTTCTGCAACCTAAAAAATAGAAGAGGAAGGGTTATACAGTAGAATTGAACTGCGATGAAACAATGCAACAAGAAAAACCAACATTCTTCGATTAGATGATACAGGTGAAGGCCTGAAGGGATATGTTTGATATGGAGCTTTTGCCGTGAGCACTTTGAATGAGTGAGAGAAACCTCATTCTAATCATCACATCGATGCAAAAGCGAATGGAAGGAAAGGCACTTTGTATGAGCCATCAGAGCCAACTTCAAAGGAGTTTGAATCATGCAAAAATGTCGGCGAAGGATTACAAGATTTATCGAGCACATTAAATGGATTGGGGGAGAACGCAGATCGAGCACTTGAATCAGAAGATTTTGTCGCAATAGAACCTCCCATCAAGTTGGAGTTGCAAGGGAGATTGCTGATTACAGTGAAACGGCTTCCAACTCTTTCCCAGAGTTAACTTCAGGAGAAATTTTCAGCTCTGAAAATATCACAACCCTGGTCCGAAAGTTGTTACACCCCGACAATGTTAGGCATGATGAAATGAATTTAACTTTTTTTTTGTATTCTCAAAGAAAGAATTGCATTGCAAATAAAAAGAAAAATACAAATTTTATTTTATAACGAATAATCCACTTTGCTTGGGACTTGATTGAAAAAGACAAGATTTTGTTGAAGAAGATAAATACAAATGAGAATATAGCGGATATGCTCACAAAAGTTCTACCAGTCGAGAATTTCACATACTGCAGAAGTTTGGTAAATATCCAAGCTTAGATTGATTGGCGCAACAGGCATTTTGAAGAACTGAACAAGGCTTATCCCTTTGGGAGGGGGGGGGAAGAGGGGGGGGGGGGTATGTAGGCAAATATTTTGGTGCAGGTGATTTGGATTTTGAAGCCCATTTAATCATCTCTCACTTATCTGAAAATAAGATATAAAGTGGAGGTTGTTGTATTTATTGCTCTTGATTAATTATGGGTAATTTTATCATTTGGCTTTATTTATTTGTATGCTATAGTCCTTCTCTATAAAAGGGACTTAAAAACTTATGAGAGTTGCTTGGTGAGAAGTTTTGCGTTGTAACTATATATCATTTTTCTTTCTCACATCCGGTGCTAGTGAAATCTTCCTCCCCGTGGATGTAGGCAAATCAATTTAACGCCGAACCACGTAAATATTTTGTGTTTGATTGTCATTGTGTGAATTTCTACGTCTTCATATTATTTTTGCATAACAGATAATGTCTTAAATGTTATATCTACCTATCTATTAATTTTACAATGGTTCTAACTCAAGCTTATAGGGGCAGAAGTAACATGTTTAATTTCCACTTTTAACATTCTTTAAACTAATAGATTTTCTAGCACTTTGATTGAAATCGTTATGTAAACAATTTTGTGCTCTTCTTATATACAATTGGCCCCATTCTTAATTATTTATATTATATAGTTTTATACCAACATTTGATTAATATAAATATTTCGATTAGTTTTCTATCCTTAGAAAAAATAAACATAACAAAAACTTAATTTTTTTCTTCTCGAATGAAAAACTTCATTCGATCCATTGAGAATTTTTATTCCGAGTTCCTCCTGTAAGCTGGCGGAGAAACTTTTTACTTTTTTTTTTTTTTTTTCTTTGCTCTTTTCTTTGCTTAAAAAAAAATTGAAAGAAAGCATTGGCGTTTTGGATGGTTTTATTCTATATGGGAGAGATGCGTCTAAATGTTTCGAAAATGTCTTCATATTGTGAGGATAATATATTTGTATTTGTATGATGTGGAAGATGTGTGCTAGGGGGAGAAAGTGTTGTTTTGTTAACTATTTATTATTATATTTATAATTGGAATCAAGGAGTGGATCCACATTTGATTCTGTTGATAATAAATATTAATTATGTTATTTCATTGTTGAATCCAAATCTCGATTTTTTTCCATGACAACAAGTCTTTGTGTGAGCACTGGTTGAACAAATAGATCTATATGATGTGCTATTGGAGTTTGCAAGATTCCCTGTTGTGGATGCTACAAGAAAGACAAAATAATGATCGAAAAACTTCATGTTAAATTAATCTTAATCTATCATATTATGTTTTTCAAAATGTTCTGAAAGAGAATATTGTCGCTGCATTATAACTAAAATGAGAGCAATTGTCCATACGAAAAATCTCATCGATAACCTAAATCCAAAATAAATTACATATTTATTTTTTAAAATATATTTAAAAATTTTACTTTGGATCAAAATTTCTGCATGTTTGAAAACAAAGTTTGAATCTTATATTTGCATTTGAGTTTAAATTCAAATTTTATTTGAATCTTACTGAAATAATATTAAGGTTTTGTTCAAATCATATTGAATATAGCCAAACCTTAATTGGTTAAAGTTTAACTAATATTAAATTATGATTTGGTAATTATCCAATCAAAGTATGAAGATAGTTTGAATATAATTTTTAAATTATTAGAAAGTTTATACAATAGGCGTCACATTACAAGATGCATTTTAAGAGATATGACACAATAAATATAGTTTAATTAAGAATAGATATATAGAAAGATAAATGCTTACCTTACAATAATAAATGAATACAGATCTTTATTGTTGTGAAATTAGTTATATTTTATCGGATATAATACCTTAGAGTGCAAACATCATTGCTTATAAAATTTGTACCAAGTTAATAGAGATGTTAGAGTATCACATAAAGTTATTGCTCATACAATTTAATTAACTTTATTCTTATTTTTTGTATTGATACGCCACCAACAAAATTTCATCATCTGACACGAATCTCGATACAATCTTTTGAGCAAGAAACATTCAAATCTTGATAAAAAATCATCCAGAGCTCCGATTTCAGCAAACTTATAGTCAAACTGATCGACTCGATGAAACGAACCCAATGATATCAAAACTAGTCCAATCCGAGTCAAATCAAGCCCGGATCAAGTCATTAAACCACTTTTAGAAGCTTTTCAGACACATCAGAATGTCAAATGGATGCCGACATTAGCAAGCTCATACTCAAATCGAGCGTCTCGACAAGACGAATCCAATGAGCCCAAGATCACTCAATTTAGACATCGTTAAGGCCATCAAATGCTCATTAAACATCGTCTGATCTAGGTGAGCTCTCTGAGTCGTCCGATCAAAATGGTTGCATTAATTGCACCCAAAACCCTATAAATAAATATACCCCAACTCTCACATGAGGAGGGAGGAGCCAAAGGAGAGAGTCCGAAGACTTGAGAAGAAGAAGCAGCTTTGCATCATCGCCGACAGCCATCAATCACCGCCGACAGCCGTCGATCATCGCCGATAGCCGTCGACCACCGCTGATCGTCGTGGACCACTGCCGATCGACGTGGACCACCATTGATTGTCGTCCACCACCATCATCCATATATCATCAGTCGACGTTGTAATCTTCATCATATAATTACATTTTTCCTTCTGTGGGACGAGGGATTTCTGTAAATGTCAATCAATAGTGGATTCTCGCAACTGGGCCAGGCCCCGTGGTTTTTTCCTTTACGGATTTTCCACGTAAAAACTTCTGGAGTCACTGCTTGTTTCCTTTTCATCTGTGTGCGTGTTGAATTCTCGTACAACCCTAAGACGATAATTGGTTACTCTACCACCGTGAATTTTCTAGCACGCATCAGTTTGGCGCCGTCTGTGGGAAACAAAGTCCCGTTCGACATTGTCTACAACTCTAAGACATCGAGCCCCTGCTTCCTTTCCCAATGATGTATTTCATCCAGCATATAAAGGAATCATTTTACCATCTTAAAGATCATCTCTGTAGCATTCTTCGATGTGGGGAACAACTTCACCGTAGTCTCGAAAGTTCGTTCACGTTAACGTCCTGGGCACGACTGTGATGAGGTTGTCATCCAATATTTCATTCATATTACCAGACTATGATAATATTTTCTTGATTGGGGGACAATCTTCAATATAAATAACGCTTCCTCAGCGCCCCTCATTGCACTGGAGTTCCTCTTCAACTAAATCGAGAAGTTGATCTCTTCGAGGCCCAATACATGTGCTCTTTTACAAGCTCGTGTGAAAAACACCCCGCTGGGGGGCAAAAGATTCAAAAACAACTGATAAGTTGCCAAACATTACTCTTGAGTATGATTGCAATCATATTTTCAAGAAAACATATGATCCATTGCGATCTACTCCCTAGTCTCGAGAAACACAGAACATCTCTGACACCTCATTCTAGGCTTAATCGATCCCAATGGGACTCGATTTTACCTCTTCAATTACAGGCTAACATCGTCAAGCAAATGCTTTGACATACAGCCTCGGATAGGTAAAAAATCCTTGGTGGATTTCCTTCGACCTCTTCCATTACAGGCTACCATCGTCAAGCAAATGCTTCGACATACAGCCTCGGATAGGTCAAAAATCCTTGGTGGATTCCCTTCGACCTCTTCTATTACAGACTACCGTCGTCAAGCAAATGCTTTGACATTCAGCCTTAGATAGGTCATAATTCATTGGTGGATTTCTTTCAACCTCTTTCATTCCATGCTACAGTCGTCAAGCAAAATCTTCAACATGCATCCTCAGATATGTCAAAATTTCTTGGTGAATTTCCTTCGACCGCTTTCGTAACAGGTTACGTTCGTCAAGCAAAAGCTTCGAACAAACAACCTAGGATGGATTAACCATCCTCAGTGGATTTCATATGACTCAGTTCATTACGGGTTATTACCGTCAAGCATCTCCGGTGATACAACTCAGAACTGGTTTTACATCCTTGATGGATTTTTCTTTCAACCGTGCCCCTGGAAGACGAGCCCAAGAGGCAAGTCTTGATGAAAAGCTAATAGTGGACAGGATCGTCACTAGAAAGACTTCATGAGAGCGAGTGGTTGACAGGTTCTCCACTTAAAGACCTCAGAAGGCGCAGGTACAACAAAGACCTTAGAAGGCTACAAGTCTCAGAAGACACAAGTGCATAAAATTCTTCAGAAGGCTACGAGCCTCGTATGGTACTGGTTCATTTCAAGCTCCTATAAGGCATATGCCCAAGAGGGAATAGCCTCGGAAGACACGAGCCTCCAAAGGTATATGATTCATCATTTTATAAACGGTGTGCTAACTTTAATTGCAGAATCTTGCACAATTATGAAGTCACAACAACCGTGGAAGCAACAAAAATACATTATCATCATCTATAAATATCAGATCAGATGATTAAAAATGTTATATAGACCAACATATACTTGTACAAGGCCTGCAACAAATCAATTCATCGTCAATTACAATTGGTATCGCCTCCTAAAAACGCCAGTGCTTTTGATAATCGCCAAGGGTCCTGTAGATAGCGCCATCACACAAGCATGAAAATCCCCTCTCATGGCACGGCGAAAACTATAACATTTCTTCATCATCTTCAGAATGTGCAAGAGCGGCACGAAAATCTCCTCTAGAATATGTGACATCAAGTACAAAATTTGTGATGCTCCGCCACAAAGCTTCGCAGCAACACCCCGCAGCGACGCTTCGCTGCAATGGGTCGCTGCGACGCCCCGCCGCAATGATCCATCACAACACAGTATGTAGCGACACGTCACTGATATGTCGCAAAGCTTCGCAGCAACGCTTCGCCGCTACACTTCAACGAAACGGTACGACGCAACGCTTCACGACAATGGTTCGCCGTGACGCTTCACCACAATGGTATGCCGCAACACTTCACCACAACGGTATGTTGCAACACTTAGCCGCAACGGTACGCCGTGACGCTTCACGACAACCATTTGCCGCGATGCTTCACCGCAACGGTATGCCGCGACACTTCACCGCAACGGTATACTGCAACACTTCGCCGCAACTCTACGCTGCAACACTTCGCCGCAGCACTTTGCCGCAACACTTCGCCGCAACGCTTCGCCGAGACACTTTTCCGCAACGTTGCGCCGCAACTCTGCACCGCAATACTTTTCTGCAATTCTGCGCCGCAACTCTTCAACGCAACTCTGCACCGCAACACTTTTCCGCAACTCTTCGCCGCAACTCTTTGCTTCTCTGCAACTCTTCTCCGCAACACGGGATGGTTTTCTCCTTCTCTTCACTTGTGATTCTTCCTCTCATCCATGATCTCTATTATAGGTTTGAGATAAGACAAAACATTTAAAAATAATAATAATGATAACTTTTCATTTCATATTCCTTTGATCTTCAAATTCCACATTTATAACATGAAATCAATTGGGATCATTAAAAAAAAAATTCATTTCATATTCCTTCTATTTTGACCTTTCAAATTTTATATTTATGATATATATATTATGTATTCCTTTTGATTTAAACTCCCCAGCCGACCCATTCATTAAAAATTGAATTTTAGCCTCTTCAAATCCCACCGTTTCACCTTCCAATTTCGCCGTCTGGCCTTCCCGCCGTCTGCCTCCCCGTCATTTTGCTTTAATGCTTTTTCATTTAGGCCATAAGAATTATACGGGATAATACAATGCTTTGGGTCATTTTCACGTTGGATAACGTAACTAAATTAACCTCAATTTTGGACGCTTATAATTATTCAACTCTAAAGCATAATATAACTACGATATATATATATATATATATATATATATATATATATATATATATATATATATATATTCGAATTTGAGTATTTTCGAACGACAAAAATGGTCTCGCCCGAAAATAGGGGGGCAATTGATACGACACCAACAAAATTTCATCATCTGGCATGAATCTCGATGCAATCTTTTGAGCAAGAAACATTCAAATCTTGATAAAAAATCATCCAGAGCTCCGATTTCAACAAACTTATAGTCAAACTGATCGACTCGATGAAACGAACCCAATGATATCAAAACTAGTCCAATCTGAGTCAAATCAAGCCCAAATCAAGTCATTAAACAACTTTTAGAAGCTTTTCAGACACATCAGAATGTCAAATGGATGCCGACATTAGCAAGCTTATAGTCAAATCGAGCGTCTCGACAAGACGAATCTAATGAGCCCAAGATCACTCAATTTCGACATTGTTAAGGCCATCAAATGCTCATTAAACGTAGTCTGATCGAGGGGAGCTCTCTGAGTTGTCCGATCAAAATAGTTGTATTAATTGCACCCAAAACCCTATAAATAGACCACAACTCTCACATGAGTGGGGAGGAGCCAAAGGAGAGAGTATGAAGACTTGAGAAGAAGAAGCAGTTTCAGATCATCGCCGATAAACTGCCGATCACCACCGATAACCGTCGATCAACGCCGATAACTAGTCGATCATCACCGATACACTGCTGACCATCATTGATCGTCGTGGACCACTGCCGATCGACGTGGACCACCGTCGATTGTCGTCCACCACCATCATCCATATACCGTCAGTCGACGTTGTAATCTACATCATATAATTACTCTTTTCCGTCTGTGAGACGAGGGATTTCTGTAAATGTCAATCAATAGTGGATTCTCGCAACTGGGCCAGGCCCCGTGGTTTTTTCCTTTACGGATTTTCCACGTAAAAACTTCTTGAGTCACTGCTTGTTTCCTTTTCATCTGTGTGCGTGCTGAATTATCGTACAACTCTAAGACAATAATTGATTACTCTACTACCGTGAATTTTCTAGCACGCATCATGTATAATTTTTTTTTTCTTTTTTTTTTTTTAAATATTAGACAAAAAGTATATCGACGGAGGTTAAAATTATTAAATTACCTAAACTAAATACAAAAATATTAAATTTTATCGATCAGAACCAAGATTTGTAATTTCTCGTTATTTCTTATTATTACTGGTGGAGATAAATAATTAGGTAAAAATTAAAAAATTTACTTCATATAAAAAAAAATATTACTAAAATAGAAAATATGTCATAATATATTTAATTTGGATTGGATTTGTTGCACATGCATCCTTCCCACCCCCCTTAAAATGCTCACCAGCTTCTGTTGCGATGATATTTGGTATCAGTATTGTCTTTAATTTTGCTATAGAATAGTAGTACTAATCCTAATAAAATTTTGATTTTAAGGGGGGCATTTACATATATACCATCCAATTCTTATGTATTTACATATCTGACACTTAAAACTTCTCTACATCACTAAAAAATTTCACATCAGATAAAAAATACCTTAAAGAAATGAAATATAATGTTTCGTACATACATAAAATGAGATTTGTGTAAAAATTAAAGTTTAAAATATAACGCCGCGGTACTGTTTGGATTGCACATTTTAGCAGCTTATCCGAAAACGCGGTTGAGTTTTTACACTAACGCAGACCGTGAGTCGAACCCCGCAGTCGACTTGGGGGCCACATTTCAGAATAAACTGCTTATTCTGAAACACACAGCCCCAAACACACCCTTAAATTGCATGATGGATAAATTGTGATTTTAGGGTCGGCTAATTGTTGTTGTGATTATACACAAATGACAATATTGCGATAGGAATGACAACAACACATGATATGGATAGTTGCGTTTGAATGATAGTGAGATGGCCATTTATTCCATTATTGTCGTGTATTGCACATTCGCTTTGTATAAGACAAATTTAAAATACAATAAAAACAAATTTCTAACAAATTATTTTGCATTTATGTTTCTTTCGATCAAATTGGGGCAGAGCTAAAAAATAATAATAAAAAAAAGATTTAAATAAAATATTTATAAAATTAGGTGTTTACGTATATACCAGCTAAATTTTATATATTTATATATCTAACATCTAAATTTTAGTATTTATATATATACCACCCAAACATTTTATTTTACATAAAAAAATAATATCATAATTTTCACTTTTAAAAGTAAAATGCATATTTTGACATTTGTGTAAATATTATAATTTCTACGTCATATATATATATATATATATATATATATATATATATATATATATATATATATATATAATAAAGAAAGACTTAGACTCAATTTTATTACCCCGAAAATAAAAATACAACCCGAGAAAAAGTCCCAAACTCACACACCCTACATAAACACAAAAAAGAAAAAACTAGGGTCCTTTTTCCAAAAAAAGATACAAATACAGAAAAAAGACAAAAAAAACGACACTTACAAAACGAAACAAAACCTAAGCATCAGACCGTACAATAGAGTAAATAAAATCGAGTATCAAATTAGTTATCACCGGATAGTAGATCTTCATTCCAAGTTTAGCTAGCCAATCAGCTGCAAGATTACCATCTCTCTTCGTATAACTCTATATAATGTTCATTCATAATGTAATCAAGCTAATATTTTTAACCTGATATATATATATATATATATATATATATATATATCTATATATATATATATATATATTTATATGTAAATATATGGAATAGTCTATTATTCATGTAAAACTTCCTTTGAAAGCTTGACTGGAAAATTGAAATGATGGAGACATAACGTATCGAACAGATTAAACTCAGAATGTCAACTCTATATATTCTCAAAGCATTAAATGTTAACTTTAATTGATTGGCGCTCAACTTGAGATAAAAATATATATTATTTGCATTGAGGGTAGTTTATTATTCATAAAAAATTAAAATAACACATTCTATTAATATTATTTTATTAAAATTCTTTTTTAAAAATATAAGATAAAATTATAATTCATGGTCTTGTTTGTTGGATCTCATTCAGTTTTGGCCATCTAAAACGGTAACTTTCAAAACGAAGAAAATCATATCAAATTTCTGATTCAACCCAAATAAAATCAATTAAGGATTTGTTTAGAGCAATTACATGTTTTATTAAAAACCGTCGTACAGACAGCTATGATGATGAAATTGTTACTGGTAGTTCGATCGTCTATTTGTTTTTTGTATTTTTGAAATAGCTGTGTCGCAGCTGTTTCAAAACAAATGAACTTTCTATCTTTGTATTATAGTCCTGTTTATAACAGAACTATTCATACTAACATATTTCATATTTTAAAGCAAATATCCAGTTTAAATGTTATACATAAAGACAGGCACCTCACAAAAAAGTGAGTAACAAAATAAAACATGCAATAAAATATTATATTACATATTTTATGAACGGTTGCCTCATCGGTCATCCAAATAGGGAAGAATACATGCAAAAAAGTGAGAAATAAAATTGAGATTCAAGACATAGATGATTGATAAAAGATCGATACAATAAATAGTAAAAGTTTTTGCCACACATTGCAAATAAAGTAGTAACAATGAAAAAAAATACAATTAGTTCATTTAGCAGCCAACAATAGCGTATGTAATCCGTCTCTCAACTCTATCATCTCCTAGGCACCTTCCTCATCCTAGGTACTATTCTTAGGTAATTCATCTCCTGTTTGTAATAAAAATTGTCCTAGGCGATATTCAAATGATTAGTAGGGAGATGTGAATGATCATCATCGGCCCTGCTAAATTCAATGTTGTTGCACGAAAGATGTCGCCAAATATAGTTATGAAGAGCCATTGTGACGATTACAATTTGCAGTTTCTCAGGAAACAGATATGTCGGCATATTCCGCAATATGATCCATTTTTTCTTCTACACTCTAAATATTCTTTCAATGACATTGCGTAAGGAAGAGTGTTTCTTGTTAAACATTATTTCCTACCTCAAACGATATTGCCGACTCTTTCAAAATCGGTAATATGATATTTTGTATTCAGAAATGGCTGTAGAAACCCTCTTTGTAGGAGGTATCCAAAGTCGATCAAATAATATTTATTTGACACAAATATAATTATTAATATTGAATTGAAAAAATATCTAATTAGGATTTATGGTGGAGCAAATCAGGGTTGAGTTAGGAAAGTTGTACTTTTGAGTTCCTGTGGGAAATTTGAATATATGAATCTCCTGTTCATTGCCTTCCCAACCAGTCATGATAAATGTAAAACACATGTTGAAGTCACATACAAACATTACATTTTGTGTTGGTGATCCACGTTGCCTAATTAATGTGATCTTTTCATTATTCGATAGATGTGCATCCACATGCGCTCCATCGATCGCTCCAACACAATTCTAAAAAAATTAATAAGGGTATGTAAATTATTGTATTCATTTGAATTTTGGAATTAATGAATAAAAGAAATTACTTTGAAATATGACATATACCGTGAGCCATGTGCAATCTCTATGGGAGTCCTTTCAAATGTTGGGACAACTGGCTTGATATTTTCTGATGATAAACTGACAAGAGCATTCAAAACAACTAAAAGCATCTACTGATTGTTTTTGATGAGTGGTGGAATCGCTCCATGACTATTCTCATAGCTTCATTCTGTGATAAAATGAAGAGGATTACAACTAAAAACTATCTGGAAGACATCTTGGATGAGTCGTGAAGTCCATGATTCCTATGAAGTTCTTCCAAGAGATCAATGAATAAGAGTTGTGTCATCTGAAATTTATTGCTAAATCTTATTGGGTGCCTCACAAGCAATTGTTCAACCCACTTATCACTAATGTATGAAGATTGCATGCAAGGAAAGCGAGTTATGGATAAATTATAGTATTCGTATGTCAAACACACAACAGCTGCAATTCATCTTCTACGTCTTTCTCTACTTGCATCCATGTTAATCAATGTTTATATAGCTAACACATATAAGAACCACCAAATTAGCAAGTATCAGAACATCTTCTAAACAATCAACATGCATAAATAAGCTTAGTAATAAAATCTACGAAGAAAAACAAATATCTAAAGCAACATTAACAGTGTCCTAATAAAAAAAACAAATATAAATTTTCTAACTAGAAAAAAAGAAATGCAGGCATCCCTATTGTCATGAAAATTACATAAATAATGGCCCTACGGTCAATGGTCATCGCCATAAAAAGCTCTCTCTGGGTCGGGTTATCAAGCAGCTTCAAATATAACAGCATGTCCTCATAAATCTCCGGAATTGTCTCTAGAATTCGCATAACTTGTTGAATGAAATTTGTTTGTGGTGTGCTGGGATCATTGGTGCGTGATGCAACAAATTGTAAAATTTGTCTCTCAATGAAAACAATACTTTTTTTCTTTTTCTCAATTCTCGACCACTTTGATTGACTGGTAGATTCAATTTCATTGAGGTTCATAATAGGGCCTTCATTGGAGTCAGCTGTTTGTTTAACATTCAAGGGCTCAGCAATGCTAACAAACCCTCGCTCACTATGGGTACATGCATGATTGCCCTTTGTCATGACTCCACCGAACATACAATCCAACTTTTCTTCCAACTCAGACTTAATGCCACTGAATTTAAATTTTTTGTAGTTTACACCACCTACAAAGTGATGAAAGATGGATATGTTGATGTTTATGGAAAAATAAAAATTTGATTGAAGGAGTGGATGTTTTAAAACTTCTTACCTCCAATCTCTCGACCACCATTCTTTTAAAGCATCTATTGTTCTCTTTATCGGATCTCAACCCAAGCCCATGGATTCTCACTTCAATCTATATAAATTTTTCAGTCCTTTTTCAATTGATCCAATTTGTTTTCTAATTGCATCATATCGTATTCCCTTCTTGCACTATCCTTGAAGTTTTTTATAATATATTGCCTGTCCTCCTTATTAAAATAGTTTTGTTAGCCTGTTTTCCAGTACAACCTCCTTGAGGTAGAGTTTGTAAAATAATATTTTTGTATCTTTGTCTCACATAATAGATGAAGTGTGTTCTTTGGTCTTACCTATTATATTACTAGCATGAAAAGAAATAACCATCATACATATTTCTCACAATAAATATAAAACGATATTTAAGAATCCACAACTCTAAGAAAGCAAGCCTTGCCATTAAACAAAAAATAATTACCAACACAACACTACCACACAACCACCACATCACCAACTCGCAACCACAACCACCAGCACATAATCTCCAACACACATACAACCAACACAACGTAACCACCACCACCACCCCATGACCACCATCACCACCACCAACACATAACCACCAACACACCACCACTAACACACAAACACCAACACACATACAATCAACACACTGCCATAACCACACCACCACTACCACAACACCACCACACAACCACCAACAAAACCATCAACACACAACACCACTGCCACACAACTATCACCACCACACCATCACCACACCACCACACCACCTCCACCACCACCACCATCACCACCAACATACAACCACTAGCACAACACTACCAACACAACACCACTAACACACAACCACCACCATCACAACACCACTAACACCACATAACACACCACCACCACCACCAACACACAAGTACCAACACAACATCACCGACACACAATCACCACCACCACACTACCATTACCACCACATCACCACATCACTACCACCATTACCACAATCAACGCACAAAACACCACAAACACACAACCACCAGCACATCAACACAAACGCACAACCGCCAACACCATTACCATCACCATCAAAAGCACCACAACATCACAATGACCAGCATCACACACAACCATCACCACAAAGAGCAAAGATCCACATGAACCTATCCGCAAAATAATTTCCAAATTTCACATAGAAATGATATGCAATCTAGTTTTTTCCTCTCCCTATATTTAGTTATTCCATAGAGTGAAGCCCTACTCGTAAACCAACATGCCGACAAGCACATTGAACCAAAATTAACAAGGAGCAAAGAGGCAAAACCGTAAAACTCATATACTTTCAAGTCTCCCAATAAAATTTAATGCAATATGGTATTTTGCCATCAATTTCTCTCTCATTTTCTCCATAGAGTCATAATATCATACCACAAAAGTTAATCACGGAGCTAAGCCATAAATCACAAAAAACCAAGCCACAAACGATAATCACAAAGAAAGCATTTCCCCAGAAAAACCAAGATCGCTATTAAAAGAGTTGTAAGAACCATTTTACTACAATTAAAGTTGAAAACCGCAGAGATAAATCCTCAATATCAACTACAAACCTCATAGGAGGAGGTGACATAAAAAGAAAAAGAGGGGTACGAAGATACCAGAGAACAACAGAGAAGAGAGACTCAGAACCAATAGGGCAGAAGCAAGTGCGAGGAGGAGAAAGGGGAGCGGAGCTTTGCGAGAACATCACACTAGGACTGACGCGGATGCATGCAATCGGGGGCAACTAACTAAAAACAAAGCCAACGAATGCGGGTTGTAGGGTCGAGCCTGTGGCTGCATTTTTATTAATTTTTCCATCGCATCGCCGCATCACACGAAACAATCAAACGATTTAGCGGTTTCCCACTGCACCGCAACAATTTAGTTGTGCCAAACGCAGCCTAGACCAAATGAAACTGTTAAAACTTAACTAAATTAGAACCATAAAATAAGCAAAAAAAATAAAAAAAATTGTGATTTTAATAGCGCAATTTTAGCCTCAAACAATGACCTAACCTGAAATTAATTTTATGGTGTGTGTTTTTCATTTGCAGCGTGTTTTAAGGCCAGAAAAAATTAATTTTTTTTGTGATAAAGGGTAAAAGAAACAATAACGGGATAAAAAATAAAACTGCGTTCAAAATTTCGAAGAAGAGGAATATAAAGGGCCCTTTTGGGAGGGCTTATAAGTGTGGGCGGCTGTATCGTTTGATTCGCACGTTTGAAGTGCTTTTGAAATAAGCACGTTTCTGATTTGTGAAGGAAGCCAATCGGAGGTATGACCCTGCGGTTCAGCTTATGGATCGCGTAAATTCCACCGCTGCCCTCTCGTTCGCTCGATAACCCTCTCTTTCGCTATTCCCGTAACCTAGCAGCGCCGTCCTCTCTTTCGCTCTTCCTGTAACCTAGCAGCGCCGGCTTTGCTCCAATCTGTCTTCTCCCATTCTTCGGATCGACAAGGAAGCGACAACAGCAGCAATCGTCGGCGGTCTTCGGTCTTCTCCTATGCAGTCTTCGGTCTTCTCCTCCGCAGGCTTCACCAGCATTCTCCAGCATTCGCCGCTTAACAAGCCAATCGGTCTTCTCCCGTTTCATTAGCAGGTATACGATTCTCCCCTCTTCTCTTCTTTGCTCAGTCTATGGGGCTATACGTGAGAAAAAAAATATGGAGATATACATGCTTTAGCTTTCTCTGTTTTATGTGCTCTAATTTTTCTCGCTGCATTTCTTCTTTCCCCATGTAAACTCTTGTAAACTCTTGTAAACTTTTACTGTACTGTTTTACTTCTTATTATTGCATTTCAAAAAAAAAAAAGGAAAAAGTTGTTAGTACTCCAAATGTGAAGTATGTCTTCTCGTTGAAGACAAGGAAAAAAAAAGGTCCTTAAGGTTGTATTTTGTGCTTCACTGTACTGAATTCAGAACTGTTTGATTGCCTCATGTTAACTCTGTTTATTTATGTGCTGATACTTTATTTACATGTATTTTGAACTGCTGCTTCTTTAAATATTGTTTTGAAGATAAGAGAATAAACAAATTAAATAAAGGAATTTTTCATCAGTTTGAAAATAAGATTTCATATTAAAAAATAAGAATTTATATTTTAAAACAAAATTTAAATTTGCAAATAATTTTTTCTTTAAAATTATTTTGTAGAGCATTTATATAAATATAAAACTACACATAATATTATTTTAAACATATCATACAAATATTTGTTATGAGTTTCAAGAGTTGGCGTCTCTACTTTTGGCAAAAAAAAATGAGCAGAATTTGTTATTTTTTACAAACAGCTGCGAATCAGCTGTTTTGAAACCGCAGAAACTAAACAGATAATCAGTTTATTCAGTTCGGAGGTATAATAGTCGTTTATCCACATTCATTACAGAATCACTGTTTTCCACACGCTCAAACCAAACAGACAAACAGCTTATCCAAATCAGCTGCTTATCAGCAGCTTATCAGAATAAGCTGCTTATCTGGATAAGTTGGATAAGCACCAGCTGCCCCAAACAGACCCAAAATTTAAGAAAGAGTGCTGATGGATAATCAGCAACATGCTAACCATATTATAGATTTCCACTCTGATAATTTCTAACGTAATGCATAATTAATATTCAAAATGTCCAAATTTATTTTTATATTTTCTGATTTGAAGCTATATAAATTTTGATGGCGTTATATGTTGTATTTTTGCAACAAAAAAAAATTATGATGATTTACGACAATATATTGGGAGTATGTTTTTGTTTTCTTTTAAGTTAGCTTAGTTTAAAAATTTTTTGAGTTTTGGCAATTCATGTTGAAAGGAGTGATGTGTATTATTGGGAAAAAATTTGCGTACGTAAAGCGTACGCAGCGTTGCGTCCGTCATCCAGGTTACATGGAGGTTATTCAAAGGGTATTGGGGGAGTATTTTCGTGTCTTATCTCTTGTAACCTCCTTGTAACCTGCATGTAACATCCATGTGACCTCCCTATTATATTGAGATTATACGTACGTGGCGGCCTCCTATTGAATGACGGACGCAGCGCTGCATACGTTTTACGTGCGTAAATTTCTCGTATTATTGTGTCACATCTGAAGATAAACCTATAATTAATAACCTTTAAATGCTGAAAGCAGTGTTTTATACTATTTTAGATAACATTTCTTTAAACATATTAAGATCTTATTACATTTTTTTGTACTTAAATAGATGTGTATTATCTATGCTTTGAAGAAATATTATATACTTACTCGAACCAAAAATTGAAATTATTTTATTATTTTATTCTAGCTTAGCATTATGTAGAATAAATTTGATTTTAGGTAATTCTTGTTCAATAAAGTATATGTGTATTATATCACTTATGAAAAGAAAATTATAATTAACTATCTTTAAATGCTAAAATCATTGTTTTATGTTGTTTTAAATTATCTTAGAAGATTTCATAACATGTTTCATACGTGTCAAGTTATCTTTATTGATATTTTGAATGAACTGCATAATTGTCATGGTCTTCGTGGATCTTCTAGAAGGACATCGATGGAGGTATTGGCTATAACACTTTACATTTTATTGCATAATAAATATATAAGGTTAGCTTGTGAAAGATTTCAACACTCATCCGAAATCATCGGTAGATATTTCTCTATTGATTTGAATGTCTTAGTGTCTTATGAAGTTATCAAATCTTAAGATCCAACTTTATGAAATATTTCTAAAGAAATATGCGATCATCGATATATGTCATACTTCATTGTGTTTCATTTTTATTTTCTTCAAAAATAAAATTAGCTTTTAAATTTAACTGATTACAATTATATATAGGATTGTATTGATTTTATTGATAGGATGCATGTTCATGCACATGCGCTTAATACTATAAGGTCGCATACATTGGACATTATGGTTTGCTTACACAGAATGTAATGGTAGTATGCAATCTTAATATGTGTTTTACTTTCATTATTTTTTGTGGGAAGGCAATGCATACGATAGTTGAATCTTCAAGTTTGCAATGCGAATTGAAAACATAAATTTCCCTTGCTGCCTCGAGTTGGATAACTCTTCCTTAAAACTTATATTAACTTTTCATATTGTAAATCATGATCGACTATTCTAACGGGAAATTACTATTTAATGGATGTTGTATATCTATTATAACGACGATTTATAAAATCATTTTGGAACACAAGATATCACATTCCAGAGTTTGAAAGGGCTAGTCCAGTAATGTGGGGAAGAAAAGAAATGTTTAATATATGAAATTTATCATTAAGGGTTGTGATTTAAGAGGGCTTTTGGATTTTGGAAGAAAAAATGAATTATTCTACGAGATATGCCAACATATTATTTTGAAAAACAGGTTAAACTCCAACAACGACAGTTCATAATTACACATGTTTCCATCATTTGCATTAAGATGTTGCCTCTGTAAATGTTGATGATAACAAAACAGTGCATTCTAAAGCATAAGAATATTGCCTGGGCGAATCGATGATGAATACTAATGATGATATTATCAACCCCTATGTAGGCGATGGAGAAGGTGTTGATGAAATGACTGAGTTACGAGAGCATATCATTGATTTTTTAGTTAATGCTTCATTAAATATTTCTGTGGTTGATTGTTTGAGCAAGTGTTTTGTAATACAGGTGATGAATGATTGAAGTGTATTTGTGTTAATTTTCTTGGTAGGACTACTCGTATTGTTATTTCTTCTGTTGATATTTTTTGTTAGATATGTAGGTCATACTATTTTATGTGGAGAACAAAGTTATTCAGCATGCATCGGA
The DNA here is from genome assembly GCA_022702705.1 of Papilionanthe hookeriana x Papilionanthe teres. Classification (NCBI taxonomy): domain Eukaryota; kingdom Viridiplantae; phylum Streptophyta; class Magnoliopsida; order Asparagales; family Orchidaceae; genus Papilionanthe; species Papilionanthe hookeriana x Papilionanthe teres. The sequence goes on along the minus strand of CM040422.1, from coordinate 151,307,175 downwards.
CTTCTTACGGTGTATAGATGCTTCAAAAATAACTGTCATCCCTAATTTGATTGTTTTTGAAGCTCATTATAATAGTGTCCCTAAGAAACTCTATATTGCTGAAGTAAACAATCATGAACTTGACGTTGTTTTACAAACAACTGCAATCCCTGATACTTTCATGACTTGCACCCCTAACGGATCGAGGAAGTAACTGGTTGGGTGAAACCGGCGATCGATGACCATAAACTCTTTTGGCATAACCGTAGCTAAAAAAAGTAGTATAAGGAGACGAATATGTATAAAATCTTTTGCCAAAACCCTAGCTTAAACAAGGACGCACTAAAACCCTAACTCAAAAAAAAAAAAATGTTAGGTAAAACACGCATAGTAAATGAAAAACACATGTCGTGATATTAATTTAGAGCCGGGTCACTATTTCAGGCTCAAATTGCGATGTTACTATCGCCGGTTTTTTATTTTTTGTTTATTTTTTGGCTCAGTTGGGGTCAGTCCTGTGGCTTCACCTATTTGGCGATCGAAAGCATTTCAACATCTAGACGTCAAACGTAATATTTCTTCCCCTAATATAGGCAAAATTAGGTTATATTCGGGGTGTCAATTGCTCTCTTCAGAATTTACAATTTTTTATATAAATAGTAAAATTTATTTTTTTCTTACGTAGTTTAAGAAATTTAGTAATTCTGCCTATTTGATATATTTTTTGGAAAATATTTAAAAGAAATTATACATTTGTTGGTTTTGCTCATAAAAAAAAATATATATTGCTAGTTCTTAGTGACTCCTTCGGGCTAGCTTTAGTTACAATAAAGATCAACATACGTATCACTGAATTCCTATGTGCTTACATACCTAACATTTAAGTTTCGTTTTTTACATGCCGCCTAACCTACACATAAACATGTGTACTTCGACTTTTTAAAAGTTTAAAAGGTAATATTTTTGATGTGACACGAAAGATTTGGGTGGTATAAATATAAAAAGCAAAATTTAGATGTTAGATATATAAATTCGCAAGAATTGAATGATATGTATGTATATGCCCTAAAAATAAAATTTGCAATATCAATTTTAATTATAAATCTTATTACAAACACCATTTTTACACATTGCCATTTGAGATAACAATCAAATATATCCTTGTTTCAATTTTATAGCGAAAATAATTTTAGATGGATTTTTAACTATTCAATTCAATTCAAAATTCAATTTTCACTTCATAGAAAAATGTTGATGCAAAGATTGAATATGATTTTCATTTCATAGATAAGATAATGTGAAGATAAAGTTGTTAGAAATCTTCTTTTGAATTTTCCAAATAGATTTTGATCGAATCAAAATCTCTTAGGAAATTGCCACGAGAATCTTTCGTTCACGTTCAAATTAATGAGAAAAACTGAATCGATACAATAGCGGAAGCGTACCTGAATCCATTTGATCGATTGCAAGCAATGATCTTCCAATCTGCAGATTTTCCGGAGTTTTCCTTAGTTTCTCTTGTTGATGGGGAACCAGAGAATTTTGAAGTCTACAGATCAGGGACCATTACCCCTCTATTTAATATAACCATTGGGTGGTTACAAGAATTGCTAAATTCCAATTCTGCCCCTCATCAAATCAGAATTTGCACTTAAGGTATCCACACTTATAATTTCATGACAAATGTGCCTAAAGTCATAAACTTTACTATTGATTAGACCACAATAATTTTGACTTATTAAATAATGACCCAACACATTTATTAATTACATTGAAGTCCCATAATTAATCCAACAAAAGTTGGTTCAATGACAAAGATATAGTTTTGTTTAAGTCATAATAGTTGTCTGAAGTGCATTCCTCCCCCAATAATATATAAAAGAATTCCAATGAAATAATAATGAAAATACACTCTTACTTGCAATCAGCTTCATCATCTTAAATGTCTCCTATGACACTTCATTTTTGTAGTTCATTTAGCATCAATCCCACGGTCTGCTCGATGTGTTGTCATGTGATTCTTGCTCCCTCTTAAACTTTGTAGTTTTAGTGGATGCTAGATTTTATATTTAGAATTAACCACAAAACTAAACATGCATTTATTGCAACTTCTGTAAGTCTGCATGTGGTTTTTTGTAACAATTTACACAAAAAAATAAAACATTTTATAATGAAATTAAGAAGACTCCTATGTTCCAACACCACCATCATCATGAATGCTGCCTATAAGTCAACATCATACAGACAATCTTCTCGACCTTCTTCCATGTGAGTGGTTGCCCTTAAGACATGCTCATTTTTAATTTTGTAAAGACAATGGATAGTTTCTTTATCTTGAAAATCATAGGGACTTGGCAGAAGGAAAGGTGGTTGGGGTAGGGTAATGAGCTCTTCTTTTCCCTTTAAGAGAGATTCTCTTATCCTTTTAATATGTAAAAAAAATGTTACTATTACTAAAAAATGATATGTTTTTATTCTTTTAAAACACCCAAGTAAAGACAACAAATTGAATCAATCATTAGATCATGTCTTTTTAGTGAACATGGATCCATATCAACCTCTTAATATTTTCCTGAATCTGATGGTGATTGACTCTGCCAGATATTTATGCTTACATTTTATACTTTATACTTCATTTCAATGATAATATCTCTTTCTTTGCAAAGACACCAAAAACTTGATTCCGAAGCACATAAAAATTAACTTTAATTATTTTATAATATGAGATTCTACATAAGTATACATATCATTTATCAAGTAATATATGACTTTCTGATTAAACCCTGAGATATCGAACTCACAGGGAAATGTCTAAAATTTTAAAGAAAACAGAAAACCAACTTTTTACTTTTTAAAATGATTTTGTAAAGTATGTTTTAAGATAGAAAGTTTTAAAATTGTTTTTGATATTTTCTTTTAAGAAAATGTAAAGTAAGCAACTAAAATTAACAAGACTATAAAATGATATATGAAAGCAAATGAAAATGAAATATATTTTTCCTATTTTAATGAATCAGTAATAATTATGGAATTTCATTATGGAAGTATATAAATGTGTTGTGTCAAATAGGAGCAAATATTTTATTTACCCTTACTTGGTTCTATAAAGAGCATTGGTTAATTTGAAGTTTTGAAATCTTGTAGATGGGTTAGGCATGAAAGATACTAGCTCTCACTATAGAGTTTCATCTTCTCTCTCCACCTGGAGCCTAACATCTCATAACAAAATTTAAAACATCAAACAAAATTAGCGGCTTTAGCCTGTCACTCTAAAGTCCTCTAATTTTACTCCCCATTAAAAAGCATATCTCCTTATTTATTTGCACTCAATAATATGAAGTACAATTCTCACCCATACAATTTCATGTGATTCTCTCCAATTGTTGATTGAGACAATGCCGCATTAGTTCTTACATGTTCTCACAACAAATTTTAGCATCTCAGTTGGCTAAATCAAGAAGTAAATGAAGTGCAAGGTAGTGGATCATCGCAACTTCTTCCTACATTAAATACCTATACTTCACACAACTTCCTTCCATAATTTAATTACTTCTTCATTTAAAAGGAAAAAGATAAAAAAACTACTCATAACTCATGAAGAAAACATAAGCACAATTTGATTTGAAAGTAGAAATCATAGTGAAAACACTACAAGTCTTACTTAAAAACCAAATGTAAAAACAAAGATAAAGACTTATCTGAAAATCCTCTCCACAAGACTCTTGAAGTTCCTCTGAAACTTTTGTTTTCCACTAGATAACTCCTTAGTAGTTGGCGCCCAACTATAAGGATTAACTCTCCTAAATTCTAATACAAACTATAATAAAATAAATGGAAAAGTAAATAAAGTATGACAAGAAGAAGACTCTTTTTCTTCCTCTTTCCCTTCAACCACTTCAAGCTTTTCTCCAACTTCTCCTGCCAATAATTCTCTTCAAAACTCTTTTCTTTTTCTGATCTCAAGTCTTCATTTTAATAGTTCTTCAAAATGTGCTTTGGAGTCTCTTCAAATTATGTCCAGATTCAATGTATCTACCAAAGGATGCACCTCTTCATTTGAATTTGCCGCCCATAAGAAGTTAAGAAAGTTTAAACCAAAAATTATTTCAAACACCCCTTGAAAATGACGTCAAATATGAGTTAATTCGTATTTTTTAACTGTGGCGGCTATACGCCAGCCCTTGGCGTTTAGTCGCCAGAGGTCAATTTTGCACACTTCCTTTCATCATAATCAGTCATTTTAATTATACCAGTAAGAAAAGTACAAGAATACCTTCCATTAAAATAAAATATCATAAAAAATAGGTATAAAAATATGCATAAAAATACTATATATTTTAGGTGTATCAATGATAATCCTTGTCATAATGATGATTTTTTTCCTAGTCATAGGTAGCTTGGAATGGAAAAGAAAAAAAAAAGATTATTACTGCAAGAACATGAATTATATAAAATATGATTATTCCAAAAGTGAGTTTAATTATGATTAATTTTAACTGGCCTTTTATATCTTCTTTTTTTTTGTAATTTTATTGCCTCCTATGTATTTACAAATATCCTATCTCGTATATTTAAGAGTAATGACTTATTCCTTCTAAAGTTAAAAGAATACAAAAAATCTGAGTCATATAAAAATGTGCCATAAATATTAGTTGCCATTCATTTCAATTTATGAATCATAAGGCAAAATGTGATAGGCTGCTACTAAAATAATATTGACTTAAGTAGCTAGAGCTTAGGAGTCCAAATGGTCTGGGGTGGATGGGGGGTGGTTGGAGGATGGGGATGATGGGGAGTAAGGCTGTCAAAAAAGCTCGTTGTTCGCGAATAGTTCGTGTTCAGTTCGCCAAAAAATTCGTGTTTGATTCGTTCGATAAGCAAACGAGACGGACACGAACAATTTTTTTCGTTCGGTTTGTTAAACTAACCAAATAAGAACAGTGATGTGTTTGTTCGTGTTCGGTTCATTATTGTTCGAAATATAAAATAATTTAAAATAATTATATATATATATGTTTATGATATTATAAAAATAATTATATATTATAAAAATTTATCATATTTTAAATAATTAAACTTCTATAAATTATAATATATGATAAATTATTAATAACAATAATAATATTATATTATTAATTATATTAATATCAATATTATAATATTATAATTAATATGCTCTATTATATATATTTTATGGTTCTATAGTAGGTAATGTAACCATTAGTATTCTTTCTATGTTAGATAATGAAGCAACGTATCTATAAAGTATGAACACTGGGCACACCAATAAGATTTGAGTAATTGAATTTTGGATTGCAAAAGTATTATCAGATTGAAGTTTTATTAACACTACATATTAAGAAATAAAAGAGAGTTGTGCTTAACACTGACATTCACAGTATTGAGAGAAAGCTTGATTATATGCATGCTAATCTTTGGGGACTATACCCTATGTCGTCAATGAATAGTGTTAGATATATGCTATCAATTGTAGATAATTTATCTATATAAATTGAATCTTATGCTTAAAACATAATAACAATGTATTATTACCTTTGAGTGAAAAACTATGATTAAGAAGTAGATTGGAAGAATATTAAATGTCTCTGCACTTACTAATGACTAGCAGCTTTGTTTAGAAGAAGTTAATGCATTATGCATATTTGAGGGACTTCACGTACTCTGCAACAACTTCTTATAGCAAAGCGAATAAAAAATATGATAATGTAGAATGTGTATTGTGTACTCTTTAATCCCGGGTTGCTTAAATCATTTATGATGTATGTTACTTCGACAACTTCCTATTTAATGAATCACTTACATTCTATTACTATTGAAAATTAGATTCTATAAGAGATTTGGTCAGATAAATTTGTTAATTATTATTTAAAAGTTTTTGATATCATGCTTATATTTATGTTGTGATGAGAAATTGGAGCCAATATATGTGAAGTGTATATTTTTTGGTTATAAGGCTAGTATTAAAAGCTATAAGTAATGTTATTGATAAATCAAGAAAGCTAGCATTAGAAGGGATGTGTGAAAATATCATGTTATGTGCAGCACGTGCTGTAAGGTTTGGTGATGTTTACTAAGATGAGAGATGTAGAAGATATGTGGAGTTAAATTGATATGGATCGATCATTCAATATTACTCCACAATCAAGTTTAAAGGTTCGCGATATTATTTATTTCTCATCTCCACCACTACAAAGACCGCAATATTCTATCATCAAGAATATGTTAAGGAGAGCAGTTAAGCTCACATAAATATTTAGTGAGGTAATTCGGTTTTTATGCTTTAATTATGACTGAAGGTATTGAGTGTGGTAAATATCCTTTTACATATGCAGAGGTAGTTGATTCTATTGAATTTGATAAGTTGATAATTACTATGCTCAAAGAAATAAAATTTATAGGAAAGAGTAATACTGAAAATTTAGTAAAACTGTCTCAAGGGAAAACTATTGTCTATAATAAATGCATGTACAAGAAAAAAGTATCAACAAAAAGAGCTAAAATTGACAGATACCACAGCTTGATCTGGGCTTGATTTGAATCAAATTGAACCAATTTTGATACAGTTGAGTCTGTCTTGTTAAGCCGGTCAGTTTGACTAGAAATTTGTTGAAATCAGAGTTTCAGATGACTTTTAATCAGAGTTTCAATTTTTTTTCTAAAAATTTTATCTCGAGATCTATGTCATGCCTTGAGATTCATGCTGGATGTTGAAAATTTGTTGATGGCGTAGCAGTATCTCTCTTATTGAGATGGATGCCTTAAGATTCATGCTGGATGTTGAAAATTTGTTGACGGCGAATCAATTACTTCTTTATTTTTGGGTGAGACGAACTTCATTATCTAAAAATATCCAAATCCGAAGCACTTTATATTTTCATGGTATTTTCATTTATATGTGTGTGTGTGTGAAATATAAATTTAAACATTTTTGTTTAAAAAAATAAATATAAGAATCACGTGGTATGTAAATAAATCAACTATTTCAGTTTACACGCACACACACACATACCTTTATGTGTGTTGGTTGGCAGGGTTTGTAAGACCCCTGCAGTCACTGGTTCGAGCTCGCATATGTGTAAGATAGAACTCTTAGGCACATGAGGTTGGTCGGGAGGCTCGTATAATAGCATCTGGTTAACCCTATATATATATACACACACACACACACACACACACACACACACACACACACACACACACACACACACACACAAACACACACACAATGCTTAACCAAGTACTCTCTAAGAAAGTTTACAGGATCTGCTAAATAACAGCTGACCCACTTTTAATATGTTTGCAAATTATGTTTATAGCAACGGCACCAAAAACTTGATCCCGCTTTAAATATAGATATATTTATACGTATCGTATCAAGTAATACAGGGCTCTAGTGAAGTCCTGGTTATCGATCCCACAGGGAAGTTTTTAACAGATTTGTTATCAGCTAAAATTTGAAGGAATTACTTACTAATAAAGTGAACAGAAATAATTATGAAATATATTTTTCTTATTTTAATGAATCAGTAATAATTATGGAATTTCATTATGGAAGTATATAAATGTGTTGTGCCAAATAGAAACAAATATATTATTTACCCTTACTTGGTCCTATAAAGAACATTGGTTAATTTGAAGTTTTGAAATCTTGTAGTTAGGTTAGACAGGAAAGATACTAGCTCTCACTATACAGTTCCCTCTTCTCCCTCCACCTGGGGGCTAACATCTCATAACAAAATTTAAAACATCAAACCAAATTAGGGGCTTTCGCATGTCACTCTAAAGTCCTCTAATTTTACTCCCCATTAAAAAGCATATCTCCCTATTTATTTGCACTCAATAATATGGAGTACAATTCTCACATACAATTTCATGTGATTCTCTCCATTTGTTAACTGAGACAATACCGCATTGGTTCTTACATGTTTCCACAAAAAATTTTATCTCAATTGGCCAAATCAAGAAGTAAATGAAGTGCAAGGCAGTGGATCATCACAACTTCTTCCTACATTAAATACCTATACTTCACACAACTTCCTTCCATAATTTAATTACTTCTTCATTTTAAAAGAAAAAGATAAAAAAAACTACTCAGAACTCATGGAGAAAACATAAGCACAATTTAATTTAAAAGTAGAAATCATAGTGAAAACACTACAAGTCTTACTTAAAAACCAAATGTAAAAACAAAGATAAAGACTTATCTGAAAAATCCTCTCCACAAGACTCTTGAAGTTCCTTTGAAACTTTTGTTTTCCACTAGATAACTCCTTAAAGGTTGGCGCCCAACTCTAAGGATTAACTCTCCTAAATTCTAATACAAACTATGATAAAATAAAATGGAAAAGTAAATAAAGTATGGCAAGAAGAAGACTCTTTTTCTTCCTCTTTCCCTTCAACCATTTCAAGCTTTTCTCCAACTTCTCCTACCAATAATTATCTTCAAAACTCTTTTCTTTTTCTGATCTTAAGTCTTCATTTTAATAATTCTTCAAAATGTGCTTTGGAGTCTCTTCAAATTATATCCAGATTCAATGTATCTACCAAAGGATGCACCTCTTCATTTGAATTTGCCGCCCATAAGAAGTTAAGAAAGTTTAAACCAAAAATTGTTTTAAACACCCCTTGAAAATGATGTCAAATATGAGTTAATTCGTATTTTTTAACTGTGGCGGCTATGCGCCAGCCCTTGGCGCTTAGCTGCCAGAGGTCAATTTTGTACACTTCATATTTTTGCTCCAAATTTGATCTTTTTTTTTTGCTCATTTCATCATAATCGGTCATTTTAATTATACCTGCAAGAAAAACATAAAAATATCTTCCATTAAAGTGCAATATAATAAAAAACAGGTATAAAAATGTGCATAAAAATACTAAATATTTTAGGTGTATCAATGATAAACCTTGTCATAATGATGATTTTTTTCCTTGTCATAGGTAGCTTGGAATGGAAAAGAAAAAAAATAGATTATTACTGCAAGACATGAATTATATAAAATATGATTATTCCAAAAGTGAGTTTAATTATGATTAATTTTAACTTGCCTTTTATATGTTCGTTTATTTTATTGCCTCCTATGTATTTACAAATATCCTATCTCGTATATTTAAGAGTAATGACATATTCCTTTTAAAGTTAAAAGAATACAAAAAATCTCATTCATATAAAAGTGTTCCATAAATATTAGTTGCCATTCATTTCAATTTATGAATCATAAGGTAAAATGTGATAGGCTGCTACAAAAATAATATTGACTTAAGTAGCTAGAACTTAGGAGTCCAAATGGTCTGGGGTGGATGGGGGGTGGTCGGAGGATGGGGATGATGCGGAGTAAGGCTATAAAAAAAGCTCGTTATTCGCGAATAGTTTGTGTTCAGTTCGCTAAAAAATTTGTGTTCGATTCGTTCGATAAAAAAACTAGACGAACACTAACAATTTTTTTCGTTCGGTTTGTTAAACGAACCAAACACGAACAGTGATGTGTTCGTTCGTGCTCGGTTCATTATTGCTCGAAATATAAAATAATTTAAAATAATTATATATATATTTTATGATATTATAAAAATAATTATATATTATAAAAATTTATCATATTTTAAATAATTAAACTTCTATAAATTATAATATATGATAAATTATTAATAAAAATAATAATATTATATTATTAATTATATTAATATCAATATTATAATATTATAATTAATATGCTATATTATATATTAAAATAAAATCCTAAACAAAATCCTAAACGCTTTATTCGGTTTGCTTCATTTTGAGGAAGTATGGATTACCTGATATGTACGGAATACCTGATCAATTTGCTTCATCTCGAGGAAGTATGCTATCAAAGCTAGGGCTATCAAAAAACTCGTTGTTCGTGAATAGTTCGTGTTCGGTTAGCTAGAAAGTTCGTGTTCGATTCGTTCAATAAGCAAACTAGGCAAACACGAACAAATTTTTTCGTTCGGTTTGTTAAACGAACCAAACACGAACAGTGATGTGTTCGAACATTTCAAACACAAACACTAGCTATGTTAGTTCGCGTTCGGTTTGTTTACACCCCTAATGGGGAGCGTTGGGCAAGTGGTCGTTGATGTGAACATGTGTTAAGGTCATTGGATTTGATAAAGGGGACTGAGAGATTAGAGGACAGAAATACGGGGGATCACTGGTGGTCTTAGTCCTAATCAAAGAGAAATAAAGGGCTAGGGCATGAGTATGTTTGATTTATTAGAGAATTCAAGCTGATCATGAGATGTGGTTTTAAATCTTGTAGCAAATAAATAATATTTTCATAGTAGACAAGACATTACATTCATGATATGTCATTTGTTATCTTTCCTCTTCTTTGCTCCTTGGTTTGCCATGTCATTTACATCTCTCTCTCTCTCTCTCTCTCTCTCTCTCTCTCTCTCTCTCTCTCTCTCTCTCTATCAACCCTAACATTTTTCAGTTATTTTTAGATAAATTGTGAATAAAGGCAATGGACCAATTTATGATGAAAGTCGATGAACGATGACGAGTAGTACTACGACGATAAATAGTTGCAGGCTTATGGTTTTCAAGGTCCAGACAGTTTGTCACTTTGCACCATGTCTTAGCAAACTGCGGGTGCAACTACGGGTGTAAACGAACCGAACACGAATGAACAGAGCTAGTGTTTGTGTTCGAAATGTTCGAACACATCACTGTTCGTGTTTGGTTCGTTTAACAAACCGACTGAAAAAAATTGTTCGTGTTCGTCTTGTTTGCTTATCGAACGAATCGAACACGAACTTCCTGGTGAACCGAACACCAAATGTTCTCGAACAACGAGTTTTTTTTACAGTCATAACTTTGATAGCATACTTCCTCAAAATGAAGCAAATTGATCAGGTATTCCGTACACATCAGGTAATCCATACTTCTTCAAAATAAAGTAAACTGAATAATGCGTTTAGGGTTATGTTTAGGATTTTATTTTAATATATAGTATAGTATATTAATTATAATATTATAATATTTATATTAATATAATTAATACTATAATATTATTAATGTTAATAATAATTTATTATATATTATAATTTATAGAAGTTTAATTATTTAAAATATGATAAATTTTTATAATACATAATTATTTTTAAAATATCATAAATTATATATATATAATTATTCTAAATTATTTTATATTTCGAACAATAACGAATCGAACACGAACAAATACATTACTGTTCGTGTTTGGTTCGTTTAACAAACCGATCGAAAAAAATTGTTCGTGTCCATTTCTTTTGCTTACCGAACGAATCGAACACGAAATTCTTGGCGAACCGAACAAGAACTGTTCGCAAACAACGAGCTTTTTTGACAGCCCTAGCTGCAACTACAAGTATGGGATGTAGAGCATGGACTGTAGACTATATTTGGTTTTTATTAAAAAAAAAGGGGATAATTACATACAAACCACCTGTAACATCTATATTTACAAATTAACCATTGAGGCACCTTTTTGAACTACCAAATGAAAAATATGGGCAGAGGTTTTACCATGAATTTTGATATTTGAGTGAGAATTTTAAAAAAAAGAAAGAAAGAGGATGGTTGATTTGTAAATAGATGATTTCGGGTGGTCTGTATGTAATTGGCCGCCAGGCTTATGGGGCAAGAGACTCAATTGCTTTTATTGTTGCCCCACCTACGAACCAAATACTATAAATAAGAAAAATAGTGCATTTAATTTGCACTCATAATAAATACAAACAAACGATTCCCAAATAGTTTATTCTATTTATTGCTCACATCTTCATATGTATAAAAAAAGAAGGCTTTATAAAGAAGCATTAGAATATGAAATTAAATAAGTAAATACAATTTTTTAGTTATCGGTGCAATCTGTTTGGGTAAATTGCATTTTGACAGTTTTTTCAGAAAATTAGTTTTTTCAGAAAACTATCGCTGAAATCTGCATACTTCTACAAGTTCTAGCTAGGTGCTGTGGCAGCTTCTATCTGCGGTATGACTTTTTTTTTTTAAAAAAAAAATTTGTAATTGTCACCGCAGTTTTTGAACACAAATTATTTTTTAACAGCTTCATAGTTATTTTTTAATAAGCTGCACCTGCCCTAAGCAAACCCTAAGTGTGGTTATTTAATAAGCAAATATTTTAAATTTTTGTTTTTTGGGCTTAACCAAACGTTGAATTAAATCACTTCAATCTTTAGTATTTTTTTCCTTCCTTGTAATTTGAAGAGTGACTTGCATTCATACAATTGAAATATCATTTATTAACTCATATAATATTTTTATTTAAATGGCATAAAAACTACTATTAATATTAATTTATTTAAAGTGAATTATATTGATGTTATCTTTTTCATTCAGTTTATTTAGACACAAGGATTTTCTATAAATAAATATGAAACCAAATATAAATTATACAATAAGAACCTCTATTTCATTACAATTGGAATCAATTTAGGTTGATCCAACTTTTAAAAAAATGATTATAAAATTGTGGTAGCTAAAACTTTTTAGGAAGTTAGAATTATAAATATATCTTTTTCTAAAAAATCAGATGAGAGTAACTTTTTTACGATCATCACTTTTTAACATGTAAGTTTAATAAATTAACATTCCACCACAAAAATTTCTAGAAAGTAGCAATAGAACTAGGGCTGTCAAAAAAGCTCATTTTTCGCGAACAGTTCGTGTTCGGTTCTCCAAGAAGTTCGTGTTCGATTCGTTCAATTAGCAAATAAGACGAACACGAACAATTTTTTTCGTTCGGTTTATTAAACGAACCAAACACAAACAGTGATGTGTTCGTTCGTGTTCGATTCATTATTGTTCGAAATATAAAATAATTTAAAATAATTATATATAAAAAATTTATGATATTTCAAAAAGAATTATATATTATAAAAATTTATAATATTTTAACTAATTAAACTTCTATAAATTATAATATATGATAAATTATTAATAACAATAATAATATTATAGTATTAATTATATTAATATAAATATTGTAATATTATAATTAATATACTTCTACTATATATTAAAATAAAATCCTAAACAAAACCCTAAACGCCTTATTTGGTTTGCTTCATTTTGAGGAAGTATGGATTACCTGATGTGTACGAAATACCTGATCAAATTGCTTCATTTTGAGGAAGTATGCTATCAAAGCTAGGGCTATCAAAAAAACTCGTTGTTCGCGAACAGTTCATGTTCGGTTCGCCAGGAATTTCATGTTCGATTCGTTCGATAAGCAAACGAGACGAACACAAACAATTTTTTTTCGCTCTGTTTGTTAAACGAATCAAACATGAACAATGATGTTTGTTCGTGTTCGGTTCGTTTACACCCCTAAATAGAACAACTCCAAAGTAGAATTGTGGGAACAGTTTAAAATGCAAAACATACAAAAAAAAAATCACAAACATACTCAAATGTATAAAATTTTGCATGCTCCTTTAGGGCTGGCGATTTGGCTCGTTGTTCGCGAACAGCTCGTGTTCGGCTCGTTAAGTAGCTCGTGTTCGGCTCGTTCATTAGCTCTAATGTCGAACACGAACAAATTTTAAGCTCGAAATATAAACGAGCCGAACACGAACAATCGTTTGTTCGCTCGTGTTCGGCTCGAATTGGCTTGAAATAAAAAAATAATCATATAATTATTTATATAATAATTTATTATATATATTATTTATATATTAATTTATTATATATATTTATATTTAAGTTTAAATTATAATTCTTCGTGTGGTAGCGTGGTTATGCTTATTGTTTCAATTCATTTGATTCGAGTTCAAATCCGTACTGACATATATTTTTTCTAATTAATTTTAACGAGTCAATTTCGAGCCGAACACTGCACGAACACGAACAAGAATATTTAATTCTAGCCGAACACGAACACACCTTTCATGAGCCATTTCGAACACGAGCCGATTTCGAGCCGAATTGACTTCGAACGAGCCGAACACGAGCCTAGCTTGAGCTCGCTCAAGCTCGGCTCGTTACAGCGCTATGCTCCTTATCTCCTAATTTTTTATCTTTTTGAAGATTAAAATTTGAATATATATATATATATATATATATATATATATATATATATATATATATATATATATATATTTTCCGTTCAGGATCTTCAGCACAGATCCGTATCTTCCGACTACAAAATTTTCATGTGGGTTGCATATGCAGCCTAAACTGCTCGCAACACGTAGGTCATCATCCCCGCGAATAAAATCTGAAAAAATTGCAGCACATGATATAAACTTTTTATTTTTAATTGTTTAGTATCTTTTAAAAGTCTAATAATCATCTATCCCATAATAGCCGCGCCCTTATAAAATTCGCAATCATGTGGACATTTACGCAAAAAACCGAGGGCAAATAAAGGGGAGCAGGACGCGGATTCTGCAGCCGGACGACGCCACCTTCCGTTTCCCCTCTTCCGCCCGCCCACCAAACCCCCATAAATCTCTTACCATCTCCTCCTCCTCCCACATTCTCCCTACGATGTGTGAAAATAAGGAAAACCCTAATATTTTGCATCTTTATCTCGTGTTCCTCGTCGGCCTCTTGCTCGACGGAGCGGGGATCGTCTCCGCCGCGGGGGGCGGAGGTGGAGGCGATGCTGAGGCCATGGGGGAGTTTTCGAAGAGCCTGAGGAACCCCCCGAACGACTGGATTCCTGGTTCGGATCCCTGCTCTTCGAAATGGACGGGGGTCTTGTGCTCCGGCGGCCGCGTCACTGGCATTAACCTTCGCGGCCGAGGTCTCGACGGAACCTTACCTTCTTCACTCTCCTCGCTTACCGGATTGCAATCCCTATTTCTCCCTGGAAACCAGCTGTCCGGACCGCTTCCCTCGCTTGGCAACCTCGCCACCCTTCAGGACATATCCCTCGGTTCTAACTCCTTCACATCCGTTCCAACTGATTTTTTCTCCGGCCTGTCAGGACTCCAGAAGATCTCTATCGATAACAATCCTCTTGCCCCGTGGGACCTACCCGATTCTTTGGCCGATTGTCCCCTCGTCTCCGTCTCCGCATCCAATGCCTCCATCTCAGGTACCCTTCCTGACTTCTTCGATCGCCTCTCGTCCCTCCAATCCTTGCGTCTATCGTACAATAACCTCTCCGGTTCGCTCCCCGCTTCTCTCCCCCGATCCCCTATTCGAGAGCTCCTACTCAACAACCAGCAGGGCACGAAGCTATCCGGTCGCATTGATGTCATCGGACAGATGGACCAGCTTTACCTTCTCTGGTTACAGTCTAACGCATTTTCAGGGCCTATTCCTGACGTATCCAACCTCACCAGCCTGCAGTCCTTCAATGTCCGCGACAACGCCCTCACAGGGGTCGTCCCTGAATCCCTCATTACTTTATCCACGCTCAAGAACGTGTCATTATCGAACAACGACCTTCAAGGCCCCATGCCGAAGTTCGGCACGGCTGTCTTGTCCGACATCGACAAGGGCAATAACTTCTGCCTCCCGGAGGCCGCCCCTTGTGATATCAAGGTGACGCAGCTGCTTGAAGTGGCGGCAGGGTTCGGCTACCCCGCCGTGTTTGCTAGTTCGTGGACTGGCAACGATCCCTGCGGCGGGGGTAGTGGCTGGTTGGGTGTAATCTGTGATCAGAAAGGGAACGTTGCGGTGCTTAATTTTGCAAACAAGCATCTTGCAGGCTATATCTCGCCTGAGATTGCTAATATCTCTTCGTTGACAAAGGTAATTCTGAACAACAACAGCCTGACTGGAGTCATCCCCAGTTCGCTCACCAATTTGCCTCAGCTGCAGCTGCTTGATGTCTCATATAACCAGCTCACTGGGACTGTTCCCAAGTTTGCATCTACAGTGAAGTTGGTTACAAATGGCAACGATTTTGGTTCTGATTCTTCTGGGGACTCTCCTAGTCCTGCATCAGATGGGACGCCAGATTCTTCAGGTTCTTCATCTTCAAGAAATCAGAATGGTAAATCGAAGTCATCTGCAGGATTCATCGTGGGGATACTGTTTGCTGTTTTAGTTTCGGTAGGGTGCATAGCTGGTCTTGTTTATTGCATCTTTCGTCGCAAGAAGAAGATGGAGCAACTAAAGAGAGTTCAAATGCAAACCTTTCCTGAGAATCATGAGGTATTTAAGGTTGGGATGCTGGATATGAATGACAATAACACAGTTGAGAGCGAAAATTACCCGCAGAGCAGTTATGGGGAGAGTTCTGATGCCAAACTCCACAGGGAGAACGGTGAGAACATAATCTCAATTCAGGATCTTCGAAAGGCCACAAATAATTTTAGCGAAGACAACATTTTGGGCAAAGGTGGTTTTGGAGTTGTTTACAGAGGAGTGCTAAGTAATGGGATGGTGGTTGCTGTCAAAAGGTGTGTGCTTGATATGTGGAGCATGAAAGGGGTGGCAGAGTTCAAGGCAGAGATTGGCCTTATTGGGAAGGCAAGGCATAGGCATTTGGTGTCCTTGGTTGGATACTGTGAGCATGAGAGGGAGAGGCTGTTGGTTTATGAGTACATGCCAGAGGGAACTTTGGCGCAGCACTTGTTCGATAGGGAAGGGAGCCGGTATTGTCCTTTAACTTGGAAGCAGAGATTGACGATAGCCCTGGATGTAGCCAAGGCTATGGAATACCTGCATAATTTTATGCAGGGAAGTTTCATCCATAGAGATCTGAAGCCCTCAAACATTCTGCTGGATAAGGATTTAAGGGGCAAGGTTTCGGATTTTGGTCTTCTCAAACTTGCGGGAGACAATGAAAAGTCGATGGCGACACGGTTGGCTGGGACATTTGGATATTTGGCACCCGAGTATGCAAGTAAGTTTTTATTTTTTTTTGTCGTAGGATTTATATATTTGTTTATTTACTTTCATATTCTATCACTTTGCGACATCTATTGTAATGGAAATTTTTGTTTTGCGCTTGAAAGCAAAAGAAAAGCGCAATCATTTGCAGCTCTGCAAATCAGAAACTATTCTTCTTTATGTTCTAACAAAATGGAAGAAAATGGAGAGGAGGAGGCTTTTAAATCGTCCTACATGATAATCTGCTTTCATCCATGATCATATTGCATTTGTTATTGTAGATTTTAAGAGGCGGCTATTTTGAAGTTGTAGGAATCGTGGATTCCGTCATGAGCCCCAAAAGAAGAGTTGAAGGTTTAGATGAACATTTCTGAAGTATTTATGGGCGCTGACATGAATGCATTATTCTCTTGTGAGAGTTGTGTTTTAGGAAAAGTATTCAAATGGTAGATTGGATGACAGATAAGCACTACCTAGATATTTCACTTTTCTTTTTTTGTTGGGATTTTACATTTGATTATAGGTTTCCCATGGGCACAAGCTATTGTAGTTAATTAACTTTCCAATTATGAGAGAGAACTTTTAATCATTGATAGCTAGTGGGCACTAAATGCTTCGCTTATAGTGATATGATTTTGTTGTTTTGTTGAGAAGAGGCATATCTTATTTAGCTTAGTGTGAATGGTGGGGGAATAATGACAAATTTGATCAAGATCTCATGGTTCTATTATCTTAGGCTATTGTGGACTCTATTTTATTTAGTTAAAGGAGCAGTCGACTCACCTAATTGAATGATTCTTGTTAGTATTTATGAGTTGCATTATCCAAGGAGATTTGCAGACTTGGGATAAGCGTTTCTCTAAAAAGACAATTTTAAGTTGATTTTAGCTAACAAAGGGATTTGTCTTATCAAATGTACTTTGTAATTCAACACTCAAGAGATTGAGTCATTTGGAAATTTTCGAGCTTTGATTGTGATTGTACTTTAATGGATTCATTTACAATGAACCATCATAATATATATATATATATATATATATATATATATATATATATATATATATATATATATATATATATATATATTATACTATTCTTGTTGCCCGGTTCATTCGTTCGACTATTTTCTATGCTTTATTTTTTACTCCATTATTAGTATCATCATTATGCTCACCTTTACTGCAAATAAATATCTTTAGAGTTATATTTTGAGCTAAATTACTATATTAATTTCTCACTATGTAGATTTTGACGTGTCCTTTGTTTTTCTTTATCACACTTCTTGTGATTTATTTTGTAATTAGTTCTATTAACTATAAGAATTAAAGCTCATAGGAGAGATTTTAATAAGAAACATATAAAATCAGCGAATAATAGCTACATAGTCCCCAGCTAATGAGTAGCTAGAATAATGATTATACAGTTAATTATCGCAGCATAAATGGCGAGTGGAAAATTGTAATCCCATAGATTAATGACCTGACAAGAGAAGAGTAAGAAAATAGGGTGGAAGTCTTGATTAGTGTGTCTCAGCTAGTGTAAATAATGCGGAGGCTTTTCATTCCATTTAAGCAAATGAATGGATGTCATCTTTTCTAAGCTTGTCAGATATTTTTTAAAGTTTGCCTTTGATATTTCTTTGGCGAGAATTTTTGAAAGTTTTTCACCTACTTTAGATATGTTTTAGGTGCTCTTAACATGTCTTCTCATTTTATAGTACTTGGTAAATGGCCTAATCTTCTTCTTTCTTTTAAAAACCTGCAAATCAATTGCAATCACTTCAGATGATTTTCTCCCCTTAGTTGGTATGTTGAATGAATATTTTACAACTTTTTATTTGGTTCTTGGAGCCTTCACTCAATTCAAAGGGAACTTGAGAGCAAGGTACATGAGCATTATTTTTGTTTCCCATGGAGAGAAATTGTGATTCTTCTCATAGATAAAGATCGGAATGGAATAAAATTGGATAATGCAATGATGAAAGCTATAATAATGGGATCATTTGCGGTAGTTAATGCAGTGATGAAAGTTGCAATAATGAAAGATGCTTATAGTAATGCAGTGTTGAAGGCTACAATCATAAAAATGGGCTAACAGAAAGAAACAGAACTGCAACAGTGAATGTTTGCAAGTTCTAAGGAACACATAGATGATGACTACAGCTTATGGAATATCGAGAAAAATTTCCAGGCTTTGATTCCATAACAAGAGTAGGAGATAGTTGGCTAAATATTTTGTATTTTATTTATGCAATCCAAGCAGAGCTTCTTTTAGGAAATATATAAAATCATGAAAATATTAATTACCATACTTCCTGGGTGGATGTGTAAGCAGTAGGAATCCCATGGGTCAATGAGTTAGAAATAAAAGAAGAAAAGTGGGCTGTAGTTTTGGTGAGTATGGGTCCTAGTTGACGGAATTTATACATGTGTTTCACGTGAATCAAATTTGATGATAATGAGTTTTGCTAATTAGAATCATACCCTCAGTCTTTTTTGAATTGTACATACATAGAATAAAAGAGTATAAAAAAGTGCTTGTTTGAACTTTTCGTCATGATAGCTGGTTTTTATTTGGTGGATGATAACACTTAACACAAATATAATTGTCTTTCTCCTTTTTTTATTGAGCATTTTATCTTTTCATATTTATTTTATTCTTACCTATGCCTAATTAGTAGATTCTCTATCTCTTTTACTTGTGTATGACATCTTTCTTAAGTGGTTTCGTAAATCCTTAGTGTTTTCGTAGAGCTTAAAGGTTTTTGTCTATATCTCTTGTTTCAATTTTTTATATTTAGTGGAATATTTTAATTAAATTTTTATATAAGTGCATCAAGAGCATTTACCAAGAAATGCTAGAGAAAAAAATTATAATATAGCATAAAAAAGCTATGAAGAAGTCATTTTGAATGCTTAGCATGAAGCCTAGTTAAAATTGAGAATCACGACAGATTTTATGCTAATTATTGCCTCTTTTGGTATAAAGAACATTAAATCTTCTAACAATTAGAGAGCCCACTGTCACGGACCAATTTATCTCAAGTCACCCGTGCGGCTTTAGTGCTCATCCTTGGCACTAAATCAGCCTAACTCTCTTGGGCTTGCAAGCACAAACACTCTAAGAAGAAGAGTAGATAAAAATATTGGAGAAAGGAACACTTCACTAAGAAAGAAGAATTATAACACTTGAATGCTTGGAAGCTTGGAAGGTTTTCATGGATGAATGCTTGGATTGTTACAAATGAGGGGAGGGACTCATATTTATATCCCCCTCCAAGCCAAAGGGAAACTTCTAGATTACATGAGAATAGCCTAGTTTCTAGGGAATTTGACACTATTCTCTTATTTACATACATGATATAGATCCTTTTAGGTTATTCTTGAGTTATTCTTGGAGCTTTTCCTTCTACTATTCTCTAGAATTAGGTGGAATCTTCTAGAGTTATATGCATTTCTCTCATCCATGTGGCCTTCTCTAGAACCTTCTATCCCATGGTTGTCTTGCCAATTTCTAGAAGATGGCGGAGCGTGACTCTCGCCCAATTAAGCTCGCAATGCCCTCATTGCAGCTTCCCCTTCACACGCAGATTAGCTTCCTTTGTTTGCTCACAGAGTTGGCAAACTTGGTTTTTTCCTTGGTTGTATGGGGTACCATGCAGCAAGAATCCATGGTCGACGACACAATCCTTGGCTCCAGCCCACTTTGATGATCTTTCTCCCTTCTTGGTGGTAGTTCTTTTAAAACACCTTTATATTCCTCAAGCACTACCACCACTTCCTTTGGCATGTCTTCTTGGGGCTCTCATTCCTCATTGGAATAATGAAGAATAGTCAAGCAACTCTCCTCATCCCGTGGAATGCCCTCGTTGAATTGGATGTCTGATAGCATGTTGCCTTCCTACTTGTTAGCCCTTGTCACCGGTACTAAGAAAGCTTGATTCCCCTCCATGATGCACATGCTATTTGCGAAGGGCATTGGCGAAGGGCATTGGGAATGCCCTTGCCACATCTAAGAAGTTCATCCTTAGAACAACTTTAAAATCATCCGTGGGAACGACAGAGAAGTCTAAGGTACCTAACCATGCCCCAATACTGGCTTTTACTCCTCTGGCTATTCCAGGGATTGGTCTTTCTGTTGAATTGACCACCTTGATGGAGCCTCCTCCTTTAGTCATTCACAAACTCAACCTCTTCGTTTCTTCAGCGGAGATGAAGTTGTGAGAAGCACACGTGTCCACCATTGCTCTAGTTGTCTTTCCGCCTATAACCATCTCCACAAAGAGTAACCCCTTTGATTGGGGTTTTATTGGAGCTTGCATTCCAATCAGCAGTTGTATAGCTCCTACTTGTGTCGTTGTATCACCACCTTCTTCCTTCTGATGGCTTGCCAGGAGAGAATTTAGAGCCTTCTTCGGAGGACGTGTGGTTCATCACAAAGGAAGCACTTCTTGTTATGTGGTTTGGTTTTTTCATTGTCTTTCGCTTTGAATGAAGTCGATTCTTGGCGGGTCTCTTCCTTGTGTTGGTCCTTGTCTTCCCCACCTTTGGCATAGGTACTCTTAGCATCTTTAGGCTTCATTGACTCTTTTGATTAATCGATCAGGCTTTCAACGATCGCGATGTTAGTGGCAAGATCTTGCACTCCGCGCCTCCTGAGCTCAGTATATGCCCACTATGGGAGTCCATCCATGAAGTCTAATAGAGCATCTTTGTTCGACATGTTAGGGATTTCAAGGACCAAGCTTGTGAATTCTTTAATATATTTTTGAATCGACCCCTCTTGCTTGAGCCTTCGCAATCGGGCTCTAGCCTCATCCTCTGCATTCTCGAGGTAGAATTGCCTTTTTAGCTTTCTGTTAAAGTCATCAATGGTGGTTATGATGCACATACCTTTCTCAATATCTCATCGTCTTCTTCTCCACAACATGGCGATGTCTGAGAGATAAATAGCTGCAAATTGTTTACTTGCCACTTCATCCGTAATCCTCATCGCTCTGAAATATTACTCAAGTCCCCATAAGAAGTTATCCATTTCCTTTCGCGTTGCGAGCTCCTCCAAAACTCTTTGATTTTGAAACTTCAATTCTCTTGGCTTCGAAAGTATGTTGATTGGTGGGTGTCGCTAGTGCCTTCTTACATAGCGAAATATCTCCACGCATCTCCTCCAAGCTTTGCACATACTCCGCTCATCTCATCTTCATGGTCTCTTCGTACCTCTCAGAGTCCCCCCATCAAATCCTCCCGCATCTTATCTGCTTGATCTCTTAAGAATTCCTCCAGTTGGAGCATCAGACCTCTGATCATTGAATGGATGGTGTTGTCCCCCTCCTCGAGTCCATCTACCTTTTGGCCAAGATCCTCTAGTTGGGCTTCCACGCCATTTATTGCCTCCTCCACCCGAGCAAAGCACGAATTAAAGCCGTGCATGATCTCCTTGGACCTCCCATGTGGTTTGGATGCAGCTGTATCTCATTGCTCCTGACGACCTCGCCCTTGTTGAGATGATTCCACATCAGTGGCTTCAGACTCCATTACATGCTCTTTGACACTCTTTACGATACCTTCAAACTGAGGCTCTGATACCAACTGTCATTGACCAACTTATCTCAAGTCACCCATGCGGCTTTAGCGCTTCTACTTGACACTAATTAGTCTGGTCATCACAACACTTGAGCTTGCAAGCACAAAACACTCTAAGAAGAAGAGTAGGTAGAAGTATTGAAGAAATGAACACTTCACTAAGAAAGAAGAATCACAACATTTAAATGCTTGGAAGCATGGAAGGTTTTCATGGATGAATGCTTGGATTGTTACAAATGAGGGGAGGGACTCATATTTATAGCTCTCTCCAAGCCCAAGGGAAACTTCTAGATTACATGAGAATAGCCTAGTTTCTAGAGAATTCTACACTATTCTCTTATTTACATACATGACCCTAGATCCTTCTAGGTTATTCTTGAGTTACCCTTGGAGCTTTTTCTTCTACTATTCTCTAGGTTGAGGTGGAATCTTCTAGAGTTATATGGATTTCTCTCATCCATCTGGCCTTCTCGAGAACCTTCTATCCCATGATTGTCTTGCCAATTTCTAGAGGATGGCGGAGGTTGACACCACACTTTAAATATTTCACTTTGAATAAAATACGTGTTGCAGCAAATAATAGATGAAGTGATCTATACAAAGGGGCTGATAGTAGTAGGATGATCAACAATTTTCTCGAGGAGAAATTGAGCTAGCTTTAGGTTTTATGAATATATCCAAACAAAAGAGGGTTGATCTTTCACCAAAAGATCAACCAGTGGAGAGTCTTGTGACTAATATTGAGAATTTTGAAGCCCGAGATGAGCCTTAAAGTAATCTGAATATTTATGTCAAAAATATAGTAAAATGAGCAATAAAGAGGAATGTTTTCAAATGGCACATAATGTCAATATCTGAATGATGAAAACTCGATCAATCCACATCTTCTTGTGAATTAGGATCATGACGTCCGTTTTCACCGATATTTTACTCTCAAAGGCTGGCATCATGAGTTATTGCAGTATCCATTTGTAGAGCTTTTCCAAAGATTGATGCCAAGAAGAGTAATGTAAATTGATTAAAATAATGTAACGGAAGTCACTAAAATTAAATCCAAATTTGAGTGACAAGAGCCTACACGAAACAATCAAAATGGGGGGATCATTTAGCAGGCGCATTGGATACCCATTATTATAGTAGACCATCTTGAGAATAGTCTGATATAATCCGATTCTACGAAAAGCCTTATGGGCATGCTGATGATCAATGAGCCCAGGAAATGACCACCTAGCAATTGTAAATCACACACAAAGTCGTGAATTAGCTTCATGGTATAATGGTCCAAAAATAATTGGTGATAAGTAATAGATTGAGGGGCCTATCAAGTGCAGGAATCTTCTCATTAGAAAAGATGAAGTCTGTTTGTGTTAAATATTTGAATTCTGATTAAATAATAGCCCAGAGTTACTGAATGCAGAGGGGAAAACATCCTTAACATTGGAACCATGAACAACCATCGCAAAAGAGTACGACTATTGAGGCGTAAAAGGCTCAACCACCAAGAAGGAAGGTATCCGAGCAGTTTCTATAACATCTATAAAGGAAGTGGCCACCGCACTGTTGGGTCAACCAAGGCCCTAGGGGAAATCATCGTATGAGTAAGGTTGCGAAGATTCTCTAATGAGATCGTATGTCTGAAATATTTCTTAATAGAGATTAATAGAAGAGAACATACATAGCCCCAAACATTTGAGAGAGCGAAAATATGTTGGCAAAAGAGAAAAGGATGACCCTATGAGAGCTGCCTTAGGAGCAAAAAATGGCAGCTAGCTACCGTTAGTAGGTGTCGTTGTTAGAAGACATAAAAAGATGACCCACGACAAAGCTGGATGGTAAATATTATGTTGTGCGAAGTCGTTGCCAAGTATGTAATTTGGTTTGGGGCCATCAGCAGAGTATGGTCAAGCAGAGAGGAAGAGCTTGGGCATTTGCGAACTTGTGAGCCCCCTATCCCAATATGAAGTCATGATCGACAACATGGGCGATGATGAATGTGGATACTAGAGCACAATCGAGGTTCATGACGATAAGCACACACAATCAAAAACTTTTTGAGTAGTTTTTAAGTGACTAGGGTTAGTTCTTGTTGGTTTTTTTTGGAGACTAATGGGTTTTTTTTTTTTTTTTTTGGTTTCAAGGATTTTTTTCTATAGAATGTCACGCTCCAGCTGGCTCCTCCAGGGTCAAACAATGGTGTAGCAGAGAGAACGACTCAATTTGACTTAATTTCCACCAACACTCGTTCTGAAGTGCACAAAATAATGATCAAGTGGGTGGAGGATTGGTCTCACTAAACTATTGCAAACAAATACATACACTACAATTCATCCATTATTTATTCATATCAAATACATACAGAAGCATGCATAATTAACTCACAAATAATATCCAAACTACTAAACACCAAATGATAAAATATATGTAACCCTAAAAGTTTTCGTGAATAATATACAAACTACTAAACACCATCCATTATGGTCAAGCAGAGTGGAAGAGCATGGGCATCTGCGAACTTGTGAGGCCCTATCCCAATACTAAGCCATGATCGACAACATGGGCGACGATGAATGTGCATGCTAGAGCACAATCGAGGTTCATTACGATAAGCACTCAATCAAAAACTTTTTGAGTAGCTGTTGTGTGACTAGGGTTAGATCTTGTTGGTTTTTGTTGAAGGCAAAATGTTTTTTTTTTTTTTGGCTTCAAGGATTTTTTATGTAGAATGTCACACCCCAGCAGGCTCCTCCAGGGGCAAACAGTTGTGTAGCAGAGGAGAACTGCTCAATTAGAATTCATTTTTACCAACGATCATCCTGAAGTGCATACATCATGATAAAGTGGGTGGAGGATTGATCTCACTAAACATATTTTTGAAGCTTGTCTTTAGTTTGAACTGAACATGAACAACTTATGATTCAACCAAGCCAAGTCAAACCATGGCTTACTCGACTTTGACTTGGCTCAATTACAACCCTACTATGGAGACCTCATACCACTTAACCATGTAATAACTTCATCCGATCGAACAATTCCCACCAATAGGCATGTGGTAGATCTACAATCGCTAGATGAAAGGTGTGATAAAGGAATAATATATTATGTCGGTACCTAGCCTAATGCAATATTGTCTTTTATTAGCATATGGGCAATTTAGTCTTTTATTATTAATTATTGCTCAATATAAATAGGGCTTAATAGTTTAGGGTTAAGGTTCTGCAAGAGATTGAGTCATGAGTCTTAGGGTTAGGATTTAGGAGAAAATTCGTATCTCTCGAATTGTAGGATTTGGGAGAGATCGTCAATTTCTCGAATTGTAGGTGCTTATCTTTATATTTGGTGTTGTATTACTTTGATTTTGGTGTTCATAAAATCAAATGTGTTTTGTCGTGATTTCTATGAGAAATCTATTCTAGATCGTATCAAAGTGGTATTAGAACATTGATTTGAGAATCTGGGAAGAAAAGAAGGCTATTGGCTCACAAAAGATGATCCCAACTCTTCTAAGAGGAAATATGATCGCAACGTACATACAAGATCGACCGGATTTTGTAGAAATTTCTATACATTTGCGATCGGGCTCGTAGAGAAGCAACAATAGGATCGCGTCATGACAATACAATCGTGGTCAAGCTAGTTGAGAATACCAACAAAATCACGAGATACAACACCCGTGCAATACAATTACAATCTGATTTAGCTGAGACAACAACAACAGGATCGCGTGTACTTGTTGGGAAGCCGATTTGATTGCGACATAGAGGAGATTGACCGAGTGAGTAAACCACGTGATATAGTGTGATTAGAGTTAGCGGGGAAGATCATGGAGATCACATAATATAGGCATCGCTTTCGCCCACTGAAATTGCTTATAATCTCTTATGTCGCAAGAGTAGTCGAGCAATCTGATGGGATTGCGACTTAAGACCTCGCATTACAGCAGCGAATCAGGCTGCCAGTGAAGCCAATGATGGGATTACGTCCTAAAGGAGTTACCAAAACCATATAGGGAATAATGACGGCTAAGAAAATAGATGATTTAGAGAATAAATTGGAGGAAGAGGTGAGCCAAATCAAATTCATGATCGAAGAAAAGTTTTTAACCATAGATGAAAAGTTTTCAACCATGGACAACTAATTCGAGAGCTTGAAGGAGAGGAGGCTTATCGAGATGCAATCCATAACCCCGTTAACAGTTCAATTTGTAAACCCTAACCAAGTGTTGACTGGAGAATCATTGGCTAAATCGAAAGGGAAAGAGATCGGACAAGAGGAACACGAGCAGGAAAGCGTCTACCATTAAGAAACTTCTCCCAAAGCTTGATGGTGGGTGAATTTGAGATTTTTTATGGAGGTGGTTGGGCCAAACATGGAGAAGGGGTTATGGAGGAGCAAGAAGAAAGGAGAGAAGTTGGGATGGGGTATTGTCGGCCGACTTTTTTTTTCTTTTTGAAAGAATATAAAAATTTGGTGATTTAGTTTAATATAAAAGGTATGTGATTTTTTAAAGTAGTTTTGAAAGTAGTGTATTTTAATTTTGAAAGATGAGACCGTCTGGATCTCATTTGTCCAGTAATTTGCATAATCGTGTCTGGTGTCACAAATGATACACCTTCTCGAAAGATTAGTGTATCACCGCGACGGTAGACCCAATCATACAAACTAAAAGACTCGTGACATCCGTTTGATCTGCGAACCTTTTATGTGCGACCGACAAGTTCCCCACATAGTATAAAGATTAGGTATGGTTTATTTTACTTGGGTTCCAAGTTCTCTATAGAGGCAAGCCTTTATAGTTAATTACATCCCAAATGACTGGTGTCACTTGAGAAAACTCTCGATAATGATCGGTGGTTCTGTCTTCAAGAATTCAAGGGTTTAGGTTTTCACGGTAGGACGTGGAAAAGCAAGTGGGAGTGGCTCAAATTGGAACAGTTATTTCCAGGAGTCCAAAGGAAAGAAAAGGTAGGGGATGTCACAGATCTGAGGCGAGCCCCAGTGACTTCCCAACTATCTTATGGTGTGGCTGCGTTTTGGAGACGGTGTTAATTAAATGTTTAATCCTGCCAATTTTATTATTTGGGACTTACATTTGCATAATACCCGGTTATGCAAATAGCCCGCAGAGATATGAGGGTTTACGTCGTACCGTACGACGACCTCGGAACCTAAAGCGTGTTAGGACTTACGCTGCGCAACACGGTTGCACAGAAGCCTAAAGAGGAGAGTGAGGGTTTACGCCGCGCTGGGCGAGCTACCTCGAAGTCCTATATGTTTGTTGTTTAAACTAGGAAGAGTTTTGCTGAAGAAGATCCCCTTGTTGTTCGACCCAAACTCCTCGTTGTGCTGCCCACGGAGTCAGCTCCAGGCTTCCAGCTGAAGTAGCAGCCCTAATGTCTAAGGTTCAAATTGTTTTGTCAAGTGTGTTCCAATATCTCAGGTTTTATTGTTGTTTTCAGTTTTACATGCAGAGTAAAGTAAATTGCAAGTAAAATTGCTAGAAAATGAAGCGCAGTAAAGTGGATTGCAGTAAAGTAAATTGCAGTAAATAAACTGTAAAAGCGTACCTGGGCATCTGCTACCGTTGTATAATTTGTATTGCAAGCATAGTATGACTTGCAATGGACCTAAATAAACTTGCAGACGAAGTAAGCAGAGCGAGAAAACCCGACCAGAAAGTTAGAAAATAAAGAAAACAGGTCGTAGAAATCGTAAGCAAAACTCGTAGTCACATATGAAAGATCGGAACTGGGTATAAGACATCAGTAGAGGTGGGGGCTCAGAGCTGGACTGTGTGCTTCCCGACCTTGGATAAGAGCTGCCAACCCGACGATCTAAGGAGGGTAGTCCTTAACCCAATCCAAGTGACTAACCATGGACCTTTATATATTTTATAAGAAATAAATTCTTTGATTTTCATGCAAAAGATATTGTTTAAGTTTTTATGCAGAAATTTGTTAACAAGCAAAATGGATTTTTATTTTATTTTATTTTTTGTTAGTATTTTGTGAAGTAGTATAGTCCACAGGCTAGTCACTCTAATCGTGCTAGGACTACTGACGACCTAAGATTGTCGGGGGAAACAATCTAACCGAGTCGGTGAATAGTATCATCGGTCCTTTCCTCTCCCCTTATGGAGGGTCCTCGAGGTAGGAGATATTATTCTAATTATCCCTCGTATCCCTCTTATAGCACACATAAGCATTATTATCATCGCCCTCGCCACCTAGACCTCAGACTTATACCAGCCCGATGATCCATATGTGGCAAAACAAATGTCCCCAATTGCCAGAAGGATCTGAGTGTAATGCTCAAGCTCAAATCCCGGTGCATTGGGTTTCAATATTGGTTAAGTCATTTTAGGGAATTCCACAGTTGATTTAATTAAGGAAGGGTGAACCAAGCCTCGGTGCATTCTCTGGTCTGGTGTCTTGATCAGCTTGTGAATTAGGGTCAGGTGCCTAGTTTCACTGTGCATTTGAAGGTTAGGTGGATGGGCTCTCACCTAGGGTGTGCTCCTAAGGTTTAGGAAATCTGCAGTTAAGGTTAGGTGGGTGACTCACCTAAGGGTGTGCTCCTAAGGTTTAGGAAGCATATGCTGTGAATTAGGTGAAGGAGGTTTCACCTAAGGCGTGCACCTAAGGTTTAGGAAGTTTATGCTGTGGGTTAGGTAAAGGAGGTTTCACCTAGGGTGTGTGCTAGAAGAGCTTCACCTAAGGTGTGCATTTAAGGTCTAGGGAGCCTACACAGAGGACTAGGTGATTGAATTCTCGCTTAGGGTGTGCACCTAAGGTCTAGGAGGCATACACTCTAACTTGTGCTTAAAGTGACTAAGAGTGACTTATCCTTCCTTAAGTTAAATCAGAAATTCCCCTTTTTTGTGACTTAACCGTTTTAAAAGAATAAAAATAAGTCAAGATAACAAAGGATGCCAGCTTACTTCCAAAAACTAGTAAAGCCAAAAAGGGAAGAAAAAGCAAGTGAGTCGGGCTGAAAAATAAATGTTCAAATGGTGCGTTGAAGTATTGCCGGGCAGCAGCTAGCAAGCCTACACGATGACCCTACAAGCTCCTACGACTCCGAGCAGCAACAATAAGCATCCCACAATACTCCTATGGCCTTTAAATACTTCAAACAACAATTCTAGCATCAGAGAGCGCTTATACAGCAATGGACAACACCTCTACAGCGATTAATAGCTTCCAAATAACCACTTACAGCGAAGACTAGCTTCCAAACAACTCTCACAACAATTCTAAACCTCAAATAACACTTTTACAGAGATTTGTAACTCCAAACAACAATTATGAACTTTCCCCATCTCCAAGCAGCAATTGTAAGGTCCAAACAACAATTATATTCTTCCAAACATCACTTTTACTCCTCCAAACAGCACTTAACAGCAATTATAAACCTCTCACAGCATTTGATAGCTTACAACATCTTTCAGGCTCTCGAACAGCAGCTAACAGCTCACCCAAGCACCCCTACAGCACTTTTTAAGCCTCTCACAGCACTTACCAGCTCACAGCAGCTTTCTACAGCAGATTTTATAGCTTTCCCAGCAGCCTTCTGCAGCTATTAAGCCCAAAATAGTATCTCCAAACACAAACAGCAGCCCTAACAGCAACCTAAACATCCAACAACAGCTTTTCAGTGCTGGACAGCACTTTAAAGCCCCCTCACAGCACTCCAAATAGCACTTACGGCTTCTCACAGCAAGCAACTGCTTTCCAGCTTCCTTATAGCACCAATGTTTCAAACGACAAGTATATAGAGTAGAAAAATAGCTATTCCAATTTGCAAACAAAAAAAAAAATCAAAGAGCCATTTAACTCCTGTAACAAACGACTATTTGGAGCATCGTAGTGATTGCATTTGGATGTTCAAAGTACAAAACCAGCAAAGAGACATTTATCTTGAAGTAAACGCTCATTTGGAGCTTTAGTGTGAGTTATGAAACATGTGAATGTACCACGATTAAGAAAAATTGTACTTATACGATTAGGATTTAAGGATGGTGCATGTGAACACATGAGAATGAAGCAACATGTACGCGTGCAATTGAGACTCAAGCATCAAGTGTGCTAATATTTATGAATTAGAGAATCCGTATACTCGAATTTTCAAAAGCAAAGCACTGACACTTGTAAAAAAAAATGAAAGCTCGTAGGTTTTCTTCAACAGAAAAGCACCAAAATATTCAAATTTTTACAAACCCAAAGACGTGAAATTCAAATTTTCTCAAAAAAAAATGAGTAAGTATCGAGTCTCTTTGTTTCCCATAAATCCTTTCAAGACAATAAATACATGTAAAGTCAAGACAATAGTTGGATCCCAAGACCACAAAAGGCGAACCAATGATCGATACTATCCACTATAATGCATTGCTGAAACGTTTAGAGAAGCCTTGAAAATACTCAAGTGAACCATTAACAATTAGAAGGGATTAAACATTCTTCAAGCAATATATCCAAGCAGTTTATTTCCTATGCATGCAGCTAATGGCACAGAATATAAAAAAAAAAAAGATGAAAGAAAATGTTACCAATGATTGCATCGATATGTGGCCACTTTCAAATTTATGCTTTGCTTTCTTGTAAAAGGGATTTCAGATCATACTAATATGCAGCGTTATACAGTATTTATACCAAAGATTAAAACAAACAAGGGATTGAGATCAATACCTCAAAATCTTACCTACAGCACGGGCACTAGTAAGCAGAGTCAAGGGTTCCGGAGCAGGAAGAGCTGGGCAGAGCAAAACAGAAGAACCACAAGAACACCTTCCCCAAAGTCCTCGGCTTCAAGATTTTGTCGACAATGACGGTGAGAATCGAGGGAGTTCGTTCAGCCGAGGGAAAGCGGCGAAGCAGGCTAGCAGGGACTTGGACGCGGAGAAGGCAGGAGGCGGGATCGAAGAGTCTTC
This sequence comes from Papilionanthe hookeriana x Papilionanthe teres, assembly GCA_022702705.1. Lineage (NCBI taxonomy): Eukaryota > Viridiplantae > Streptophyta > Magnoliopsida > Asparagales > Orchidaceae > Papilionanthe > Papilionanthe hookeriana x Papilionanthe teres. Next base: position 151,275,854 of record CM040422.1, on the reverse strand, counting down.
AGTTGAGCGGGTGTTTTGTCGTGCGCGAGAGGGAAGCAGGCGGGTGGCTTCCGTGAGGTGCAGAGGAGGCGTGTGCGTGAGCAGGTTTTGGCACAGAGGCGGGATCGAGAGGGGTCTCGGTTCGCAGAGAGGAGAAATCGCAGCAGGAGCAGGTGTCGAGTGCTTTTGGTTCTCTGAGAGGAGAGCAGGCGAGCAAGCAGATGAAGCAGGGAAGCTTTGCTGGGCGAGCGAGGAAGAGGAAGGTGGCGAGCGGCGGTTCTGCGCGTGGTCGAGCGGGAGCGTCGAGCGAATCGTGAGGGAGGAGCGGGATCGAGTGGAGGTTCGGCGAGGAAGGAGGTGTGCTCGGGAGATGACAAGCGGGATTCAGAGGAGCCGAGTGAGGGTTCTCGAGCTAGCGAGGCTGGGGCGAAGGATTTTCTGTGCGAGCGTGAGGGAGACGGGCGATCGAGAGACGAATGGGGCCTCTGCGGTGCGAGAGACAAGATCGAGCAGGCGAGTTGGCTTCGGCGTGAAGAGGAAGAAGAAGGGTTAGCCGGTCTCGGTGCAGGATGCTCGAACAGGGAGAAGGAGGACTGATCTTGAATGAGGAGGGCTGATCTTGAATGAGGAGAGCTGATCTTGAATGAGGAGGAGAGATCTTGAGTGAGGAGGAGGGATCTTGGATGAGGAGGAGGGATCTTGGTGCAGGGTGCTCGAACAGGGAGAAGGAGGGCTAATGATCGAATGAGGAGAAGGAGCCATCCCGCCCGTTTTTATTGACGCATTTGGGCGCCAAATTAAATTCCTCCCCTAATTAATTAATGTTAAATTAATTTAAAATTTGAATTTAAAAGAAACAAATGGGCTGAGGTGCTCTTCCCAATTCGAACCCGAATTAAACCTGAGTCGAGCCCGGATTCACGTCCCGCAAAATTAAGAAAGATGCATCGATTTTCGTGTCGTTTGCGCGCGCATGGAACCACAGCAATATGGGTATGCTTCCTAGCTAAAGTCGACGTCCCGGACGCATCCGTGTGGTCCGTTTCGTCATCCGAGGTCGTCCGGACAAGTTCGCCGACGGTCGGGCCAAAAAGGTGTCAAATTGTGGTGTGTCGAGTGCTCGAGCATTGGGGTTTACTCAAGACCGTCCGATCCTAGGGAACTCATTTTCGGGCCCTCTACATGTTAGTCCTAGCCCTCGCAACAAAGAGTCGAGTATTTGGGACTACCCATGCGAGGTCTCACAAAATGAGTCTAGAAGTGGTTCGAAGCTCTATGGGGGTGGGCTCCATTACTAGTCCGCTAGTATGGTCAATAAGGGGTTCCTATAGCTAGATCCTAGGGTCTAACGTGAAGAAAGCTAAGACCTCACTAAAAATGAGGTCAACAGGTATGAGTATGGATATGATCAAATGAGTGAGTTTTACCCTTGATACGCCCGCGGGGGGGTGGGGGGGACACTGGAGGGAGAGGAAGTTGGGATGGAGATACTAGGGTTAGGAAATTGAAGATGCTGATCTTCAAGGGAAAAAACACACATCGGGAAGAGATAGCTGCGGGAAGAGACTATTAAGAAGTACAGGGAGAGATTCAAGCTATTATTGAGATAGCTGCGGAGGATTTCTGAAGCAGTATTGGAGGAAAATTTCATGAAGGGACTAAAACTCATCATACGTGCAACACTTCGTTTGCTGAGACTGCAAGGCTTGGGATCAATTGAATTAAGGCAATTGGTTGAAGATAGAAATGCAATGGAACGAAGTAATAAGAGCACCACGGGTGAAGCGTCGTACCGAACCGCTACAAGCACGAAAATACCAAAATATCAAATAGTGGAAGTTTCCACATGATAAGATTAATGGGTCAGGACTATGGGCGAGACTCAAGCACCTTGCCGAGGCAGAGATCCAGGAGTAGCAAGCTTATGTTTTTGGTGTGATGAGAAGTTTGCCTTAGGACAACTTTGCAATGATCATATATTGCATGTTCTCACACTGTGATGTTGAGGAAGGGGATGCAAAAATAAAGAATGTTGTAGCGGAGGATGAGAAGGAACATCCTCATTTTTTTCTACCTTAAGGACAATGTATTTTATTGTGATGGGAGTAATTTTATATCGGTGCCTATCTTAAGGATAATTTTATCTTTTATTAGTCTAAGGGTAATTTAGTCTTTTATTATTAGTTATTGTTCATTATAAATAAGGCTTAATAGTATAGGGTTAGCGTTAGGGTTATGCATTTGATTGGGTCTTGAGTCTTAGGGTTAGGGTTTGGAATAGATTTCCTGAAATGAATAGTTACAACACTGTATGACGAAAACCAAGATGATAAAGAATGAACTATAACCAATCTTTTAATTTTTTGCTGTGGTTCCTTTATGTTTTATGAAAAATCCAATACGAATGGATTTATTCATTTGAAACCTTCTGCAAATTCTTTTCATTTAATACTCAACTATTTCTACTAATCCTTAACAGATAATAAAAGGAAAAAAAAGACAATCTTTTTATACTATTTATATTTGTCTTTACATAGAACAAGGAAAAGAAAGAAAATCATAATGAGATGATAAAGAAAGATTTGGATATGGATAAAGATCTGATCTGTTTTCTCAGCCGAAGCAAAAAGAGACAAAACAAGAAAAGTCTTTTTTTTGTTTGCATGCTGCTTCGACGATATAAGTTCCAGCTGAATTGAATAAGTTATCTTTATTTAATTATACATAGGCAATAATAAGGAATAATAATTAATTAATTAAAGATACTTTTAGTTGACATATCTCCATGTTGGACTCCTATTGTTCTGGCAGTTTCTCCATTTATTTTTGAAAAATTTACATACATACCACTCAATTCTTATGCATTTGCATGTCTAACACCTAAACACTAGTTTTTACACATATGCCACCTTTACTATGCATGAAAAGGTTGTCTCATTTTGTAAAAGTTAAAATAGTGGTATTTTTTATGGGATATGAAATTTTTGGGTGGTATAAATGTAAAAGTAAAGTTTAAGTGTTAGATATGTAAATACATAGGAATTGGATGGTATGTATACAAATTCCCATTGTTTTTTGCCTGTGAACATCAACAAAGTGTTGTTCTCAGCCTTCAGATCCATTGTTTCTAGATTGATTTAATGCCTTGACAATAAGCAGCTTGTTGTTGTTGAGTTTTAGGTTACTGTAGATAGCGAACAGGTAAAAAAAAAGTGACAGTAAGGAACACAACACGACAAGAAAACAAGCAATAACAAGAACAATTCAATAGCAGTAATCGGCAGAGGGGAAACAAAATAGATAGAATTAGCGGTTTCTAATTGCTATAGTTTGGGTTTTGTAGCAATGGTTTTAGTAATAGCAACAGGATCGGGATTTTAAGAGCTTGATGAGATACTGTAGAGGCCTAAAAGAATGTTTTTAAAGGAGAATTTCGATTTCCGATTGATTTCATTGCAGGAAATTAAGTTAATTCTTAAGCAATTATAACAGGAATAAGTTCTATCCACTTTCTGAACAAACCCCACTCGAAGCTACAAATAATCAATCAGATTAGTTCAAATTAAATGACTGATAATTCTAGTTAGAATTATCAAAAAACTAAGTAAAATAAACCCAATCTTCCAAAGTGGATTGAATGGCTAGAATTGAAGAGCTTCAACCTCCAATTTTACTATGTTTAATCAGGTTCTCAGGTGAAGTAGATGAATGTAATTTTGAGAGATATTTACTGTTTTCTGTTCTTAAGCCATAACTTTGAATGTTAGTTTCCATTTTAGTAATACCAGGTGAGTCTCAGCAGATTGAAATAACAAACATGCAGATTACATAAAAATGCATGATTTAAGCTCTAATTGCTGCTGCACCATTAATTTTTCGTCAAATAATTATGCTTCTAAGATATCCAATTTATGGTATCTTATGGCGTGCTAGAATCACGGGTAAGCTATGGCAGGGCTTTGAACTTTTGTTCTTTTGTTCTGTCTGAGAGTATTACTCCGAAGTAGTTTTATCCTCACCTACTCTACTTGAAGATGTGCGCATCTCTAATTGACTTATCCAAACCAATCTGAATTGTTCTATCAATGTGAGCACGGCCTTACATAATCTTCCTTAACTATATACATATAAGTATAAACCTTTTGGGGGCATTGAGAATGTCTTGACGTGTTCATTTGCTCCTTATTTGATTGAATTTGGCGTGCCTAAATAAAGGCAGGAAAAGAAGCCAATAGGAAAATTACAATGAAGAATACTTTTGAGGTAATAATAAATACATAAATTCCTATCACAACTAGTAAAAACATATGATCATATGTGATAATATTGATAAGATAATGTCTTTAAGCATAATAACGCTAATAATTTTATCACATCGACAAACTTGTGATGCATTTGCATGAAGTATCGAGAGTTGTCCTATCAGGAAGCAAAAAAATAGATATAGGTGGAACTTCTATTCAGAGAAGGTTGTCATCTTCTGTTGCTAACAAACATTGATGTTCGCCATAGCTAATGAGGTCGATATATGTCGTTGATACTAGCCATCACTAATAAAGTTGATGCATGTCTTCGATACCAATGTTGTAGTGAACAATATTTTAGTCCACCATGATCAATAACTTCTCTGTTGGACATCATCATCAATGTTGATATATATATATCGTTGACACCAACAATAATGCATGTTGTTAGCAATAAGGCCAATGCACAATGTTTTTGTTAATGTTGACGTAGTTTATCTCGCACCATTGCGAACATCGATGTCTATTATTAATAACAAAGTTGATGTGCACCGTTGACATCATTGTGGATGCTACAATGTTTTCACCCACTATCACCAACAACATCTAATGTCACCAGCAAGGGTGAGACACATCTTTGACACCAGTATAGACACATTATCGCTAATAAGATCAGCAATTGAGAAATATGCTGACGTCACCATCCCCAACCTCTATACTGACCATTGTTAACAAGGTCGGTGCATATCATCAATATTAAAGTTATGTGCACAATTACCAATAAGGTTGATGCACGATATCAATGGCAACTTCAACGAGGTTGTTGTGGAGCACAAATCTCGTTCAATCTAGGGAAAGCCTAAATATTTGATAATCATGGATGATCACGAGTTACTCAGAGAAAACTATGATCAGTCAGCCTTTGGATGAGACGTTAAAGATCACGAGCAAATCAAAAAATATTGTGGCACTGATATTATGTTAGAAATCATAAAATGCTACATCTTTGTGTGATTAAATTAGATGTTAGAATAAATATGCCTTTAAAAAATCAAGAGAAGGGGGCAATAAGAAATATACAGCAAAGTAGGCCATCATCAATAATGAGAACATATTGCAGTAATAAACACTATAAATGTCTCCCATGAATATCGACTTCATGTGACCACATGTTATTATATCAATATGATAACATCTTGAAGCATAATAACTCCAATGAATCTAATAAAAATAACTCCATGTGTGCAAGCAATCTATGTAATGCTTATGGTTTTCTTACCTTCTAGACTTTATCTTCTTTCTATTTGATTGAGTACTGATTCTATGACTGATTTTCTTACAGCTACAGGAAAGATCACTCGTAAAATTGATGTTTATGCATTTGGTGTGATACTTTTGGAGCTAATGACAAGCAGAAAGGTACTCGATGACACCGTCCCCGATGAAGATGCCAATTTAGTGGCAGCATTTCGCCGGATTCATCCGAGGGACATTGCCAAGTTGGAGAGATTCGTCGATTCTTCCATCTTCAACGACGAGGAATCTCGCAGCAGCATTGGAGAGGTAGCCGAGATTGCCTACCATTGCACCGCTCGCGAACCTAACTTCAGGCCTGAAATGAGTAACGTCGTCACCATGTTGTCTCCCATAGCCGACCGGTGGTGTCCCGGCGACTATGGCGATCACACCGATGACGGCGATTCGACTTTAAGTCTCACCAGTATGGTTCACAGATGGCAGATGAGCGATAACTCTTCGTTTAATGATTCGTTCAGCAATTACAAGCCGAGCACAAGTGCCCTGCGTTAATGGACTCGGTGTTAACTGCTTGTGTGGTGTTTCAATCTCTCCCATTGTATAGCTTGAGGAAGAAGAAGACCACTAGGTGTTTTCAGCAGCAAGGCACGGAGACGAGGACTGAGTTGCGTATATGGATGATGGATGCGTTCTGTTTTGCAGAAATTGAGTTATATGAACTTTAATTATTATTATTTTTTTCTTTTCATGAAATGATATTATTTTGGTTTTAGTTATGATTGATCTTCTAGTTTCATTCAGCTGCCTTTTGTTTGTGCAGTAAGCAGTGATGGATTTTTTCTAAGGGGCATCTTTACATACATACCACCCAATTTTTATATATTTACACATACAATGCATGAACTTTATACATTTCTGCAACCCAAGTCTTTTTATATCGCATCAAATATATCACTACTTGAACTTTTAACAAGTGAAATTCGCCTTTTTTTATGAATGATTAAGGTGGCTTATATGTAAAAATCGAGTTTAGGTGTATGCAGATACATAGGAATTGAGTGGTATGTGTGTAAATCTTATTTTGTTCACTTGTAGCGACTGTAATATTTAATGGACTGTTTAGATCGTGGTGTTGTAACTATTTTCTGCTCCATCTAGTCAATAGAGCAAGCCATATGAGAATTATGGTAGTATTATTCGTAAGAGTTTATTTGAAAATATCCCGAATTGATGCATTTGGCGCATCAAATCAAGGAGAAATTGTTGTATATGGAGTAGTGTGCTCTCATCAATAACTTCCAAATAACCTCATAATAATCTTGAATAACACCAAAATGAAATTGCGGAAGATTATTGAGGGGTTATGTCGGTGTTATTAGAGTTAACCTCAAAAAATTGCACAAAATCTCAAATAATAACAATAACGCCGAAATAACCTCCAATAACCTTCCAAGGTTTTATTTTAGTGTTATTCAGGGTTATTATGAGGTTATTTGGGAGTTATTGAGAGGATTACGGATGGAGAGCTGCGTGCGTACTCTGTATACAACAATTTCTTCAAATTAAGAGCCTATTTGGGGCCATTATTATTATTATTATTATTTTTTAAAGAGCATGTTAGTTAATACATTTTTTTAGTATTTTTATCTTTTATTATAAAAAAAAAATTAACTTATTTTTAAAAATACAAGATAAAAATACTTGCGATTGTAAGAGAACAGCGAGTAAGAGCAGCAGAGCACGAGCTTGCTCACCTCGAAAGCAACTTAACACTTAGTCAAATTGTTTGTGAAGACTAGCTTAGATTTGCATTTAGAAGATTTTTGCGTTTATGAGACTATTTGAGATACAATTTTGTGTTTTGTTTTTTAATTTTTATTTTTAGTTTATTTTGTTTATATTTTAATTTAAAATAAAGAGGAATTTACGCACACATCACGCAATTCTGATGGATTTACACATCTCACGCCAAAACGTTTATATTTATATGCACAACACTCGATTCTTTCGCATCACATCAAAAATAACACTAATTACCACTTTTTAATAGTTAAATCCACATTTTCATCCTTAAGTAAAGTGTCGTGTATAAAAATGAAAGTTTTGGTGTCGATACTTAAATCCATAAGAATTTGGCGCTAAGTACGTAAATTTCTCTAATTTAAAATATAGTTGTTTTTGAAGATACTTGAATTGCTTAGAAATTGTTTTGAATGTTTTGAAAAATAAAATAAAAAGAAAATTATAGAAGGAGAATTTATGTGTATACAATGTAATTTTTATGTATTTACATATCTAGTACCTAAACTTTAATTTTCGTATTTATTGTTGTGCAAACAATGCGAAAAACAAAATTACACGACAAATAAACAATCAAACACGATGCGATTTACGTGGTTCCGCGCAAATCTGTCTTTGACCATGGGAAGATGTTATTCCAGTATCAATAGGTTAGGAGAAAAGAAAGAAGATGACTGAAATAGGGTTACAACTCCACATATAAAACGCAAACGTAATTCCTCCTATAAATAAGAGAGGATTATGACATACTAATAAAAAAAATAAAAAATCACATATTTACCATTTTTACAAATAAGTCTCTAATACAATAATTTCCACTACATTTCTCTTCCAAATAAGCGAGAGATGACCAAAATTAGCCCCAACACCAAAACGTTTGCTCCAAGTTGGTTGTCTTTGTACCTCTCAGCCTTGTGTAATTTTTCAGAATGCCTAAATGGACAATCATGAGCTAAATGGACAATCATGAGCTTGGATGTTTACCAAACACCTACAGTCAGTGAACTTTTAGATTTGTAGTACCTTTGTGAGCATGTTCATTGGATTCTTCTTCGTATCAATCATCTTCAACAAAACATTATATTCATCAATCAATTTCCAAATAAAGTGATACCTCACATCAACATACATCGTATAGATATGATGAATTAGATTCGTAACCAAGAATATGACACTCAGACTATCACATGTCATCTTAGATTCTTGATCAACTCCTAAGTCATCTGTATGTCATGCGTCCATATCACTTCCTTCTTCACTCACGAGACTACCATGTACTCAGCCTCCATAGTAGACAACTCATGCTAATGTGAATAAACAGCTAGTCGTAGAATTACAGCTATCCACATCACCTGTATAGTATGTATCAATGTAACTAACACAAAAATCAACACTAGAAAAGTGCCTCTAAAAGAAAAAAGCCGACGTCAATTGTGCCCTTTAGATATCTCATAATACTTTTCACAACTTATCAATAACTCTGTTTCGGATCATGCACAAGTCTACTCATAACACCAACAACTTGTGTAACATCTGGTCTAGTATAAACTATGATATATATCAGACTATCAACTACACTAGCATGAGAATTCGATCACATATCCTTTATATCCTTATCATGTTTAGAAAACTAATCTGAACTCAACTGAAAGTGAGATGTAATGGGTACACTCACCGCATTGCTTAAGTCATCAACTCCAAACTTTTTCGACACTTTCCAAATGTATGGTCCTTGTTAGAGCCAAACTTTTCCAGTTGTCTTATCGATGAGAATTTTCATGTTAAGAATTATGCGAGTCATCCAACTCCCTCATTTCAAAATGTTTAGACAATTATATTAATCTTATTAATCTCAATTTGACTGGTAAATGTAATCAACATATAATTAAAATATAGAAGTAAGTATATGAACTCATAATTGAAAAAATTCTTAAAATATGCATAATGAATGTATTGGCCCTTTGTGTACTCACATCTCATCTTGAACTGAACAAACATTTTATATCATGTGGAGACTGCTTCAACCCATATAAATAGTTGTCCAATCTATAAACTAAGTCTTCAAAGGCTCTATATCTAGGCGGATGCAACATATAAATCTCCTCTTTTAATTCTCCATGTAGGAACACAATCTTCACATCAAGCTGCTCCAAAATCAGACCGCATCATGCTATAAATTCTAAGTGAACATGGATTGAATGATGCTTAAACACGGAGGAGAACACCTCATCATATTCAATCTTTTCTTGATGTGTAATTTTTTTTCACTAACCATGCCTTATAACTTACATTAGCTCCTTCAGATTCTTCCTTCTCTGCATACATCATTTTGCACCCAATGGATTTTTTTTCTAAGAGGAAGCCTCGCCAATCTCCAAGTAACATTCTTCCAAAAAAGACTCCATCTCTTCATCTATTACCCCTCCAAAAATCACAATTTGAGCTTTCTAGAACTTCCTTGTATTGACAAGGAATTTCAACCTTTGTGGTTAAAAGTGAAAATGCAATGATCTCTCAACCAAACTAGTATTGAGATGTTTCGGCGCCTGATCCTGCTTCTAAAAATAAATTCCCTAGCATGGGGCCTCATCCTCAATATCTTCTTCCATTTATTCCTGAACACTGTCAATAAGTACTTCCTGAGCTACAATTAGATCGAGTACTTGAGTAGGATTGGACAAAAACTATGTAATAGATGGATTTGCATCAACCTCCAACTTCTGCTACATATATGTGGTCCCAATAAAACTCTCCAACTACTTTGATCCATGGGGCTTAAACAAGCTCATCTCATCAAAAGTAGCATTTCTTTCAATGATAATCTTTCTCTCTGTCGGATCATAAAGTTTGATGCCTTTGACTCCACACGTGAAGTCAATAAAGATCATTTTCTTTGGTCCTGATTATAATTTATTATTATGCACATTATAGTAAGCTGAACACTCACTTTTATGTGCTCATAATCTCTAGCAGGATGCACCGACTTTATCTTCTTTGATGTCTTCTTCCCAATGGTTGTAAAAGGTTGACAGTTCACCAAGTAATAGGCATAGTATATGACCTCGGCTCAATATATTCTATCCAACCTAGAAATAGACAATGTACACCAAACTTTCTCCTCCAAAGTCTAATTCATTCTCTCCTCCTCCTTGTTCTATTGCGGAGTTACTCAAATGATAAAATGATGCTCTGTTACAACTCTTTGCCACTCTTCCAAGATGTACCTAACGTGTATTAACCCATATTGTTTGACCCGATACACCAGTTCTTTCTAAAAGCCTGAGTCTTGATCAACTTCATTCAAGTCATGGAAATCATTAGCACCTAACTCTTATGATACATAGTGTTCACATAAACATATCTGGTGTAACCATCAAAGTGACAAAGTATCACTGCCCGCCGAATGATGTCGTCTTTTTCGAGCCCCAAATATCTGTGTGAGCATATTCTTAAATATCATTTGTAATGTGGAAATGCCAAAAGATACATATATCTTCTTGCCAAACACATAATATTGACAAAAATTAAGCGCGCAGATGCTCTCTCCTTTAACCAATTTGTACTTTAATAAAGCTTGAAGTGAAACTTCTCTAGCATGAGCTATTTACATGCCATAAGGTAGTTTCACTAAAAGAATCATCAGTAATAGTAGTCATTCTAGTCATTGTAATGCCTTGAAGATAGCAAAATATTTTGATGGTGAACTTCCTTCATAAAAATAAATGCTCCATGACATAGCCTCAAAACTCCTGCCTCAATAATTATCACGTATCCCTTGGCCTCTAAAACTGTAACTGACAACAATTTTTTATTTATACCAGAACATGTCTAACATCACTAAGCTCCCTCATAATACCATCATGCATTTTTATAAAAATATTCCCTACAATAATAGTACGAGAAGCTTGATCATTACCTATAATCACTGCACCATTATCAAACTTGTTATACATACAGATCCGCTCCCGATGAGGACAAATATGATAGGTAGCACTTATGTTTAGAATATAACACAAATCATATGTATATGTTTGAGAAACTATAAATAATGATACATCTGAATCGTCTTGTCACACCTCTCCACAATAAGATTAGTTTTCTCTTTAAAGGAACTCATTTCCTTTCACCTTGAACTTCAGATAATTTTTATTCCATTGATCTATCTAAACATAAAGCATACTATTTTTTCTTAAGATTGCACTCACAATACTAGTCCGGCTTTTTAAAAGTATCTCCACTACCACCCTTCTTTACCCAATTTTTTATATGTAAATACATAGAAATTGTGTGTTACGCATGTAAATTCCCCCAATAAAGAATAAAAAAAATCTCAAACAAATTCTAAGAGCTTAAGGGCTTTGAAAAAGATTTAACCTTTATTATTAATCATGGCTGAAGCACTTCTTGAGCATGCATAAGAGGCAATACAAAGTAATTTTGATTTAAGGATGAATTACCTTACACTAAACAAGCATCAGATATATATGTCATTATATGTGAATTGATAAAAAAAAAATTCTATAGGAATGCCATTATTCAAAGTTGGTGGATCACTCAAGAAATTATCACATGGATAGGATTTGAGGTGGAATGCACGAGCAAGGTGATGTAAAATTTTGTTTTATAACTTAATTTGTTTGATAATAAGACATGTTGGAGTAAGAATCCCTATTATGTGTATAATTTTTTTCACTCTTCACCCTTCTTCGAGCATGTATGGAAATGTCTAACTAGATTTAATCATGAATTTGCCAATTTTAAAAGAAGTTGGACTATTACAGCTAAGGTCTAAGTTTTAGGTGAAATATAATTGCTCATTAGTTATTTCAATATGTGGTTTATAGTAAAATGTCAAGTAGAACTTTTATTTTATTATGGTTATAACTCAACTTCTCAAAAATGTACATCCCCAAACTAACTATTGATAAATAAATGGTAAATAAACTCTGGGATGTGCTCCTCCAATATTAATGAAGAAGTGGGTTACGCAACAATGTGTTAAGAGGGAACACATTTGGGATATGATGGTAAAATTTCATATGGTTACTTGCTAGAGAGATACATAATTCTAGTTTCTTTCATCATTTCATACGAGTAGGCACATGCCTTTTCAAGAATACTAATATATTCAAATTATAGAGATTGCTAATGCACACCACTTGGTCTTGCTTCTATGTCTTTATATGATTAGACTTTTGGGTACATCATGGTTAGCCATGTTGCATGCAAATGGTTTTACATTTCAAATCGTCCTCATATGATTGATTGAAAGATTGCATGCGAGTAAGAAAGTTGTAAAGTGAGAGATCTCTTAGTTGCAACACATTTGCAACTTATGCCATATCCATCAACATCTAAATAGTAATAATGTTCTTGGTAATGGCCCAACTTTTTCCTTTTCAGCAGTTACGTAGGTTCATCTCTTGGTGAGTTGTATCCTACATTGTATGAATTAATCATGACAATCTCAAAATACAATTTTTAATTTTATAAAAAAATAAATTTTTGGTAGTTAATTTTTATATTTTTAGAATTTTTTATAAATATGTACTTGTCTTTAACAACTTAGAAGTCTCTATATATATTAAACCTCTCTTTTGTAGCATCATATGCTTGAACCCAGATAAGAATTATTTTATATAAATTTCCTCTTCTATGATCTTGTGACTGAGTAAGGGTTAAAAGAAGCTTAATAAGGATAAAATAATCCTATTGTGATGAAAGATACTGATATTTTTGCAAGCTTAGAGCATAAACATGGCTAATATTATTTTATCTTTTATGTCATGTATATATAATGGGTGATTTCTAAAAAACAAAGTTCATTTCCAACAAAATTTTCAATATCAAGTCGTCTCATATAAAATACTTAAGACTATATAATAAAAATTTTAGAATGTTCATGATTGATTCGTGATTCATGTTTCTTACTTAGTGGCATGAATTTCAACATAGAAAACTTAACTTTATCCCACTCATTGTATGTCTCTCCTTAACTAATAATGCACAAATTCCCTAGATGTCAAAGTGCTAATGTTTTGAAGTTAGGAAAGACCAACAAATATCTTTTGTTGATAAGGTTACTATCCTTAAGTTTAACATATCTCGAGAATTGATCTATCATCAAATATTCTTATTGTTTAGTTTATCTACCCATTCTTTTATCTCTGAAGATAGGTTGACATCTCATTGATCCTTTTTAGTTGGATTATCAGCCCATGCTTTATGTCATATTCACCATATAAATCTTGCATTCTTCGCAATATGGGTTATAACTCCATTTTATTATCGAAAGATCACCACATGTCCTCTCTTATTATTATTATCACCTAATAAGTCCAATATGAAACAATGAGATATGGACATATACAACTCACATGACAAATTTATCATTAAATATATAGGATATATATATATATATATATATATATATATATATATATATATATATATATATATATATATATATATATATATATATAATGAATATGATAGTATAGTATTAAATTTTAAAAATTTATTAATATAGTAATTGCTTTAATTAGATAAATATAATGTCATTCCTAAGATAATATTTATTTAATTAATGGTAAAATTAAAAATAAATAAATTATTTAAAGATAATATAAATATTAATTTATGCATTATTATCTAGGAATTTTGTGCATTATCTAGAAGCAATAATCATATGATAATATAGATATTAATTTAAAGTTGAGAAAATTGATTTTTAGAAAAAATGAAAAAGGTTAAAAAATCCTATAAAATAGAGCAAAATAAAAAAGAAAATTATTTCTAAGTAGGTGTGAGGTTATATAAATAATATATTTTAAAATTAAAGGGAAGTTTCAATATTTTTTTAAATAGTACTTATTTAAATTTAAAATGTATTATTCATGATATGTTTTGGATACTTATGTTTAAATATGTTATTTATTTTAGTTATATAAATAGATAATGGATCCCATATGTATTGATTATGCTTCAAAAAATACACACTTTGTCATTATAATTATCAATATATCATTCTATATTTGATGTATTGTCAGCCAATTAATTCCTTGTTAAAATAGAGATGATTTATACATAAGACACAATTTTTATATCTTTTTATATTTAATATTTATTTATTTTTCTAAGTAGCTGTGACGTTATTTAAATAATATATTTTAAAATTAAAGAGAAGATACTATAAATTATTTATGTAGTTCATCTTTAAAAGTATGTCAAACAAATATACACTTTTTCATTATAAAGTATCAATATATTATAGAAAACCTATCAGCACACATTACGGGAAAACTGTAAATTAGCGTCATAATTATTTCTGACGCAAACTAGCGACCGATTAGCGTCGCTCCACGGTTCCACCTGCAGATGAAATGATGCAAGTGAACTGTGTCTAGCGAAAGTAACTAATCCGATGCTATACGGCTATGGCAGACGCTGATAGTACTTATTAGCATCGGCCATAGCCGATGCTAAAACGGACGCAAAAGCCCTAAAATAGGACTACCGTGAACTGTAGCACAATAGATGCGTCATCGTCTCGTTCGGCTTTTTTTTCGTCGTCTTCGTGGCCTCCTAAGCTTCTCCGGCGAAACAAGCTCAGATTCACTGATCCAACCCCACCAACGGTGAGAGATCTTCTTCCATGCCTCCAAGATTTGGTTTAAGATAAGTTTTCATTTATTTTTTCTTGCAGAGGTGTTACACCCTAAAATACTAAGTTTTTTTCGTATTCCATTGTTAGGTATGCAATGTATATGGATTTCAGGATTTTCCCTAAGTTCAGGTGTGAGATATGTAAATGCATAAGAAATTTGTGCTATATATGAAAATTTTGGTGTGAGATATGTAAATGCATAAGAAATTTGTGGTATGTACGTAAGTGTAAAATTTGGGTGTGAGATATGTGAATGCATAAGAAATATTGTGCTATGTAAATATTAAATTTAGGAGCGAGATATGTAAATGCATAAGAAAATTGTGGTATGTATGTAAACATGAAATTTAGATGTGAGATATGTGAATTCATAAGAATATTGTGTTAAGTATGTAAATATGAAATTTATGTGTGAGATATGTGAATGTATAAGAAATTTTGTGATATGTATGTAAATATGAAAATTTAGGAGTTAGATATGTAAATACATAAGAAATTTGTGCTATGTATTTAGGGTTGAAATTTAAGTGTGAGATATGTAAATACGTAAGAAATTTGTGTTATGTATGTAAATAGGAAAATTTAGGTGTCATGTGCAGGTGCATATCACACCTAAATTTGTGTTATGTATGTATATGGGAAAGTTTAGGTTGATGCTCCAGATTTGTTAGCTATATGTTTTAGGTATGATGTGTAGGTGACCTAAGGTTTCAAGTAGAATGTGTAATACGTAGCACTAATGAATAGAGCTACATTTATGGTAAAGATGAATATTTGAATCTTTATATCGTGAGTGTTTAACATAGTATATCCAGAAAAAAAAAGGATCAACTAACGAGTTTATTGTTGGTGTTGAAGAGTTTGTGCTTGTGGCATAGCTGCTGCTTGTTTACCTCTCAGAAGGTAGGTTCTGATGGCCAAGAATCAAGTGTTCCTAGCACCTGACGAAATGAAGTTGGACTTATACCGTACCGAATTTAAACCTGATTATTGGTATTGGACTTTACATGGTGAATTTCAACCAGATGTTCCGAACGGTCATGCAGAAGCCTCATCAAGTTATGTCCCACCAACTATTCACAATTCTAGCATGTATGAGCAAATGATTAATGGTGCGGGCAGGACTCATTTTGTTGTTGGGGGTGCGCCTGATGATGACCATGAACCAAACTGTGAAGCACAACAGTTATATGAATTATTAAATGTTTCCCAACAATCATTGTGGGAAGAATGCACTTCGCACAGAGAGTTAACATTTGCCCTAAGAATGCTGAGAGTAAATTCGATTTTAATATGCCCAGGAAATGCTTCAATCAGGTAGCAACAATATTAAATGAGGCAAAACCTACTGGTAATTTAGTTCCGGAAGATTTCTACAGAACTATAAAGTTAGAGATGGAGTTGTTGCTACTATATGAAAAGATAGATTGTTGCATCAATGGTTGCATGATATATTATAGGGAGAATGCATAAGAGATAAAATACAGATTTTGCAGTGCTGATAGGTTCAAAAAAAAATGGGGAAAAATAAGTAAAAGCCAGAAGAATATTCCTTACAAAGTCTCTTTTATTTTCCTCTCATTTCACGGCTCCAATGACTATTTGCATCTATGCACACAACTCTCCACATGACATGTCATAATACTAGATCTGTTAATGCCAGTACAATGACTCATCCCTTAGTTGATGAAGCTTGGAAACACTTCGATCACAATTATTCGGATTTTGCAGCAAAACCACACAATATCAGGCTTGATTTATGTGCAGACGGGTTCACACCTTACAGTCATGCTGCAACACACTATTCTTGTTAGACAGTTATTATCATGCCATATAATTTACCCACTGACATTTGTATGGCTGTGTTTTTCTTATTTCCAACATTGACCATACCATGTCCACATAGCCCAAAGAGTAAAATTAATGTGTATTTACAGTCTCTTATAGATGAGCTACAAGTATTGTGCGAAACCAGAGTGTTGACTTACGATATTGCAACAAAACAAAACTTTTACCTCAGAGTTACTCTTATGTGGGTGATCAATGATTTCACTGCTTATGGGATGCTATCTGGTTGGAGCATAGCAAGGAAATTGACATGTGTCTACTACATGGATTTGTCTAAAGCATTCACTTTGAAGCATGGAAGAAAAAATTCTTGGTTTGATTGTCACCGAAGGTTCTTAGCATATGATCACCATTCCAAAGGAATAAATATACATTTTTCATAAATAGAGTTGAAAGATCAAGTCCACCTCCAAGGATTAGTTAAAACGATATATTACAGATGATCACTGAAGTCCCAGAGGTCACTGAGAGGTGTGAATTAGCCTCAAGTAGCCTTTCGGATTATATCGTTACACATAATTAAATGAAGTGAAGTATATTTTAGGATCTTCCATACTGGAAAACCAATATGATTATGCATAATCTTGATGTGATGCCTATTGAGAAATTTTTTTAATAATATATTTAACACTGTTCTTGATATCAAGGTATAAAAAAAGGATAATGTCAAAGCAAAATATATTTGAAA
The DNA here is from genome assembly GCA_022702705.1 of Papilionanthe hookeriana x Papilionanthe teres. Classification (NCBI taxonomy): domain Eukaryota; kingdom Viridiplantae; phylum Streptophyta; class Magnoliopsida; order Asparagales; family Orchidaceae; genus Papilionanthe; species Papilionanthe hookeriana x Papilionanthe teres. The sequence continues at coordinate 151,258,372 of CM040422.1, read as the reverse complement.
GAGTATTGCAAGAGGAGGGAGTTAGAACTACAAGAGACAAATGCAGGTAAAGTAATAAGCCCAAAACTATATATTATCTCGAATCGAATCAACAAAAAATAAACTTTGAGTGATTGAATTCTTTGAAGTTTTCAAGTGATTGTGCCTCTAACATAAGCTAATGTGTTGATTTGGACATGGGGAAAATATTTGGCATGATGAGTCGTGATGGCCATATTTTCATGCAATACTTATTACATATTGCATTCTATGCTTTGTCAAAGCCGGTACTCGATCCATTGATTGAAATCAGTACATTCTTCATGGAGTTGTGCACAGACACTTTGGATGTTCATTCTCTGTGAAGTCTTGATGCGAGTACTACATTATTGTTGTGCAAGCTTGAACATATATTTCGACCCAATTTTTTTTGACTCTATGGAGCATCTGTCATTCATCTTTACCATGAAGCTATACTGGGGACCAATGCAGTACAGGTTGTTGTATCCTTTTGAGAGGCATGCCTTTTATTTTAGAGTGAAATATTATCTTATTTTTTATAAAATGACTAAACTGTGCAGCTTTCTAAATAAAATAAAAAAAGACTGTTAAGAATAAAATATGTCTTAATGGTTTAATATGTGAGGCATACCTATACAGAAGACAATTACTTTATATTCTTATTACTTCGATCAAGGGTAACATATGCATAAATACTTTTACAAACATAATTATCGATATTCCAGATATCTGATGAACCGTTTGGTAAGCATGGTACACATTACCGAAACAATAGAGAGCTTCAATCAGCTACATGTTCTTTTGAACAACAACGAAGTACAACCATTCTTATAGAAGATTAAATAGAATCAAATATTTTACGGAATACTTTACTAATTAATTCAGACATACAAGTCACAACGATGTCTGCAGGTTATTTACGGAGAGCTTAAAGGTATAGATGACTCTCTTATAAGCAAGAAAATCAAAGAAGAATTTCTAAAATGGTTCAAACTACACTTACGTTAAAGTAACTTTTAAATTCACTGGTATGTTGTGTAATTTTATAATGCAAAGTTAAACTTATTATGTTATGGAACTTCTACTATGTTCATGATACAAGTAATAGAATCACAGACCAAGGCCTATTAGATCTTGCTTGGGGGCCAAATCGTAGCTTGAAGACATAACAAATATTTGAAGTTAACAGTTGCAAATTTCACACGAGCTCTTGATGTGAAGGAAAATAACTTAAAATTGTTGTGTTTGTGTTAGAGGAAACACATACACAAATAACGAGATCAACTATTGCAGCATACTAAATGAAGTAGTTATGACAAGTCAGGCTAGTCAGGTTTATTATGTTTGATATCCTGGATGTGCAAGAGAAAACTTGATTGAGTTGTTGTATTGAAGAATAAACCACGAAAAATTGTGTGAGATGCAAAATGTTATCTAACATATTCACCAAGAGTCGTTTTTGTCTAGTTTTCATATTCAGCTTAACTCAATCAATGAGAAGCTACCTATAGAGGATACCACGAGAATTCATGAAGAAGTCTCTCTACTTATGGATGAAAATGATGATGAGATTGACGAAGAAATTTGAAGTGCTTCAACTTCTGGATCATCGAATGAAAATAGTATGTATACTTAGATGATTAGTTTCTACACATTTTTTCTTTTACTTTCGCTTCTTACACTATAGTCGTCCTTTTTTTTTTTTGATTTTATGCCTAGATACGACATGTTTCACTTTTCGGCTTTTACTTTTCTATCTTATATTACATAATAATCCTGCTTATTAATTCTAAAACTTTTTTTCTTGTTACAGATGGTAGGTTCTCAGCCTCTCTAGAGACCCCACGTTCAGGGGACTTCAGAGAACACGTATCGGAGGCTAAAGAAGGTTGTCATTGCCGCTAATAGGTACGACACTCGAGCAGTCACTCCAGTCCCATTCTGTTACCCCACTTTCCACATTAGGTACCACCTCAAACTCTACCTTATTTATACCCATCATCCTCATTCAATGAGTTAGGCCCCTCGACTCCAGCACCTGAGATGACTGACATCACAGGTAGAGTCTATATTGAGCCGGAGGGTGACTCGTAAGTCAACTTTCTTTTTTTACAGTATAGTAATTTCAATTTTCACTCAATTTATAATGTACCTAATGGATCATTTGCAGGTTCTACCCCTCGAGACTGCCCGTGATGTGAATCACGAAGATCATCTAAAGCATATATGATCCACCATATCTCTCATGGAAGTGGATCTTGATTATGTATTTTAGGGACTTCAAGATATGATTTTTAAATTTGAAATAGAAAGTTAATTTCTATCATTTTTATATGCTAATCAAGCTTGCATACTTTTTAATTTGCAGAGGTTGTTTCACTGGTTGTCCATCACCAACAAATCCAACAGATTTTTGAGGTTCGTGTCAGGCATAGGCTCAGGGATATGTTCACGATGGCACGTAAGAAGGGTTGGAGGCCCTCGTGGGTTGGGGATGAAGTCTGAACTGAGTTAAACCGATCATGGGCCTCTACGGAGTACCAGAGGAAGAGACAGACAAATCAGCAGACCGGACGACGGAGGGAGCTAAACGGGCCATAATCCACATTGGAGGTTTGATCCTCCACATTGAGCACGATCAGAGGCTGATAAAACTATGTCAAAATTCAAAAGCATACAGATTTATGTAATTATGTGACTAATGTATTTATCTGATCATGTATACAAGCCAAGGAGCTTGACATAGAGCCATCCACCGTAGGGTTGCATGTCCATACACATCGGCGCACAACAATGTGTATCCGACCACTCTTGTCGTATCAATGTAAGTTAAAAAAAAATTAATTCTATTAATATGACAATTAATGTTTAAAATGCCAAAAAAATATTTGAATTTCGTTATGCAAGAGAAGTTCGAGCAGCTCCGGGAGAGAGGGAGAGGGAGATGGTCGGCCAGACCTCACCGTTCGTCGACAGTGGTAGCCAGTCTATCACTGCATAGTCCGATTTTGAGTTGTGGACGCAGACAACGGGAAAGAAGAATGGCAGAGGGTACGAACTCAGAGCAAAGGGGATGGTGTTTGAGGCCGAGCATTCCCAAGTAGTTGTGGGTGGCCATAGCTCATTACAGGCTCAGCATAAGGAGCTTGTCAGGCGTGTGACGATGTTGAATGGAGAGCTCCGATAGGTGCATGAAGGCTAGCAACTCGTTGCAGATAGCCTAGCATGACTAATTGAGAGTTTTGATCGTCAGAGCAAGTGGCACATGCATCCAATCGAGGAGGAGGAGCAGGATGATGATGAGGATGAAGAATAAGTTTTTTTTCTGTGTTTGATGATGTTCCTCCGACATAAGTGCTGACTGTATGTTTTTCATTTATGTATTGTATGAACTTTCAGTTTTTTGTGTTGTGAATTCTAAGCACTTTTAATCCGTTTATATTTAAGAGGATTTGATATCATTATGTGTATGTTGGAGATTTCTTTTATGAGGCGTGATGATAGATAAATATCATATTATGTTGATTGTATTTGCTATGTGCATGTATGTGACAATCTAATTGTTTTTTTTTTTTTTTCCTTACAGGTTATCGTTGGATTAGCATTGAAAAATTTCGACGCTAAAAGCTACGATCAACCAACGATACAAGCCGTCCTTAAAACGATGTAAGAACATCAAAAAAGTCTGACGCTCATTAATATCAGATATGTTCGACGCTATTCAACGTCAGCCCTATTCGACACGCAATTGCGTCGTTACGCCAGCATCGCTAGCATGTTCGATGATATTTGATAGCAACATCCGTTTTCAATGCTAATGTGGATGCAAATTAAAATCCGATACTAATGTCGACGCAAAATAAATTAGCGACACCAATTTTAACGTCAGAATAAAACCAACGCTATTACGACACTAATTTGAATTAGCCTCATGAAAAGACTACATTAGCGTTGGAAATATCGGACGCTAATCCGGAGAAAGCCCGAAGTGACATTTGGTGTGTTATTAGTCTGGTAACTTCTTGGTAAAATAGATATCATTTATATGCATATCACATAATTCTTATATATTTTTATATTTAATATTTATTTATATTATACTTAAATAGTTATAATTACTTTAAAAATACAACTAATGGTAATTTTTTAAAAGTGAAATACATCATTTTATGCATATACTTTGATATAATTATAAAACTTAAAATGATATATATAGATCTAAAATTTTCTGCCGAAATTCATTAAATCCGGATTTATCAAATCGGCAGCTTCATTTTTATTTAAAATAATTACTAGACAGCCCCTTAAAAGCTTAGCGTATAAATATATAAAATTCTGTCCCTAAGCCCTAATTTATTGTTCTGCTCCATTTCACGGTAAAATATTACATCCGGATTCTGCACGTAGAGTTGCATGCAGAGATTAATTTATGGAAGACACGTGGAATCCTGCAATAACACGAAGGAATATTCTTCGTGTTACTCCGCGGTTAGTAGTGTTTTGGGCGGAATAATAAGAGGAATAATGCGAAATAAAACGGAGAATATTCCTTTGTATTATTCCGTGTTATTAAGTGTTATTGTGGTGGTATTATAACATTACCACAATAACACTTCAACACTATGCGGAATAACACGAGAATAACGCGGAATAACACGAGGAATATTCCTGTGTTACAATAACACATAAATAACGCAAACAGCAGAAATATTCTTGTAGCAATTCAACACTATCACAATAACACATAAATAACACGGAATAACACGGAGAAATATTCCGCTGTTTGCGACCAAAACACTGCTAATTACGGAGTAACACGAAGAATATTCCTTCGTGTTATTCCGCACCGCACAGTCGCGATGTAATATTTTGCCTTCACCGTTCCAACAATCAAGGTCAAGATCCACGTACGTCATCATGATTTAATTTTTTTAGTCTGTTTTTTAGCACTCCGGAGTCATCTTCCTTGTCGACTTGTTTTCTGCTGACCAACAATTCTGGCTGAACCCTAATCCCTAGCTTAACACTACCATGGAGCCAACGCCGTCCACCATCGATGCCGTCGCCGGCGGCTCTTCCGCCGGAGCTAGTGGACCCGCTCCCTTTCTCGTCAAAACCTACGAGATGGTTGACGATTCTTCCACCGACGACATCGTCTCATGGACCGCCGCCAAAACCAGCTTCGTTGTCTGGAACCCGCCGGAGTTCTCCTCCCGTCTCCTTCCCACTTACTTCAAGCACAACAATTTCTCCAGCTTTATCCGACAACTCAACACCTATGTAATCCTTCATTCCTTTATTTCTAGAGTTTTTATTGGGGTTTAGTTTTTCCATCCGGATCGAGAATTGCTTTTTTTTGTTTTTTCTTATGCCTAGGGTTTCCGGAAGATCGATCCGGAACGGTGGGAGTTTGCGAATGATGAATTCGTGAAGGGCCAGAAGCATAAGCTAAAAAACATCCACCGCAGGAAGCCGATCCATAGCCACAGCAACCCGCCGCTTGTCTCTGCGGATGCCGAGCGGACCGCACTCGAGGAGGAGATCGAGCGTCTTCAGCGAGAGAAGGCAGCACTCCAGGCTAATCTATGGCGCTTCAAACATCAGCAATCCGGGACCAAAATCCAGCTCGAAGATATCGAGCGCAGGCTGCTGGATATGGAGCAAAGGCAGGCCAAGATGGTCTCTTTTCTACAGAGAGCTGTTCAAAATCCTAAGTTTGTTGAGAATCTTGTTATGATGGGTGGCTCTTCGGCTTCTGCGCTCCATAAGAAGAGAAGGCATCCAGGAGTGGAGTGTTGTCCTGAAGTTGGGGATAGTAGCTTCTGTGAGAATTCTTGTAGCAATTCAAAGCCCACAGAAGTTGGCAATGTCTTCAGCCAAGACTTCTGTGATAAATTAAGGTTGGAGCTGAGCCCAGCCTTTTCTGAAAGCAACTTAGTCTCTCCCAGCAACCAGGGTTCTAATGAAGGTTACAGAAGTCCACAAGTGAGGCCAACAGACGATGATTGTCCTCTCAGGATGGAATGCCTTCAATTAGTGCCTGAAACTCTTGAACTTTCTGATACTGGAGCTTCCTTCTGCCCGAGGAAGAATTCACTGTTAGCTGATGATGGAGATGGACTTATTTCATGCCACTTGAAACTTTCCCTTGCTTCTTCTTCAATGCATGTGGACAGCAGCACTAATTTGAGCAGAATTCCAAGCTTAGTTGATCTTGGACCAACAAATGGGTATACAGGGGATCATAGTACTAGAATTTCTGGACAAAATAAGAATGCTAATCAGGTTTTGACTGATATTGAAGTCCCAACATTTAGAGAGGTCTCTCAAGCAGGAAAACAAGCATCTTTGCCTGCTAATGTAAGAGTAAATGATAAGTTTTGGGAACAGTTCCTGACAGAAAGGCCTGGATATTCTGATACTGAAGAAGCAAGTTCTAGTCTGAGGGATGATCCTTGTGAAGATTCACAAGAGGAGAGAATGGCTGGGAGGGAGAATAATCGGAGAAGCATAAAAGATATGGAGCAGTTGACACTATAAATGGCTTGGTTTCTGTGAGTTTGACAGATCTATACTTCAATCTGTACGCTCTCATATTTATACCTTTTTACTTGTAAATGTCATTTCTTAGCTTCTTAGTAAGTCATAAATTTTGGTGGCAGGTTGAGGATTAATAGTCATATATGTTTTAATGTAGAAGTTTGAATATGGCTCCAATTTTTTTTTTTTCTTATGTATGAGCCACCATGTTTAATCTTTCATTTTTAAACAAGTACAGCTACTTCCTAGTTCAAATTTATCTTATTGCTTTCAAAAGAGTACATGAATCTATATGTAAGGATTACAAAATAACAAAAAGAAGAGGGGAGGGCCAGCCATGTATGAACAAACATAAAATTTTTTTTTAGTTTTCGTTTTATATTGCTTGGTAGCTTGCATTAGCCAACCCATCTTGTTGGCTTTGGTGGTTCCAAGTATTTCTTCTCCTTTAGCTGAAACTTCATTATAGAGTTTGGTAGCTTCCATGTATTTCTTGGCTTTTACGAATCTTCCATGTAGATTTGGAGGAACACCAAAAAACTATGCTTTGAAAATACAAAATTTACCCTTAATCTTTTTTGGCTATCCCATGCCATGGTGGATGTCAAAATTAGCTTACAAATAATATTAAAACTTCTCATACAACAACAACAACAACAACAACAAAACCTTTATCCCACTTAGTGCGGTTGGCTACATGAATCCTTTTTCTCCCCTGCGTCCTATTTGGTGTTATATTTTCATTTAATTCTTATAATATTAAATCTTGTCATGATAATTTTATTATTTTTAAAGAGCTCCCATAATGATAATTTTAATAAATATAATAATTTTCAAACTCAGAAAATATTCGAATATTTTCAAGCTGTTCATACTTTATTTCTATACCCATCTTTTAAGAATTCTACTACTGGAGAATTAAACGAATGCCAATGAAAGGAAAAGCGAAAGAAAATATGTAAATATTGGAATGCAAAAACAAAACAAAGATAAAAGAAACATACAAATCTAGATAACTACTCTTTCTTTCCAAACAAAAGGAAAAAAAAAATTTTAAATATAGCGAACATTCAAAAGTGGTAATATTGATCATCAAACTGGGTATTAACATAAATACAATGGGTGATTGGAAACTAAAATTTGAATAGGTGAAATTAAGGGATGGAGAGGCTATTTTGGATAAAAGAAGACCAACAGAAAACATGAACACATGCATGCAAGAAGATACTGTATCTCTTGTGCCAAATTGATAGATAGTGGTGGGAGGTGGAGGATTAATAACAGTATTGTTTCAAGTGTGGATTCTTAAGCATTTATTTAATAAATATTTACATATATAGCACACAATTCTTGTGTATTTACAAATCTCACACCTAAACTTTCATATTTACATACATAGCACTTGAATACTTAATATCACATAAAAAATAGTATTGTTACCACTTTTTAAAAGTGAAATACATATTTTCATGCATAGGTTTAAAGCATCAAAGTGCGATGTATGTAAATATGAAAGTTTTCGTATGAGATATGTAAACACATAAGATTTTGTGCTAAGTATATAAAATTTCTCTAATATTTATTATGGACAAGCCACCAAACTTAACATAGAAGGTGACCACAAAGTCTAACCTTTCATTGCTAAATTAGCAAAACCATTGCAACTTCAAATTCCTTTCATTCTATTTTATTCCTTTCAGAAGAGTACATTGGTTTATCTATAAGTATTATAAAAGTGTATACCAAAGGTCGGTGAGGTGGGCTGAAATAGGTAGTTTGGGATATTGAAAGGTGGCTGATTCAACCGGTGAGGCTTCTAGAGAGTGGATGAGATGCGGTAAGGCTTGTGGGTGGCTGGAACAGCAACAAAACTGTGAAGGGAAGACGTCAGCGAATTTGGAGAGTTGAGACAGAGAGGGCAGTGAAGCAGGAGGCCAGGACAGCAGTTGGGAAGGTGGAACTGCATTAAAACAGCAAGGACAGCTGGTCTGAGGCGGCTGCTGTAGGGAAGTACGGCATGGAGCGGTGGGGAGTGATGTGGGAAGAGGGCGGAAAGGTTGGAAGGTAGAAACTGCAGGAAAAAAAGGCCAATGACTGTTGTTTCCGAGCGACGGCAGTAGGTATATCGATGGAGGCAGCGGAGGAACGGATGCGGAGGCGTGGAAAGTCGAGGATAATCCCCATCTTGGAATGGCATACATCTGGAACACCTCTTGCCCTTGGAATACAGCTCTAGATGGAGAAAAGCTGGACGCCGATGGCTATCCGGATAGAAAGCATAGGCAAATCTCTAATCTAAACCCTAATATAACACATATATAAGAAAACATTAGAAAGGAATGAAAGCAAAGGAGACAACTCACTAAAAATTGGAAAGAATTGAAACAGGCTGCTTGGTTCTGTTCTGTACCGTTCATGTGAACCGGCACACACGTTCGGCTGTTGTAGCAGGAGACGCCCGCCATGTAATGCAAAACACTTGAATTTAATTTATTTTCTAGTTTTTCATTGATTAGGAACTTTGCATTAGCTAACCCATCTCGATGGTTTCGATAGTTTTAAGCATTTCTTCTATTTTGGCCGAAACTTAATTACATGATTTGGTAGCTGCCATGTATTTCTTGAATTTTTAGTGTTCAACGTAAGCGAGTCTTCATTAAACTTAGACACCAGAAACTTGAGTTTTGGAAAGACAAACTGACCTTTGGTCTCCCTTGTCTGTCCCACATCACTGTGGACTATAAAGTTAGCTCACAAATAATATTGAATCTTCACGACAATTTCAATAATTTTTAAAGAGCTGTTCCCATAAGGCTAATTTTAATAAAATCAATATTTTTTAGATCATCAAAAAAATTCAAATAATTTCAAGTACTTCATGCTTTTGTGCTATATCAATCACTAATGTTAGATTTATATTCATGATTAATAAAATAATTGGTTCTTCTTTGTTATTTTAAACTGAACAAGTTTGACAATTGCCACATTTTATATTTAATAATTTCATTTGGCTTCGGTTACTTGCTTCTTACTTGGATCTGTTTTGAATGACAACACAATTCTTTGTTCTTTCTGCTTGGTTGATCCCTTTATACAAAATATGCCTTTTTTAACTATTTTATTTTAACTTAATTCTTTTGTATTCATTATGTTTGTTGCTTATACTTGTGCATACATTATCATTAGTTGTGGTCTATTGATAGGAACTTTGCAACAAACCTTTCATCGAATTTCTACAATCTAAACAACTCCCTATTGACTAACTTGAAGAAAACTTGGTTGTTTTCAATGCTGGAAAAAATTATATTAGGGATAATTTGGTTGCTTATGGAAATTTATAATTTTGTTTTCATTCACTCATTTTTAGTGAAAAGGGAAATAATCTTTTTTGTGAAATTTTCAAGAGGTTTGTAGAATTTAAAAGCCATATTGATTTCTAACTACACCCAACCAGTAATGGAATGATCGTAATGTTTAAAATACTTAAAAAGCTTAAAATCATAGACAAGATCTAGGGATAATATTGATAAAAAGACATGAAGAGTGGGCTTGAGTCTAAGCAAAGTTGAAGACTAGTTAATTGAGTTTGATAATTTTGCTTTTTAGATTATGGAATTGCTTAATTCTTACTCAATAACTTTGAAGTTGATTGCATGAATTAAATATAAAAATATTTCTATTATAAATTTTAAATTATTATTTTGAATTTATTTATCACCATATTTTGGTCTCTCTTAATTATGTAGGACTATCAAATGAATTAGGAGGCTATGTGCTGTACAAATCTAAAATCTAAAATTTAAAATTAACTTAGTTAACACATCATAGCAAATAGGTTATTGTTATGTTATAGTAAAATTGTCGCCTAATTCAATGTTAACTTAAAAAAAATTGATTTATTGTAGTGTTTTGGTTTCCAACATAATCAGTCCAGACTCATCATCATGCGATCAAATCTACACGAGTATTATACCATCTTCTCAGCTGTCCTCTTTCCTTTCAGGCCGATTATTTGTGGCCTCTTTTTTTTTGTTTCTGGGAGCTTTTGAGACCTTTTGGCTCGATATGGAAGAAATTTTTTTTTTTTCTTAGAAGACCCTAAATTTATAATTTTTTAGATATTTAAGCCTCCTTCAGATATTTATTTTGTATCATAATCTCTCAGTGACGAGAACGTCTATTTGAATATGTTATGAAACTTATATACCTACAGTATCACACAAGGATATCTAACTCAGTTTTTGTCGTGAGACGGACTTAAAATCCAATCTAAGTATGGCACTTCTTGAACGAAGCTTGCATTCTTTAGGTTCTGGACTTCATACAACAAATTGTTGAATTCTTTGCTTTATTAGTTGACCAGATGTGCAGTATGAGTATCAACTTTGGGTAACTCTACAATTGAGTAAACAAACAATTTTAATGTTTGAATAAAGAGTATTGGTGAGTTCATCTTTGTAATGAATGGGCTAATTTGAAGGATGTGAATTTCGTCACTTTTAGACACAAGTTTTTTTTATCATCAGAGGTCTGTGATTCAAAGCATCTGTGAATATGAAGTTGTCCTACCTTCTCTTTTGTAATTTTTATTATCTTCAATTAGATTGCTGGGGATTGTAACAAAATTTTTTGGTTGTCTTTGTTCTCCCTCATATAGCAGATTGAACAATGACATGATTATTTGAGACTATTACCTTGAAAGTGTTGAGGAATGCTGACCAAATATAGAATTTTAAGTCATTTGTGAAGCCTTGATCGCCCTCTCCCTAGTATTTGGCAGCAAAATTACTTGTTCCATTTCCTCGTATTCAGTGGACAAGTCATAAAATGGGTTTTTTGTGTGTGCCAACTTAAAAAGATTGAGGTTTTTTATCCAAGAAAATTTTAAAGAGAGTATTTACCAAATTATCCATGCTCATGATAATGCTAATTTGTTCGCTTGATGATCAACATCATGACAACATTCACATCATATAAGGATTGATGTATGCTGGGTGATCATTATCAGTGGAGGTAGTCAATACAACTTCCAAAATGGGAAATGTGGAAGTTTAGTCAACATTTACATCTCCAGGCCTTAATCTCTCTAGCTCTTTTAAGTATTGTTGATATGACTCGTAATATGAATTGTTTTTGAGTTGGTTTATACTCATTCTACTGGTCTTCCATGGTCTCTTTCTCGCGACAACTTCTAAGATTTGTGAAGATAAGTCTTTATTAGCTCAACATCATGAATCAACTTCTTGATCGAGTTATAGATATGTAGCAAATTCTCCGTATCATTTATGTGTTATTTATGGATGTTGAATCCGAATTTGTCTTGTGAGATGCCCAACGAGCAAAGCTGTAGAGAACCAAGAAGGAAAGAAAGAGAGGGTGAGAGAGAGAGGAGGAGGAGGAATGCATAGTGACTTGTTCCTCTGAGGCAAAATCAGGTATTCCAGGGCTCTTGTTACCCTTTTATATATCAAAGATAGAGGTTAGAAGGAGAAGGGGAGAGAGACTCCCTACAGAAGAAGGGTCGATAGAGAAAGGCCACCCCTAATATAATGATATGGTCCCCTTATTTATAGAAGAGAGAGGGATAAAATGTAAAATTACATATTTTACCTGTACTTTAGGTGTTATACAGAGTATTTTAGTTTTTTTGCATGCCAAGACTTTTTGCTCGATAGGTCCTAGAGTCAGCCGATTGACTTGGTTTCGGTTATCTTTTGTCTAGGCACCTGTCGGCTTTTGAATGTGAAGTCGGTCAACATTCGGGAGGCCTTTGGGCTTGCTGTTTATTGTTCCTTGGTGATCTTTGGGGGATCTTTGGTGATATTTGGGGGAGCTGTTGAGATAGCTTTGCATTGATATTGTTAGATTGTTGTTGGTGCTAGCCATTTGTCCGGTCATTTCTTTTAGATTGATCGGCATGGATGCATATCTCTTGTTGGCTTGGGTGGCCCTTCGGTTGGTTGAGCTTGCCTTTGGTTGGAAACTCTTCAGTCGGCTGGGTTGGTCATCAGCCGGTCGGATTCGTGAGAACTTGTGGTTTTTCATCAGAGAGATCCTTGCTATATCTCCTTTGACCTTGGACCATTAGATTATCTTGAGATCCGTGTTCACACTTTTTTTTGTACATATTTAGTTCATCAATTCTCTTGCTTCTTGATAGCTAAAGCTGCAATAAGAATAATAGAATTTTTGAAGTAAAAAATGAATCTTAACAATCATAGTTCAAAATAATGATTGAACTTAATGGGTTAGGGCGTAGTGGATGGTTCTTAGAATCCTGCATTTATCTCTTTTGCCACCTGCTCGGCTTCTGAAGACATCTTTATGGAGAAGAAATCAGACCTTTGCCCAAACCCGTGGACCGGGAGGAAATGCTGGGTGAAGAAACAACTCCACCCAAAGGGTAAGCCAAAGCAGAAGTGGGAGAAGAAACTTACCAAGAAGCCGAAGATGTTTGAGAGGGATATCATCAGATTCGATATGAGAGGTTCCAGAGAACAGTCGACCCATTGCTGGGAAAGAGTTGGGTGGTTTGGGGGCTGGTCCGTCGACTAATGCTTTTGTTGCGGTCTTGAGTTGACCTGAAATTGTAGTGCTCCTCAACTGGCAAAAGAACAAGGAACTAGTGGTGGTCAGTAGCCGATCAGGATGAAAACGAGCTGTTGGTGATCTCCCGCCACTTGGTCCGAGATAGAGAGGATTATGAGTACAAATATTTTTTCTCTCTTAGCCTTTTTTTAGATTTCATTTCTCTTTTTATCAATTGTCTTCTGAAACAAAATAGGATGTATGGATCGAGGGCTTGCCTCTTATTGGTGCTGGCCTTGATCTCGCGGCGTCTGCTCCTGCACATCAGGTGCTGGCCGGTAGCGAGGGGAACATAGTCATTCACTTGGTCGACCCCGTCGAGGTCCATCTTGACTTGTCGCTTGGGTAACGTGGAGGTCACTCTGGCATGGATAGCTGAGGCTCGGCAAGAGAGGATCTCCGTGAGGTGTTAGTCCGACTGGAGGAAGTTTAAGGGGTGACCTCCACTCTTCGTCGGGAAGTGTCTGAAATCCGGGAAGATACTTATGTGCAGAGGGCCCACTCTGAGGCCGGCAGAGCAAATCAGTTTAAACTCAGTGGACAGATGTTTGTCTCGGCCGAAGTAGCCGAAAATCAGTTTGTAAAATACTTTTTGTCGGACTAGAGTTCGAATTTAATCCTTTAATATTTCCTAAATAGATTTTATTTTATTTTCTCGATTTTTGTGCTGACATGACATTTTTCTCCTGACATTTTCATACAATGGTTCCTATTCCCTGTACCCCTGACCATTGCATTAGCCAACCCATCTTGATGACTTAGGCAGTTTTGAGCATTTCTTCCATTTTGGTCGAAACTTTATTAAATGTTTTGGCAGCTCCATGTATTTTTTGAATTTCAAATGTTCCATGTAAACGAGTCTTCATTAAACTTAGAAAAGCCCCATTATACTCAGAGAAGCACCAGAAAATTGAGTTTTGAAAAGACAAAACTGACTGTTGATCTTCCTTGTCTGTCCCACGCCACTGTGGAATTGGTGAAAAATTTGCATATGGAGGGGAAAAAATTGCATACGGAGGGCGTACGCAGCGCTGCGTACGCCCTCCCTTGTACATGCATGGTACACGGATGGTACGTACGTAGGTACGAATAGTACACGCATAGATACACACGTAGATACACACGTGGTACGTACGTAGTACACGCATGCGACCGTGCGTACATGAATGGTACATGGACGGTACGGAAATACGTACGCGTGTACCGTGCGTGTACTGTGGGTGTGCGCGTGCGTGTACGTGCGTGTCGCGTGCGTGCCGTGCATGTACCATACGTGTACCATGCATGTACTGATGGAGGGCGTACGCAGCGCTGAGTACGCCCTCCGTATGCAAATTTTTTCCCATATGGAGGGCGTACGCAGCTCGCGTACGCCCTCCAGTAGGAGGTGACCACTTCAGCATATACCTTCCATGTACCATACAAATAACAGAGAAGGTACATGGAGGGTACACAGAGGTTACATGAAATAACCCATGAAACCCTCTATATAACTTCCATGTAACATGTAGACCGTACGTAGCGCTGCGTACGGTCTACGTACTCAAAATTTTCCCATGGAATTGAACCTTCACGCAACAATTTCAGTACTTTTTAAAGAGTTGCACCCATATTGCTAATTTTAATAAAATCAATAATCTTTAGATCATCAAAATAATTCAAATATTGTCAAGTACTTCGTGTTTTGTGTCCTATATCAATCAGTAATGTTAGATTCATATTCATGATTAATAAAATAGTTGGTTCTTCTTTGTTTCTAATAGATAGAATAACTGAACAACTTTGACAATTGCCATACTTTATATTTAATATTTCCATTTGTCTTCGGTTACTTGTTTCTTACTCGTATCTGTTTTGCTTGGCTGTGCCGTTTATACAAAATATTCTCTTTTTTTTTACTTTAATTTTTTTGTATTTATTATGTTTGTTGCTTATACTTGTGCGTATATTATCATTAGTTGTGGTCTATTGATAGGAACTTTGTAATAAACCCTTCATGGAATTTCTACACTCTAAACAACTCCCTATTGACTAACTTGAAGAAAACTTGGTTGTTTTCAATGCAGACAAAAATTATATTAGGGATAATTTGGTTGTTTGTATATGGAAATTTATAATTTCATTTTCATTCACTCATTTCTAGTGAAAAGAGAAATAATCTTTTTTTGTGGAATTTTCAAGAGGTTTGTGGAATTTAAAAATCATATTGATTTCTAACTACATCCAACCAGATAATGGAATCTAGACAATTATTGGGATTGAATGATCATGATGTTTAAAAAACTTAAAATCTTAATATTCTAGACAAGTTTTAGGGACAATATTGATAAAGTCATGAAGAGAGGGAAAAAATTTGCGTACGTCAACCATACGCAGAGCTGCGTATGTAAAAAGGTACACGGGGGTTATAAGAGGATTATAATCCTCTTGTATCTCCTGTGTAGCTCCTGTGTACAAATGGATGAAATAGAAGCACGGGTTACAAGTGAGTTACACGGGAGGTACAAGAAGATTATAACACGCTTGTAACCACCTTGTAACTCCCGTATAACCCTCGTGTACTTTTTTAAGTATGCATCTCTGCGTAAGATTGGCTTGAGCCTAAGCGGAGTTGCATAATAGTTAATTGAGTCTGATAATTTTGCCTTCTTAATTATGGAATTGCTATTCTGTGACTTTCAAGTTGATTGCATGAATTATATATAAAATAATTTATATTATAAATTTTATTATATCTTTGTATTAGAGAATACGAGATTGATGTTATATAAACTCTTGCTAAAATGTGTTAAAGCTCATCCTTTGTATTCATAGGTTTAAGCTAATGTGTAATGATATAGTATTGGTTACAATTAAATAATGCTAGTAAAATTGCATACTGACGTTTAATATTGCTAAGTATCTCAAGATGTCTGATTTGAGCAATCTTCTCGCTTGAAAACAAAAATATTTGGTAATGCTCAGTGTAAAATGAAAGTCTTGTTCAAATATTTGGTGACTTCTGTGGTGTTTTAAGTTTAATTCAGCTCCTTTATTGGTAAATATATAGAAATTAAGTGGTTTGTATGGAAATCTTCCTAAATCAAATCTCTTATTTATAGATAATTTTTATTATACAAACTCCAAATATTACCCAAAGAAAAAAAAAACACTCATATGAAATATTTTCACCACATGGTGAAGCACAAAAACAGCAAAAGCAGCACCTTCCGACCTCAAAAATGCCTCAACCATTGCTCAATAGAACTAGAAAACAACCTCAAAGCAAATATATCATACCAATATGATAAAGAAGACCAACAAATCTTCATCTGCAGCACCAGGTGCTATTATTATCTTGAAACATTACTTAATCCCCTGATATCTCTCAACATCTTTAGTACCTGTAGTGAGGAGGTTTGTAAGGTCCCTCAACAGGCACACTGATGTACTCAGCCTGTGCTACACTGAGCTTGGTGAGCTTAGCCCCAAGCTTCCCCAGGTGCAGCGACGCAACCTTCTCATCCAAGTGTTTAGGCAACACATAAACCTTCTTCTCATACTTCCCAGACAACCTTTCATTCCACAGCTCCAGCTGTGCTATCACCTGGTTGGTGAAGGAGCACGACATCACGAAGCTCGGATGCCCCGTCGCACATCCCAGGTTTATAAGACGGCCCTCGGCAAGCAAAATAATGCCCTTATTCGTATCAGGAAAGACCCACCGATCCGTCTGTGGCTTAATCGTGATTCGCTTGATTCCTGGCACGGCCTCAAGGCCCAGCACATCGATCTCATTGTCAAAATGGCCGATGTTGCAGACGATGGCATTGTTTTTCATCTTCTTCATGTGGTCGACCTTAATGATGTCCTTGTTGCCGGTGGCGGTTACGAAAATGTCGGCGTCGGCCACTACATCTTCGAGGGTGAGGACAGGAATGCCTTCCATTAGAGCTTGGAGAGCGCAAATGGGGTCTATCTCGGTCACGATGACACGAGCTCCGGCAGCTTTGAGGGCGGCGGCACAGCCTTTTCCAACGTCTCCATAACCGCAGACCACGGCGGCCTTTCCGGCAAGCATAACGTCTGTGGCTCTCATTAGACCATCGGGTAGAGAGTGGCGGCAACCGTATAGATTATCAAACTGTTTAGCAAAATAAGGTTTTTTATCAACCCTAAAGAAACCTAAATGATAAAATATGGATCAAAACATAATAACATGAATTGCCACCTTACAAAAAATAAATTTTTAACAAACACAAAATCTCTCACATGGAAGATCTATGCAATAACTTTTGACAAACACAGAATCTCTCACATGGAGGATTTATGCAATAACTTTTAACAAACAGAAAGTCCCTCACATGGAGGATCTATGCATGGCAAATCTAGGGCTATGTCTAGCCACTCAACATTTCATTTTAGCAACCACAATCTCCAATCAAAAAGATTATTATTATCATTTCCTTTAACTCATGCACACACTCGTATGTATTAAACCTTCAACTCAAGAGGTTGTAGTTGAGATAAAATGTCTAACTACTAGATCAAGTGAACTGCATGTCACATCAAGAAGAATAACAATTATGGAATGAAAATAATTTCAAATTTCAGCCATACCAAAAAAACACTACTTGTAATGAAAAAACTAGATAGATTCAGACCTAGCTGCTGTTTGGTATCCAATTTCAGGCGGGATCTTAAAAAAATAAATTCTTAAATCCTGCTGAAATGAATTTTGGGCACTTTAAATCTTATTGCTTTGATAAAAACCCCATTTCAAAGCCATAATAGTTAAACTTAGAATTTGTTGAATCAAAGAATGTAAGGATTTCTCCCTCACAAATCTTAAATTTTGTAACAAATAGTCAAATAATTTATCAAAATTTAATAGTTGTCATGCCAAATAATTTTCTAGTTCTAATCCTCTCTAGATTTACTAAATTTGGTTTTATAGAATTTACTAAATCATTGCTATAGCCAAACAGCCCCCTAAAGCTCCACAAAATGATGGTCAAACCACTTTCATTAAATTACAATAGTAAACATGAAAGAAATAATGTCCAATAGATCACCACCATGCAACCACAAGAGGTTTACATTCCCCATCGATTTTTCTTACTCGAGAACAAATCTACAGAAACCTTAAACTGGTAAAGACTACTGTAACTATAAATCTAGAACCAAGTTTTTTCAAGGCTATACTGTTAAAGCACTTTGAAAATTTGTAAAATTGAAAGCAAATAACGTCATAACATTACATTGTTCTGCAATAAAAGTAGTGGTAAGCTGAAAGATAACTCCAAAATCCGCACTTCAAAATGGTTTCATTGATCCCTATGAGAGGTTCTTCACAATAACTCCATTGAAGAAAAGCTATAGAAGCAGCTTCCGGTTAAGGAAAACAAAGGAAGACATATGTAAAGCACATAATAAACTTTCCCATTCTAAATTATCTACTAGTAAGTGTTTATATATATATATATATATATATATATTAAACTTTCCCATTCTAAATTAATAATTTAATATACGCCATTACATGGCAGCAGTCCAGCAAACCACATTTGCTAGGAGCTAAATGCTAAATAAGGGCACGTAAGACAAACTATCAGATGCCAATTCTATCTTCTATCGTCGAAAGATTAGAGTAGAAAGAGTAGTTAGCTTTAAAAAATTAGGAGTTCTTAAATGCATAGACGAAGATTAGACATTAAACAAACAAAATATCAGCTCTCTAAATGCGAATAAAAGAAGCAAAGATGAAGATCCCGATCAATTTGAACATAAGACGAAGCAAATCTCACCTTGCTCTTGGTCACGGAGTCATTGACGTTAATAGCTGGGAAGAGCAAAGAACCACTGGCCTGCATCTGGTACAGCCTTTTCACTCCGGTGGTTGTTTCCTCCGAGACGCCAACCAGTCTCTCTTTCATCTTCGAGTACTTTTTGGGATCCACCTTGATGCTGTCGCTAATAAGCCCCAAAACGATCTGGAACTCCGCGTTGTCCGTGGATGCTGGATCTGGTAGCTTCCCGGTTTTCTCGTACTCCTCCTCCGCCTTGACACCCTCGTGTATGAGCAGAGTCGCATCGCCACCATCATCAACAATGAGATCGGGGCCACCTCCGGCGCCCCACTCGAGGCAGCGCTCGGTACACCACCAGTACTCCTGTAGAGTCTCGCCCTTCCAGGCAAACACGGCGGCAGAATCTCGCGCGATGGCGGCCGCAGCGTGGTCCTGGGTGGAGAAGATGTTGCAGGAGCACCACCGGATTTCGGCACCGAGGGCGGTCAATGTTTCGATGAGGACGGCGGTCTGTATGGTCATGTGAAGGGATCCGGAGATGCGCGCGCCCTTGAATGGCTGTGAGGGGCCGAACTCTGCGCGGCAAGCCATGAGACCTGGCATCTCGACCTCAGCGAGCTCGATCTCGAGCCGGCCAAAATCGGCCTGGGATATGTCCTTCACCTTATACTCGCGCCCGGAGGAGGTTTTCTCCACTAGGATAGTCATGGCGACGGAGTTGGGCGGCGTAGGAGATGAGGGATAAAGCTCTCCGGTTATCCCTTAGGACCGATATCGAGGGAGAAGAGCAGGACGAGGTGGAAATGGAAGGAGATCTTGTGGTATTTAACGTGTGATGAGGTAGAATAGGACGGTTCTGATTAGTTGTCGTGAGGAAGATTATAATTTGATGGCGGCGCACGTGATGGTGCTTTCTGTTGTGGTTGCATTTCAATCATTACTAGCTTTTAATGTTGCTATATATTTTATTCTTGGGAATTTACATGCATACCAACTAAATCTATATATTTATAAATCTAACACTTAAATTTTGATTTTAACAATAATACCACCCAAGAACTATCTTTTCATGTCAAAAGTGTAAATATTACGTGCAACGACTATACGTCCAAACGATCCGCCAGAAGAGTTTAAGTGTCTCAACCGACTCCATCTTGTCGACTCTTTGTCTCTTTGATATATTTACATAATATATTTATCTTTCTATGAATCATAATATCAACCAATTCCATTAATTTACCATTGAGAGTACCTATATTCCAATATCATATCCTAATACTAGTTTTTGCACTCATCCGAGATCGAATTTAACCGAAGAAGTGTCTTCTCTTCATCTTCAACCTCCTCATTCAGATTTAACAAATCAAATCTATTAAAATATTTATAAAATCATTCAAGTGATCATCAATAATAACCTCATATTTCATTTAAAATATGTAGAGTCGGCACTTTATATGGAAATGATTCTCCACACTTTTTGTGAGTCATTAGCTCTCCAGCTTTCTTCATAATTTTCACGAAGAAGTCTCCATAATCACTATTTTATCTCTTAATATAAGTAATTTCGCATTAAGCTACAAGCACTATAGATCATCTTTAGCCAATATTTTTTTTAATATCTCATTAAGACTTTCATCGAAATTAAGAATTTTCTCTATATTCAAAGAACACAAAACATTCGTTACCTCTCATTGTCACGAGACAAAGCTTTTGTCGTTAAATTTTATCCTATCACTCTTGACGGGATGGCTAACCAACTAATGAATTGATTATTCTTCCACCACCTCGATGTATGATGAAATACCAGACCATATGCTATTTTTTCATGGCTCCACTTTTTAAAAAGGATAAGCACGCCTCGATAAATTAAAATGACACGTTCACTTTTAAAAGTTAAAATAGTGATATTTTTTAATGTGATATGAAAATTTTGGGTGGTATAAATATAAAAAATAATATTTAGGTGTTAGATGTGTAAATATGTAGAAATTGGGTGGTATGTATGTAAATGCCCCTATGCATAATTATTTCCAAAAGTTATGCAATATTTTATAATGTGTGTTAGATTTAAGGTGAGTGCCAGCTTTTTTAGTTGACAGATTTCAAATTTCGTTCTTAATGCTCTGTTTGGTGCTTCAATTGCTAGTAGATCTGTCCGTAAAAGTTCATTGCGGTGAAGCATTGCTATGTGAAGAATCTGTTTCGAGAAATGACAAATTTACCCCTACTGAGTAAAACTGTTTAAAAAAAGAATATAAGCGTCACAATCTCGTAACTTTAGAAGCAAAAATTCATTTCTAAACAGAAGAAAATGTGCTAAAAATTTTTTATTTAGAATATTGAACATAATTTAGAGATAATATTTATTTATATTAAAGTTTTATTTTAACACATAATAAGCTAAATTAAAAATTAAGAAAATTTTGTGAATTTAGGCTATCGTACTGCATTGCATTGTTGGACTTCAGTTTCTTCTTAAATCTTGTTATTAAAAGAATTTAGTAAATTCAAATTTATAAAATTTATTAAAGCTGTTAAAACCGTTATCATAGGACCTCTTATATGAGAAATATGATTATTTGCATTTATGTGGATGTTGATCAATTTAGCCAACTAATGCATGGAGACATATGGGGCTCTCTATATAGAGCACTATTGTTGAGATTATGAAATTTTTTTTTCTAACAAAACATAATATTTGATCATATTTCAAAATTATTTTGGAGATTGAACGAGTTATAAACAATGCAAATTTATGGTCAAAATGGTTAGCTAATTGAGATGATAATCGTGTCTTATATAATATGCAAGTTAAGTATTGTGTGGGTTCTGAACTGGGTAAACTATAGCACATCGAGTTGTTTGGTTAGTCAGAAACATTAGACGAGGACACGCCTAAAAGGCGATATATATGACTAGCCTTCTCATACCATAATGCATATGAATAGTCCACTTCTCATATCTTAATGTTAAGTGATATATGACTTTTAATATAATATTTTGGAGCTTAAACTTTTTGTTTACTTCTGAATTTTATTTTTGTTATTTTATTTAATTTCGTTATGAAATGATGAACTCAGATACATGTACATCAGGACATTATAATCTTTATCTTAGAAATAACTGCAACATAGCATTTTCATATATGAGCTATCCGAAAAGACATCATTTTAGTAACAATAACTCTCAGAAAAGTTTCTGCTACATCAACGTCATTACTATTTTTTGACATAACAATTGCCGGCCCATATAGAACCTTACTTTATGAATCATTTTTGTGATGATTGATTTTTTCAAAATGATAAATATTTTGATACAAAATAGTGGTCTATCATGCCCTATATGTGTTGACAAATTTTATCAATAAATATTCTCAAAATACTTTCATCCAATCTAATTAAATGTTTAAAAAAGAAACAAATTTATTACATCAAGTTCTACAAGGTATATATTTAACTTATTAATCAAAGACTTTATGGCTTTTGTTAGTCCCTGCAAATCACATAGGCTAACACTAGCCTAAGTTCTTTGAGATCAATTCTTAAGTAGAGGTGGATGTACTTTGATCCTTTGTTAATTTTAGTAGTGGTGTTCATGCATAACCTCAATCAAACCCAAAACCCAGAAAAATTATTCCGTCCGGAGTCCAGATGCAGAGCTGCGTCCGGTTCGATGTATCACAGCCGTCATACGGACGCAGTTCACATACGGACTCTGGACGGAATAATTTTTCCAAAGCCCAACCCACCCCATCTCTAATGTTGAGATTCTTAAAAATTTATAAATAAATAAATAAATAAATAAATAAATAAGGCATGATTTTGCTTAATTGGAATATTCTGAACAAATCAACTTAATTGATAAGTGAGGATGGCTTTTATACCAGATAATAGAAAAAATAATAAAATAATAATAATAGTGAATATTTAAATATGAAATAAGGCAAAGTAGAAAAAACTAGTGATAACAAGTCGAGCCGCGCTTGAGTCATGCTTAACTCAAGTTAGGCTTATTTGTCAAAGTACATGCTCGGGCTCAGCTCACGGTACTAACAACAAGCTGACAAGTTTAGGAATGAGAAGTATCGGGATGGACTATGAGAAAAAGATTTGACATGATTGTAATCCAACTAGTCAAGCAAGCTCGTAAGCCAACAAGCCAAGCCCTGCCAAGCTCAAGGTCAACCTCTCTTAATAGATGAGTTTGAGTCCAAGCTCAAGCTCAAACTCGAGCTCAAGTCTTGATAAACCCAGCTGATGAGCAGCTCGACTCACACCATAAGAAAAAATAAAAAATTGAATAATAAAAAGGAAAGGATAAGGTTTCAATAAAATTGCGTTAAACTAAGAATTTTTTGGTTGGTGCCCAACCACCCTTACGATAGCTTGGAAATCAAACTTTTATATATATATATGTATATATAGACACCAACCCCGTGCCCTCACCTAACATTATGTGGAACAATTGACCAAAGGGAGAACTTTGAAACTCAGCGCCACTCGACCGCTCTCGCTAGTTGGAATTTTTATTCGGTCCGGACAGTGTACGCAGCGCTGCGTCCGGTAGCCATTAAAAACGCGCCACGTGGATTTCTGGACCCCACCATGGCACGTTTGAAAAAAAAGGCTTTTTATCTCAATTCTGCCGACCCGACCCGACCCGACCTGAAATTTGCCGAAATTTTTGCCGCTTTATTTTCACGCCAAATCATAAAGGCATTTTTTGTCTCCATTATATTTAGGATGCCGACATTTAGGGTTTTTGTCTGACCTACCTTGTCGTGGAGCTGCGGAGCTGAAATTTGATTTTTGGAAGGACGACGCAGTAATGAGTTGGATTTTTTATTCCTGGAGGTGCTGAGATTCCTGGATGAGGGTAGAGCAAGTGAAGATGGATTTTGAAGATGATTATATAAATTATTGTTTACGTTCTGCATTCGTAAAATTTAGGTTTTATTGTCTTATAAGTTACGTTTTATTTAGAGAATTTTGTTTTTGGTATTACTAGAGTTTTATTTAAGTTGTAATTCAGTATTATTCGAGTAACACTGAAAGCGACACTGTAAAAGTTTTCTACAGTTTTAATTTAATGTAGGAGTTGGCAATGTTTTGGTTTGATTTTAATAACATTTTGGCTTTTATTGCGGATTATATTTACGTTCTGCTTTGTAACATTTAGGTTTTATTTTCTTATAATATTTGTTTTATCACGGAGTTATGTTTTCTGCCAAAAAATACAGCTATAAAACACTTATAATATTTCTCAAATACAACGATCACGGAAGAAATACGGACTTTAAACGTGTTGTATTGTAGTTTATTTTGCTCTGTGCAGTGTATTGGATGATTTTTTACCGTGTTTATGACAGTTTATTCCAAATTACCCCGGCAATGTTTAACAGGCAAATCAGGAAATGCTCTAAGAGTGTTTTTTCCAGTTTATTCTGTCATCAGAAAATGCTTTATTACAGTTTATTTGAAAATCAAATATTGTCATTAACAGAGTATGAAGGCAAAAATACAACTCTAGAATAAAAAGACAATAATACAAAAATATAACAAAAATAAAATTGAACGGTGCGGAAAATACAACTCCGAAAATACAAGAATACATCAACGATACAATCGGAGATATCTAATACGTCCATCTTTACGATTTAACTTTATTGTATTTGAACAATATCTATGTTGTTTTACGGTCGTATTCGGTAACGTTCCGCCAGATTGTTGGAATAAAACGCGAATATTCTAATACAACCGGCGCGGTAACGATTAGAGATATTCCGCACTCTATACAATACAACGAGTTCGACTTAACTCTGTTGTATTTGAACGATACCTATGTTATTTTAGGGTTGTATTTAGTGATGTGACGCGGAGTGGTATTTTTTTTAGTTGTATCAACGGCGATATAGTCGGAACTCAACACAGTTAAATCGTAGATGGATGTATCATAGATCTCTACTTGCATTGTGGAAATATCATGGTATTTTTTTAGTTGTATCAGTAAACAGTTTCGAATAAATAGTCCAGCATATTCAGTGTTGTTTTGTTAATGAAAAAAGTTATATATTTATGTAATACTTAAAAGTTGATATTAGAGAAAATAATAATTTCAAAAAATTGCATTATTATCAAAATTTTAATATTACTAATTGCATAATTTTAATACAGGTTAATAAACTCTAAAAACAATAGGAATATCACTCAGATACAACCACGATCGGGCATAAGTGGAGTAAAAGCGGTTGTATTCGAATATTCCTTGTTTTATTCATGAACAAAACGAGGTTGTATTGGAATATTCCGCGTTTTACTACAACTCGTTGGAATACGACGACTATACGACGGAGATATAATTTGAATACAACGGAGTTAAATACTCCGATTCGGTCTTGTTTTGTAATCGAGAAAAGTTATATACTTATGTAATACGTAAAAGTTTATATTAAAGAAAATAATAATTACAAATAATTGCATAATTATAAAAAATTGAATATTACTATCTGCGTAAATTTAAAAAAAAATAATACACGCTAAAAACTATGGGAATATTACTTAGATACAACCACGCTCGGGCATGGGTGGAGTTATAGCGGTTGTATTGGAATATTCCTTATTTTATTCCTGAAAAACGCCGGATCTCTTTGAATAATGGTCGTATTCCTTTAAATTGTCTTGCCCTTTTGAAATTCGGCGCCAATGCCTAGGAAATACAACTGGAAACGAAACGTCTTGTCGAGTACTTTTCCCGGAGGAATACTACGCACCACTTTTTACCGGTCCAAAATTAAAATTTCTAGGGTTTCTGAGTATTTCGTTCTCTAGTAGGGTAGAGAAGAACGTTATCCAGCTTCTCGAATTTACGTCGATGGAAGCGAGAGAACACGACGATGGAATCGGAAGATATGATGGAAACGAGAGGTTCGGTCGAATGAGGAGCAACAATCGATCGACCTACGCGAAGACCAAATACAAGAAAAAGAATAAGGGATCGGCATCAAAATGGTCACCAGCGACAGTTCGTCGAGGTACTACTCGTAATCTACCTTCGTATTTTTATTAGAAGATATCATTATTATACTTAAACTCCAAACAATACTGAAGTAGAAGCCGAATATACGTAATATGATCCGAATACGACCCAAATAAAATCGAGAAACTTCCAGTGTGTAACCTAACCGCAAGCCAAAACATCTAAACACAATAATATTCATATAAACAATAAATATTACGAAAATAAAACTGAGTGTAGAAATAAAATTGAAATAAAATCAAAAAACAACTAGAATAAAACTCAAAAACTCTTAAAACTACAATAATACAACTAAGGCTTTTATTATTATTTTTTTTTCTACAGGTTTCTTAACTCGAGAAACATGAAGTCGTAGATGTCGGCCGTCCTCTGTGAGGGAGTTACTTGATGTGGTCAGGCCTGCAGTCTCTGAAGCTGTCATGAGTAATCTCAGTCGACTGAATATTCGCCAGTTCTTTGATTTGCCTCCGTATCCCAGGACAATATTCTCACTCTGCAAATACTACTGTGTTGGAGGCATGACAAAATGTTGTTCAAATTAGGTGAGAAAGAGCTTAGATTGTCGCTCGATGAAATTGCACTTTTGATTGGGATGCCGAACAGAGGACCAATGCCGAAGTGGAAGCTACGTCCATCGGCGACAATGAATGTTGTTAACATAAAGGACAGAATATTAGTGTATGCAAGAGGGGATACTTCGATCCCATTTGAGAACCTCTACATAAAATATCTGTTGTCAAACTTATTTTTTCCATCAAGTAATTTCAGTTTTCCTTCGGACCTTGATGCCTACGGTGATAATTTAGAGTCATTCTCCTCATACAACTGGCCTGCGGCTCTCTGTGAATATCTTATAGAGCAGATCAACGCAGTTGCTCATTAAAATTAGGTCGAATCGCTCAATTGGCTACATAAATGGGTTTCGTTTTTGTTAACGGTTAGTATCTTATTTAATCATTATATTTACTTTATTGATTGATCGGTAATGGTAATGTTACATTGATTCCACGCAGCTTTGGTTTTTGAGCACACTTCTCCAGTGCCTCCCGCAGCTCCCAATGCTAGACCAAGAATGTTGCGGTGGCCAAGGTACCTTAAGTGGAACGCGTCACAAGCTGACCTATTCTTCAAGCGGTTAAACACTGAAATAGTGAGTCACTCCTAACTTTCTAACCTAGTACTAGTCGTGTAATGGTTAATAAAACATTTCATACCTTGTTGAAACTCGTATTTAGGTGCAAGACAAATTCGATGATGTTACTGCCGATGAACTTATGTGGATTGCCAACCCGGACGAGGGCCTTCCAAACCCGATCCAAGTTCAACAAGCCGAACTTCTATCCCCTCTTCACCTTCATTTTCCGTCGGTGGAGTTGCTGCGAGATAATAACACCATTTCTTCGCTCCTAGCTACCATGACTCGCAATATCGAAGTTATGAATGAATTAGTCCGACGCCAGGAAAAATGTGTCCAACGAATATCAAGGAAACTTCGAGACGATAAATGTTGGGTTGACGGGGATGCGAGTGCAAATCTACGAGCCGAGCCAAAAGGTTGATAGGATTGCGCAACATTTATCAATCAAAGAACCCAAAATGGCTAGAGAATTCTACCCAGTGGCCGGCCCAGAAGTCCCTGCTGCTGAATTTGATTCTTTGGGAGACACTACGGCTGTACCAGAACAACCTACTGCTGAATTTGGAGACCCTACTTTTGGAGACCCTGCTGCTGAATTTGAAGACCCTACTGCTTTACCAGAACAACCTGTTGAAGTCCCACCCAATGCAGATGAAAATATCATGGGAGGTCACACCTCCCAATCCGGAGGGGGTGAGGAGGAGGACACTGTCATACCAGAGGTTGAATCTGATGTTCATGATCAGGCTGAGGTAGCACTATCCATACCTAGCTTGATGCAGAGGGTGAAGCGCCGACGGAGTCGGGTGAAGAAGGTTGTGAAATCACCTTTCACATCCTTTCAATTCAAAAGAAGGAAGACGGTGAAGGATACAACGGACCGGGAGACCCCTCACCGGGAACAACACCCCTTGCCGACGGACCCCTCATCGGGAACCACTAGAGAGCAAGGAACACCAACATCCGACGGAGAAAGAGCCCTCCTCACCGGGAACAAAACCCCTTCACGGATATCCGCATTAATCGAGAAGATTATTCGGGATACCAACGATGAAGAGACACCACAAAGGGATGATGCACCGGCTTTGGACAGTCCAGCCCCACCCTCACCTCTGTCTTTGACCACTCCAACTCCACAGGAAGTTGCACCCAGCGACCCGGGTACTTCGAAATCATTAGTGTTGTATCAACCGAAATTACCCGTGCCTCCCCCAATGGTATTTCTATAAATATTACTAAATCCATTTATATATGCTTCTATTTAAACATCATACATTAAATTTGAGTTCATTTGTGCACAGCAGCAAGAGTTGAGAGACATAGCAACGTATCCTGGTAGAGACCTTATCAGAGATGACCAGCGCCATGTAATCGAACAGTTTTTGACAAATTATAAGAAGCCGTACGTGCACCAACTTTTATATAATGTTCTTCACATATCTTTAATACATAACCGACATTAAATGGGGTTGATTTTAATGCGGGAGTGATATTATCATAAACCAACGCTTCTTGTTGTTAGATCGTGGGATGATGGACGACTTGCTTTTTAATGAGTTTATCGGTAATGATCATGTCGATGCCCTCGCCGCCATCTTGTACCAAATGAAGAGGATGCATCCCAATAAGTACCAGAAATACCTTTATGTTTCCCCATTATTTTGGGTAATGCCCTTAGTTTAGTTTGTTTGACATATTAATGAATGACACTAAAATTTTAACTAAATATCGTTTCCTACAGAGTTATCATAAAATGGATGGCGACCCTTATCAATTTCTGAGACACATCACTCCCACAACGGTATCTGACTCGGATTTTATATTTTGTCCTATTGTGCATAATTCTCATTGGGTGTTGTTGGTTTGCGATCTAAAAAATAAAAAGTGGCGAATATACGATTCTCTACCCAACGACATACACGAGGATCTTTCGCAAAGACTTTGTGAGTATATGGTGGACGATAATTTAATTTCCTTGACTTGTGTAGATTGAATAGTAACTGTTATATTGCACTTTGTAGATCAAACTATTTACAGGCTTAACCAGGGAATGCTTCAAGAATAGGAAACCCGCGTCATGGGGTGTGGCTCACGTCAAAGGTATTCCCAGACAGACGAACAGCGTTGACTGCGGCATGTTTGTCTGCAAATATATTGAAAGACTAACCCGTGCTACCCCGACCGACCGGAAGCGAGAGCGAGACTGGCAAGCCGAAATGCCTGAATCCGCGCTCAACTAGCATATGACCTCTGCATGTGGTTTCCTTCGTTATTAAATACAATCGAAAAGAATCGACGAGTGATTGAAATTGGTTTATTGCTTTAAGTCTATTGTTGGTTGTCAGATACAATGTATGTTGGTTGTTTTGATGGAAAATTCCAATGCTTCATTTCTTTTGTCATTTTTTTGGTGTATTGGATAAATTATATCATTGTGCCTTGACTTGGATTTGCAGTTTATTTGCGGTTTATTACAGTGTATCGGATGAATTTTTACAGTATTTATTACAGTTTCTTCCAAATCAAGTCACAACTCCGGAATAAAACGAGAATAATACAAAA
Source organism: Papilionanthe hookeriana x Papilionanthe teres (assembly GCA_022702705.1). Taxonomy (NCBI): domain Eukaryota; kingdom Viridiplantae; phylum Streptophyta; class Magnoliopsida; order Asparagales; family Orchidaceae; genus Papilionanthe; species Papilionanthe hookeriana x Papilionanthe teres. The sequence continues at coordinate 151,228,720 of CM040422.1, read as the reverse complement.
ATACAACTAAAATAAAACGATGAGAGAGACGGGACTTTTAATGGTTCACAAGATACAACTCGAAAATACTACAATACATCTACAAGATCTGCTATTTATTTCGGTGTATAGGGATGATATCGGCGTCGTATTCGGGTTGTAGTGCTCGACGAGTTGGAGGAACACACGGAATATTCAATACAGCCGGCGTTGTCAGGAATAAAACAAGGAATATTCCAATACAACCGCTTTACCTCCAATCATGGCCGAGCGAGGTTGTATCTAAGTAATATTCCCATCGTTTTCGAGTGTATTATGTGTTATTAAATTTAAGCTGATTGTCATATTAAAATTTTAATAATTATGCAATCTTATCTAAAAATTATTTCGTTTCTTATAAACTCTTAAGTGTTACGTAAGTATGTAAATGCTATATATTACAAAAACCACTGAATACGGTGGACTGTATCTTCGAAACATTTTGCCGAATACAGCTGAGCGTAAATTTAATAACATATAATACACTCTAAAAACGATCGGAATATTACATAGATACAACCGCGTCGAGGCATGATTGGGTAGAAAGCCGTTGTATTGGAATATTCCTTGTTTTATTCATGGACAACGCCGGTTGTATTGGAATATTCGTCGTGTTCCTCCAACTAAAACGAGAACTCCGGAATAAAACGAGAATAATACAAAAATACAACTAAAATAAAACAGTAGAGAGACGGGACTTTTAATGGTTCACAAGATACAACTCTGAAAATACTACAATACATCAACAAGATCGTCTATTTATTTCGGTGTATAGGGATGATATCGGTGTCGTATTCGGGTTAGTAGTGCCGACGAGTTGGAGGAACACACGGAATATTCAATACAGACCGGCGTTGTCCAGGAATAAAACAAGGAATATTCCAATACTAACCGCTTTACCTCCAATCATGGCCGAGCGCGGTTGTATCTAAGTAATATTCCCATCGTTTTTAGAGTGTATTATGTGTTATTAAATTTAAGTCGATTGTCATATTAAAATTTTAATAATTATGCAATCTTATCTAAAAATTATTTCGTTTCTTATAAACTCTTAAGTGTTACGTAAGTATGTAAATGCTTATATATTACAAAAAACATCGAATACGGTGGATCGTATCTTCGAAACATTTTGCCGAATACGAGCTGAGCGTAAATTTAATAACATATAATACACTCTAAAAACGATCGAATATTACATAGATACAACCGCGCCGAGGCATGATTGGGTAGAAAACCGTTGTATTGGAATATTCCTTGTTTTATTCATGGACAACGCCGGTTGTATTGGAATATTCGTCGTGTTCCTCCAACTCGTCTTCGTTTGTTATTGAATAAGATCCAAAAAAGAGTTTTTTATATTAAATATTTATAATACATTTTTTTTTAAATATACTCTTTTGAATAAAGAAAAAAAGTGTATTCTTAAATTAAATTCCGCGCCACTGCCGAGGAAAGCTACGCACCTAATACTGCTCCAATGCCGACGAAATACAACTGGAAACGAAACGTCTCGAGTACTTTGCCCGGAGGAAAGCTACGCATTTATACCGCTCCAATGCCTAGGAAATACAACTGGAAACGAAACGTCTCGAGTACTTTGCCCGGAGGAAAGCTACGCACTTATACCGCTCCAATGCCTAGGAAATACAACTGGAAACGAAACGTCTCGAGTACTTTGCCCGCTACGCATTTAATAGCCTTAAAAAATTTAAATTTTAAGATTTTCAGAGTATTGCGTTTTCTAATCGAGTAGAGAAGAACATTAGAAGATACGATGGAGTCAGAAGACCAAAAAAAGAAGAAGGGGACTAGCAGCAAAATGGTCACGGCGATGATTCGTCGATGTAATAGTCTTAATCTACATTCGTATTTTTATTAGGAGATAGCATTCTTATACTTAAACTCCGAACAATACTGAAGTACAATCTGGATAAGTCGCCATACAATCTTTCCTCTTTTAGAAATAAACTCTTAATTTATTGCAATCTTTCCTCTTTTAGAAGCCTACTCTATGAGAAAGCTTTCCTCTTTTGGGTGATATCTGGATAAGCCGCCCTACAATTCAACGGCTATATATTACATTGTTATTTTGTTGCGATTCTACATTAACCTTATAATTTTTGTCTTCATTTTCTAAACAACAAGGGAGCCTCGCATTTATTCACTACTGACTCACCTTTTGAAGGAAATATTGTCGAAAATGATCTCTGTCTCTCCATCACCTATCAGAGATATTAGAAATTTTCGGAAAACGTGAGTATAATTTATTATGGAATTATCATTTTTACTAATTTGGCATACCTCTTTCAATCATGTAACTATGATATAATTAATCAAAATATTGGTCTCTTTATAGGTGCAAAAAATTTCATGCAACATCTTCATCAAAAAGGGTAGGAAAATACATGGTCTTTGAAGATTGGGGCATGCATTGGCACGACAAGCAAGGATATTTAAGATTTCTTCAGAGTTGTGCTGATAGCGAAAATAGTAATGCTCTCTTCTTGCTTGGATTGGTAAGCGATAAATATTTTTAACATTTTTATAATACAATTCTCAATATTCATTTATACTTTATATATGTATTATAAAGCAATATTCATCGAGCATAAATATCTCGATATTTTAGGAGGAGATGTGGATTCAAGAAAGAATTGAGATTGGTTTACATTATCTACTGATAGCTGCAAGTCAAGGGCATCTTTTTTCCAAATATACCGCGGGGTTAGTGTTGCTACGTGAAGAGACATCTCGTGCGCATGGGATCGATCTTTTGAACGAGATATCGAATAAAGTATATCAGTGTCGAGAAAAGGTTTCAAGAATCTTCCATAAAATGAGTTGGAAAAAATGGTCTGTTCTACCATTTATTCATTGCAACAATTTGTTATGTGGAAAACCAACTTTGGAAGGCGATAATAGATGGCTAAGTGAAGACCTCGTGGAAAGAAGATTCTGCAGTGATCTTTGCAAATGGAGTCATGAATATGTATTGTTTTTCAATATGAGTTTTTTATCAATATGATGTAAGCAGGGGTTCAAATTGAAAACTTTTGATCTAATCTAATCATGCCCTATCGTGGTTGTGTCCTAGTAATATTACCATCGTTTTTAGAGTGTATTATCTAGTATTAGAATTACGCAATTCGTAAATTTTAAGTATTGCGTTAGTGTATAAATCGTTTGCTGAATACAACTCAAAAAATTCCCTGATATATCCAAGATCCAACTGAGATCAATGATAAATCGACGTGCGATTTTTCTGTGGTGTATTGGGATTATATCTCCGTTGTATTACGGTCGTAGTGCCGACGAGTTGGAGTAAAACGCGGAATATTCCAATACAACTCCTTTACCTCCAATCATGAACGAGCGTGGTTGTATCCTAGTAATATTCCCAGCGTTTTGAGAGTGTACTATCTGGTATTAGAATTACCCAATTTGTAATAATAAAATTTTGATAATTATGCAATTTTATCTAAATATTATTTCCCTTATTGTAAACTTTTAAGTATTACGTTAGTACATAAATCGTTTCAATTACAAAAGAAGACTGGATATGTTGGACTGATCCTTCGAAACGGTTTGCTGAATACAACTCGAAAAAATCCCTGATATTTTAAGTATTACGTAAGTATGTAAATTTTTTTCAATTACAAAAAAAAAGACTGAACACGTTGGACTGTTTCTTCGAAACAGTTTGCCGAATACAGCTCAAAAAATTCCCTGATATTTTCACAATGTAAATGGAGATCAATGATAGAGCGATGTGCGAGTTATCTCTGCTGTATTGGGATGATATCGGCGTTGTGTTCGGGTCGTAGTGCTGACGAGTTGGAGTAAAACGCGGAATATTCCAATACAACCGGCGTTGTCCACGAATAAAACAAGGAATATTCCAATACAACGGCTTTCTACCCAATCATGCCTCGAGCGCGGTTGTATCTAAGTAATATTCGATCGTTTTTAGAGTGTATTATATGTTATTAAATATAAGTTTGGTTGTGATTTTAAAATTTTAATAATTGTGCAATTTTATCTAAAAATTATTTCCTTGATTATAAACTTTTAAGTATTACGTAAGTATGTAAATTTTTTTCAATTACAAAAAAAAGACTGAACACGTTGGACTGTTTCTTCGAAACAGTTTGCGAATACGACTCAAAAAATTCCCTGATATTTTCACAATGTAAATGGAGATCAATGATAGATCGATGTGCGAGTTATCTCTGCTGTATTGGGATGATATCGGCGTTGTGTTCGGGTCGTAGTGCTGACGAGTTGGAGTAAAACGCGGAATATTCCAATACAACCGGCGTTGTCCACGAATAAAACAAGGAATATTCCAATACAACGGCTTTCTACCCAATCATGCCTCAACGCGGTTGTATCTAAGTAATATTCCGATCGTTTTTAGAGTGTATTATATGTTATTAAATATAAGCTGGTTGTGATTTTAAAATTTTAATAATTGTGCAATTTTATCTAAAAATTATTTCCTTGATTATAAACTTTTAAGTATTACGTAAGTATGTAAATTTTTTTCAATTACAAAAAAAGACTGAACACGTTGATCGTTTCTTCGAAACGGTTCACGAATACGTCTCAAAAAATTCACGATATTTTCACAATGTAAATGGAGATCGATGATAGATCGATGTGCGAGTTATCTCTGCTGTATTGGGATGATATCGGCGTTGTGTTCGGGTCGTAGTGTCGACGAGTTGGAGTAAAACGCGGAATATTCCAATACAACCGGCGTTGTCCACGAATAAAACAAGGAATATTCCAATACAACGGCTTTCTACCCGATCATGCCTCGGCGCGGTTGTATCTAAGTAATATTCCGATCGTTTTTAGAGTGTATTATATGTTATTAAATATAAAGTTTGGTTGTGATTTTAAAATTTTAATAATTGTGCAATTTTATCTAAAAATTATTTCCTGATTATAAACTTTTAAGTATTACGTAAGTATGTAAATTTTTTCAATTACAAAAAAAGATCGAACACGTTGGATCGTTTCTTCGAAATGGTTTGCCGAATACGACTCAAAAAATTCCCCGATATTTCACAATGTAAATGGAGATCAATGATAGAGCGATGTGCGAGTTATCTCTGCTGTATTGGGATGATATTGGCGTTGTGTTCGGGTCGTTGTGCTGACGAGTTGGAGTAAAACGCGGAATATTCCAATACAACCGGCGTTGTCCACGAATAAAACAAGGAATATTCCAATACAACGGCTTTCTACCCAATCATGCCTCAGCGCGGTTGTATTTAAGTAATATTACAGTGGTTTTTCGACTGTATTATCTGTGATTAAAACAATGATGCAACGAATTGGGGATAAAAAACACAACTTAAAGGGTAAAACACAAGGAGACCAAAAAAAGGTAACTCAATAAATCAACCATAAGCAATCTGTCTGTCATTCAATAAAATCAAGAACTATGTTCAAACAAATTATCCTATATGTTCATTAGCATCGGTAGAACAATTCTTTAGCGATGCTAGAATTCATCGTCCGGATTCATTAAGCATGCTTGTGTATGTCTCGTGTCGTTGTGATGGAGGCGATTCCTGGAGTAATATGAATAAAAAAATTGTAAACATCACGGATTGAATAGTAAATAAATAGCCTCGTCCACATTATAATTTACTCGACTTAAGGGAGCCGACGTTCCAAACCGGCTTGCCTCGTTTTGGAAAACTGTAGCATCACTTGGACCGGCATCTTTATCCGTTCCTACATAAAATTTGACACTTTATGACGGAGACAAGTATAAGTTTTAGAAATAAAAAATATTTCAGCAAACTAAACTTACTTTTTCTTTTCATATTTTTTTCCCAATATCCTTTTAATCTTGAATTAGATATCCCTTTAGGACGCACCTTTCTTGGGTCATTCGCATTTCTCTCTTTACATGGGGTCTTCTTCTTAGTTGTTTTTGTCTTTTGTTGGGGTTCTCTCCCATGTAATATTTCATTGGCGTCAAGTGTTAATTTGTTTAGTGTATCTAGCACAAACTTCTCAGCAACTTCATGGCCTTGCGTTCTTGTACTTATCTGGTACGCTAATTTATGAACATGTGTGCGATATATAAGACCACTTGAGACGATTGGCAACATTTGAGACCCCTTAAGATGTTGATATTCCAAACTTTTGTATATGTCCTTTTTGCATGTGTACACCATCGAAGTAATATGTGTTTCTCGTAAATTTTGTACACGTTATCATGTCGAAGAACCCTTAGAGCGTGAGCACACGATAACCCCATCATTTCAAATTTTTACAATCGCACGCGATATCCAAATTAGCTCTGTCTAGTTTCACAATCCGAGTATTTGTACGTGTCTCTATTATCGAAGGTTCTTATGTGAAATTCGAATCATTGTTGGCAAATCCTTCCAAAGCAAGTCCACCCAAACCATGAAGAAACTCGACTCAAACTTCGAGTATAAATTCCGCGTGTAAAGTAAAGCGACACTCGCCTCGAACGAGGCCGCATTTCATTGCGGGGACAATAGCAGATTGCTCGCATCGGAAATCTTCATCCTTCTCATTTCTTCGCCAAGTTTTAGCAATATGTTCGAGGGCCAGAAAACATTCGGTTACCGTGCTTGTTGGCTTGCGAAACTATGACGGATGTTATTAGTCGACTCACTCCTCCGCGTAGATAGGATCCCCATTCCGAAAATGTCTTTATTGAATGTTGTTGACCAACGATGCCTTATATTATACAATTCATCCAACCATACATTTTCCCGAAGTTCTCCTATCTCGATCATTTCGCCCAAGTTTCTTCGAATTCGGCTTCGAGTCACATCTACGCATGCATTTAAAAAAGAGATCGTGTACTTATCTTGTTTTTCCCCGAACCACAATGCACTTTTGAGGATAATTTTTTGTATATATGCCATTGACATAATCTATGTCTAGTGTGCGGCAAGCACTCTTGGATTGCTCTACTCATTGCTTGATCTTGGTCAATGAATATTGTGATTGGGTGCTTGTTATTCATTATACGGATAAGGGCTTTGAATAACCACTTGAAGGACTCGATCGTTTCATCCGACAAAAAGCCAATCGCAAAAGCACATTCGCCGATGGTGGTTCACACCGACGATCGGCGCACAACATAGGTTGTATTTATTCGATCTATAGCTTGTGTCAAATATTATGACATCACCAAAACAATCATAATCGAGTCTCGGACATCCCATCACTCCATAAGAAATTCAACAACTGCTCGACTCATCAATTTGGACGTCCCACGCAAACATTGGATCCTCGGCTCGCCGTGCGGTGAATAGTTGTAGTAAGGAATTAGCATCCCCAAGTTCGATGTGTAATCTTCTCTCTCTTTGTAAGAGATTATATGCATCCCTCTTCGTACAGTCTAGGTTCTCCACTCCACCAACTTCTGTAGCTAGGAAGCTAAACGCATCGGTGGTTCTAATCCTCGCTTTTGACATTGATGCGAGGACATCCGCACCGATGTCACTCATCTTTCGCTCGAACGCAATAGGTGAGTGTCGCCAACATTCGCCAACGGATGGTTATGACTTTCTATGAATTTCTTTACCGACCAGTTCCTTGGACATCGACGGCATATCGGATCATGGCGGGACAACCGGTCCTTGTATCCGCTCGCTTGTACCTCACCGATACATTGTCCTTCAATTCTCTCTTCATACCAGGCCTTACCACAAACAAACTCCCTTGTCTTGATCCTCCTCGAATTCGACCGATAACCAATGTGGTCCTTTCGCACGATAAATCCAACAATGTGTGCATAGGCACAATATTTTTCATGTGCCTCCTTCTCATTATTGATAACGACTTGAAGCAACATGTTTACAAGTGGATCATTGGAAGCGCCGTGATCATTGGAAGCACTTGTGATCATTGGAAGCTCTTGTCTCTCTCGGGTATTCGCAATTGAAAATAGATTTGAATGTCGGTATCACTATACTTAACAACCAATAATACAAAAATAATATCATGATATCACCACGAGTAACACCATAATAATAACTATAAAAGCATTGGTGTTTTTCGGGTTTTATCACGAATAATACACCCAAACTAGTAGAGTATCGCCTTCAAATTACCTAAATAAAACCACAGCGAAATGCGAAGCAAAGTTACTCTTAAGAAACCGCCTTAATACCACCACAAAATTCCAAATTAACACCACGTAACGCTAAAAAAAAAAATTAACAAATATACTTTTCTCAAACTACCTCGATACACCCATAATATTACCATAATACCATCATGTCCCACTATGAAAGAAAACTTGACGTTACTCTTTTGAAACTACGGGCATACTACCGTAATAAAACAGTAAATAGAACAAATTTTATTAAGTTTTATTTAGGTAGTTTGAGAATACTAATCAAGCGTTTTAATAAATATAATAACAAAGAAACACACCCTCCACCAAACTACTAGAGTACTACCTTCAAATTGCCAAAATGCGAAGCCAACTTAAGTTACTCTTAAGAAACTATCGAATACCACGACAAAACTACCAAAATATCACCACGTATCGCTGAAAGAAAACTTTGGCATATATACTTTCCCGAAACTACCCGAATACAACCATAATAATACCGAAAAATATCATGACTCTTTAAGAAAGATCACTTGACTTCGTTCTTACGAATCTACGAGCATACTACGCTTAATAAAACTTAAAAACAGTGAAACACCAATAAAACATTGCATACAACTAAATTTACCAACTTGAGGGATTTCTTCTATCGCAGCTAAACTAAGCTGCGAATCTTGTTCGTCCAATATATTTTGAGATTCGAACTCATTGTCGACTTGATCGGTAGTTTTTTACGAAACGGTAGCATTCTTTAGACTTTAGGTTAAAATCAAAATTCAAATTTCGCTCCTCGGCTCCACGACAGAGGTAGGTCGACAAAAACCCTAAATGTCGGAATCACAAAGATAATGGAGACAAAAAATGCCTTTATGATTTGGCGGGGAAATAAAGCGGCAAAAATTTCGTCACTTTTCACCTCGGGTCGGGTCGGGTCGGCGGAATGGAGATAGAAAGGCTATTTTTTTCAAATGCCGACGTGGCGCGTATTTTTTTCAAATGCCGACGTGGCGCGTTTTTAATGGCTACCGGACGCAGCGCTGCGTACGCGGTCCGGACCGAATAAAAATTCCGCTAGTTGGGGACTTCTTATTAGCCTATGAATTTTCACTAAAATACCTTTCTTTCTTCTCCAATTAGAAAATATCAATGCATTAATTAGGACTGTTAAAACGTTCGTTACTCGCAAACAACACCTATTCATCTTGTTAAGTAACTCATATTTAATTAGTTCACTAAGTTAATGAGTCAAATATAAATATTTTTTTACGCTCGATATATAAACGAGCCAAGCATGAATAAATATTTGTTTGTTTAAGTTTGATTTGTTTTGACTCCAAATAGTTATAGAAATATAATTGTACATAAAAGATGTGATTGCGTAAACCTTGAGAAGGTTCAACAGATCGCCTAAAAAAAGCAACAAGCATCATTGGAGTAGTCGAATTATGGGCCAATTGAATGAAAGTTCATCAAAATCAAAGAATGTCACACCAAGACCAACGACAATTTAACGGACGCACGGGCATTCACGAGAGTAACGATTGCTTAGCGGAACTCTCACTGACATCGTATGAAGATTTATCATCCAAAGGAAGGATACCTATCAGATTAAGATGATGTGTCATCTGCTTGATAGAATAATCCTTTCTGAGGACAATGAGTCTTCGCGACGAATGCACTCAGAAAAATCGACCGAAGATCTATCAGTCGGCCAAACAATTATTGCCGACCTAGCGAAGGCCAAACAACAAGACTGTGCAGTTATAAATATGAAATGGTGTCAAAAGAAGTTACATGTATGGAATAACACCAACAATGATTATTATGGCCAAAAGATGTGAAAGTCTGTTACAAATATGTAAATGTATAATGACTCGTTAATTTATTGCAACGTTCTCATTAAGTAAGGGACGATCATATAATTTACTAGACCCTCACTATGATCTATAAATAGAATGGTCATTTCCACAAGGAAAACAACTCAATCTATTCCCATAGAATTAGCATTATTTGTAACTTCCTCTTTTTTTTTATTCTTTCTTTCACTTTTTCTTATTCCTCTTAGCTGATCAACTCTTTATTATTTGGGAGTGACCCGAAAGATATTTTGGGATTATATATATATATATATATATATATATATATATATATATATATATATATATATATATATAATTGATGAGTATTATTTTTAAAAATTTTAATTAAGTACAACGCCATAGAAATTTATAATTAACTAAAATAATTAATTAAAAATAGACTAAAAATATATTAAATTCTATTTAAATGAATTTTTTAATATAAATAATAAGATTTAAATCTCTCTCTCACTCTTAACATCCTATGGTTGCACGACTAGGGCTGTCAAAATGGCTTATTGTTCGTGAACAGCTCGTGTTCCGCAAATGAGTCAGACACGAAGAAACTTTTTGCTCTCGATATATAAACAAACTGAACACGAACAATAATAATTTCTAAAGAGCCGAACACGAGCCATGTTCGTGCTCACCCAAGCTCAGCTTGCTTACACATCTAGCACCAGCCATGTAATTTGTTTGGTAATAGACGAATTATAAAATATATTAAAAGAAGACGAATTAAAGAGTTTATTTAAGGAATACTTAAAAGTTAAACTCTATATTAAGCAATAAATATCATAATTTTTTCATATCAAAATATAAAATCGTATTTTTATAAAAGCGTTCATTTTATTCATTAAAGAGTGCCAAATTCATCCTCAGGGAAATCAGACTACAAATCAGACTACAGAATCTATTTATGAACGTGAGTTTAGCTTCAAAATTATTAACAGGTCTGAAATTGATTCAAATTCTTGCTCTGATCACGATCAAAATGAAATCAATAAACCGAGTTATGAGCTAAAATTTTGAATCAATTTTTTTTAGCCGATTTCGAGCCATACATAGATCGGCTCGTACTTACTCGAGATCACCTCCAAAATTACAGAGGCATGAAAATTTATTTAGATACTCATAGCTTGATAGAAAAGCAAAGGGAATTCCTTGAAATAAAACCTGCAAGAGACATTTTTATTGAGATTATGATCTCATCGCTTACAAGACATGACCCAATTTCTCTCACAAACCTCTCTCAGAAAACATGAAAAAAAATCTGAGGAGAAAAGAAATCTCTCTCTAAACCCTAGGTTTCTTCTGCATTCTCCTCTCCAAAAGTTCTCTACAATCTCCAAACACAATGTTTTTATAGCATGATTTCAAAAATCCTTTCCAAAATTGCCAGAATCCTGCACTAAAGAGTTTTTAAACCTGAAATTATACTCCAGCATGAGCACGCCAGATGTGTAGCGTAATTACGCTGCCTCCTCAAGTTAGGCGGCATGGTCACACCGCAATTCAGCATGGCAACGATGAGTGCTCTGTCTGTGATTTTTCTCTGCATATTGAGCATGATCACGCCCGAAATCGGTGTGGCTATACTGCTCAAGTGGTGTGGCCATGCAAGTTCCAGGCATGGCTACGCAGGTTCTGATTTTTCCAAGTATCTCATTTTGGTTCAATTTTTGTGTTAGTCATCTGTAATCTACAAAATGCAATTCTAACCATCTAAATGTAAAAAATCATATTTTTAAAGTGAAAAATTGCTGGAATTAAAGTATAAAAGGCACGGAAATTTGACGCATGTCAATCCTCTCAAACTTTATCCATTACTTGTCCTCAAGTAATCCCTTTACTTGCTCATATTTTGAGAAAATAAAATACTTTTCTTTTGTGCAATTCTTGGTCTTATTATCACAAATGAAGTGAAAATTTTATTAATGTTACGTGATCTTTATTTTCAAGTTTAGGATTTCTTTGAATATTACAATCTTATACCTATCATGATTAGTCCCCTATTTAAATATAAGAATTCTTTCTCATCTAGATTGGTAGCACTAATGATTTCAATCTCCCTCAATAAAAGTGATTAAGAACTTAATTTTTATTACAACTAAACTTTCCCTTAACTTTTTCATCAATATATAAATTCCCTAAGATTTTTGATAAAGTTATGGGTAAAACATTTGACATAAGGAAGAGGATAGAATATCAAAATTTTGGATTTGAAAGTACTTAACCTTGAGCTTCTTCTTCAAGTCATTCATATTCTTGTTGAATATATATTTCTATATCCCTTCTTTTTCTTTTTTTTTTTATGTATATAAGGCCTGCAGGCATTACTATATATGGTTAAGTGTTAAACCATTTTTTCCTTTTTTTTTCTTTATATATTATATCTCTACTTCAATTAAATGTTTACCCATCCCTTGTCATAGGTCATAGTTCCTGAATAAATTCAAATAAATTAAGTTTCATCCCTTATTGAAATAAAATATTAAGGCATAATTATTTTAATGAGGAGTATTTAATTTCATAAATCCCCCTTTCAAAATATCAAAAGATCTCTATGTTTAAGTAGAAGAAAATCATCCTAGACATCAAATTACTAATATTCACTCCCATCCTATCTTTAAATAGATTTCATATTTCCTCAAGTTAATTTTTATTTTCCTAACATTAATAGACCAAGATGTATGAAAGCAAACAATAAGTGCAATCTCAACAAGTTAAAGAATTACCTTTAGGTAGCCAATATGATAATGACTCCTCCACCAAACTTGTTTCACACCATACTGGCTACATATGAGTCATGCAACAATAAAACATAAAACAATATAGGATATGAATCACGAGCCACAACAAGTGAGAAATATGGAAGCATGTTACCAAAGTGCTCAAAGTAAAAGTGCAGGTAAATGGACAGTAAACACAGCAGGAAAATGAAATACAAAAAAATCAACCACTATCTCCTGAATACATCAAATCCACACATCAACATTAGAGAGATGAAATACAAAGTCAAACTAGAACATCAATCAAATGCAGAAACAAAACAATCAGTAAAGTAAAACTAAGCATCAAAACCAAGTCTAAGTCTACCTACTCCTCTCAATCACTCTCCTCCATGGTGTCTCGATTCGGGCTCCAGATGGTGGATGGTGGTGGCGCAGTGCTCCTAGAATGCTCCCACGAATGGTGAGTGGGGAAGATCTCAAGGAAGAAATCAACTTTAAGTCAAAACAAATCTCTCCGGTGAATAAAGCAAAATTAGAAAAAAAAATGGAGGTTTGCTAGAGAAAACCAACACAAGAACCCTTCTTCCCATGCCCCGATCTATCTTTCCTAAGAATATGGCAGAGTTTCAACAACTGTTCCGGCAATCCCAGGCGTCCTAGGGCTAGGAGGTGAGATTTGTTCATAGGAGATGAAAGAGAAGAAGATGGTCCCACTAGCTCAAAATAGTGCTGCAGGCAATGTCGGCGTGGTTACGCCAATGTGAATTGATTTTTGGGTCGAGAGTCGGCATGATCATGCCACTCATGTAGCGTAATTACGCCAAACTCTCAGTTTGGGCAGCGTGGTCACATTGGTTGTAGGCACGGCTAGGCCAAGTGCGGGCCTTTTTTCACTCCACGGACTCCATTTTACGTGTTCTTTCCCCTCAAAACCTCGTAACAACATTCTTAAGCACAAAAATTACTAGAGATGACATCAAAAAGCACGTAAACCTCCATAGATTTTGGTTTCCCTCCTCGTAAAATTAGTATAATATTCACTAGTTGGGTTAAATGATAGCCCTCCGAGTCATTATGTTTCGCAGCGAATTTTAACATTACAAGTGGTCAATTTGCAAAGTAAATGAAGAACCAATGAAAATACCATCACAATTTTTAGAAATAAAAGAAGTTCTAAGCAAATCAAATCCTCCACATGATTACTTTTATTTACAAAGAGAAATAAAAACAAAAGTACTCAGAATTCATGAGGATAATAAAACAAAATATGATTTGCATTAAAACTTGAACATACAACAAAAGTACAAATACTGATCTCAAACTCTTCCTCAAGCAATCCTCTGCGGTTCTCTGACTGTTCTTGACTTCAATAGACTCTCAACAGACTCACAAATACTATGATGGTCGACCTCCCCAAGTGGTTTATTTGACTCCCTTATACAAGTCTCAAATACTCTAAAAAACATAGGAACAACTCTCCAAGGCTCTACCACCATACTCTTTTCGTTTGCAATTCTTTCTATAAATAAAGCTTTGAAAATCACAAAATACATAAGAATTATGTGATATCTAAATATCTAAATATTTAATTATTTTTTTAATAGAAAATATAGAATTATTCGATGGCATGTATGTAAATATCAAACTCCTTCGATCATTTGTAGGCCAAACAATACAGCGGCACACGCCGAACCCTTACGAGAGGGTTAATAAAGTAATTTCAAAACAAGTATTTATGCGACTAACCCCCAGCCCACCCCCACCAAAACCAAATCATGTGGTCGCTGCTCCACCCTCCTCTCCCCTCGCCGTCTATAAATCTCCCTCCATTCTCTCACCGTCCTCTCCGCGTCCTCCCCCTTTCCTCCGCTGTACCTTTCTCCTCCCTCCGCCCCCGCCCTCTATCGGCTTCCTCTTCTGCCGTTGGAAACCCTACTCTCTCCATTTCTCCGACCATGGAGTCCGTCGCCTCATGGGGCCTCACACCCCTCTCCTCCGTCGACCCCGAGATCCACGATCTCATCGAGAAGGAGAAACGCCGACAGTGCCGCGGCATCGAGCTCATCGCCTCCGAGAACTTCACGTCCTTCGCCGTCATCGAGGCCCTTGGCAGCGCTCTCACTAACAAGTACTCGGAGGGCATGCCTGGCAACCGATACTACGGTGGTAACGAGTTCATTGACGAGATCGAGAACCTCTGCCGCTCCCGCGCTCTCCAGGCCTTCCACCTTGACGCTGATAAATGGGGAGTCAATGTCCAACCCTATTCCGGCAGCCCCGCTAACTTCGCCGCTTACACCGCGCTTCTCAACCCTCATGATCGGATTATGGGGCTTGATCTGCCTTCAGGGGGACATCTCACGCATGGATACTATACGGCTGGTGGGAAGAAGATTTCAGCCACTTCGATCTATTTCGAGAGTCTCCCTTATAAGGTGAATCCGACTACGGGTTTCTTGGACTATGAGAGGCTTGAAGAGAAGGCTTTGGATTTCCGCCCCAAGCTCATTATCTGCGGTGGGAGCGCGTACCCGAGGGATTGGGATTATGGGCGGTTTAAGTCCATTGCGGACAAGTGCGGGGCGCTGCTACTCTGCGACATGGCTCACATCAGTGGCCTTGTTGCTGCCCAGGTACTGTGTTACTTTGTTTCTTCGGTTTTGTTGATTTCCGCTGTTTTTATTGTGTTGTTTTTTTGTTTGCTTTGGCTAAAATTTCTGTCCGATTGGGAATTGGAGAGTAATCTCTTTAAATTCACGAATTTATTAAATTTAAATTCCGCAATTGAGCTGGAGATCTGATAATCGTGACTTGCGGTAGTATTAACGGAAGAAATCATTTGTTCTTTCATGGCAAGTAACAGTTGTTATTGATAGGAATCCCTGCATGTTATCGAAAGAATGATTTTCGCGAATGATAATTGAAAATAAGATAGATCTGTCATTCGGTTGATGTATTCTGCTCAATTTTGTTTTTTCTATTTCATTTTTTTTTTCTCCTATTGCAATCGGATATCCAGATGGTTAGTTTGGAGAGATCTATGCTTGTTTTAACTTAATCAAAGTAAAAACTATTAAAATCTTTTGATTCATCTTGTTTTCTGTTATTGCGTGTCTTTGGTAAATTTTTACTTGACTGGTACCCATATTTTTGGCTCGATGCTTCAATGAGACAATCCAAACTTCAATAAGAAATTCAAAAGGCATACTTTTTCTTGTCGATAATACTTGCTAGCTTTGGCGACTTTAATTATCATTAAGATCTGTAAACTTTAGCGATTTTCATGCACTATTCTTGTAGAAATATAATATACATGGCAATGCGTCGCTCTTTACTTATGAGCCCGACTGATTCCACCATTGGAGACCTTTTGTTAACGGTTCCTCATAGTCTTTTTTCTTTTCTTTTCTTGTTTCCTTCTCTTATTTGATACAGGAAGCTAATAATCCCTTTGAATACTGTGATATTGTCACCACTACAACCCACAAAAGCCTTCGAGGTCCAAGATCTGGTATGATTTTCTACAGAAAAGGTCCTAAGCCTCCCAAGAAGGGTCAGCCTGAGGATGCTGTTTATGATTTTGAAGACAAGATCAACTTTGCTGTGTTCCCATCCCTCCAAGGTGGCCCTCACAATCACCAGATTGCTGCATTGGCTGTAGCCTTAAAGCAGGCCACTTTGCCTGGATTTAAGGCTTATGCTAAGCAGGTAAAGGCCAATGCTGTTGCACTTGGAAATTATTTGATGAGCAAGGGATACAATATTGTTACCAGTGGGACTGAAAATCACTTGATTCTCTGGGATTTGAGACCTCTTGGCTTAACTGGTAATGTCAAATTCCTCCTTTTGGACCTTGTAGCTGTTTGATTTTGTGAGATTGAAGATGGATTCTTTCTTAAATGCCTTTTTCTTCCTTCTTACCAGGTAATAAGGTGGAGAAGCTATGTGATCTTTGCAACATAACACTCAACAAAAATGCTGTTTTTGGTGACAGCAGTGCTCTGGCTCCTGGAGGTGTCCGGATTGGTATAAAATTCAATTGCTTGTCTTCTCCGAAGTCAACTGTTTTTGTGCAATAATACATGAAATTTATACAATCAGACCTTTTTTTTCCTTTAAAACTGAAATGCTATTGATTTTTGCTACAAAGCTTAAAAATCTAATTTTTATGATGGTGACCTAAGATTTTTCTTTTTTTCTTTTAGATTAGAAATATATGTATGTTTCTTTTACGCGCTTTACTTTTTCCATAGGCAAAGGCATATTTCTATATTATAAAATATTGTTATGATTTACATACATATTACTCAATTCTTATGTATTTACCTAAACTTCAATTTTTACATACATTCCACCTTATCTATGCATTAAAAGGTGTATTTCACTTTTAAAAGTTAAAATGGTGGTATTTTTTGCTGTGATATGAAAGCTTTGGGT
This sequence comes from Papilionanthe hookeriana x Papilionanthe teres, assembly GCA_022702705.1. Taxonomy (NCBI): domain Eukaryota; kingdom Viridiplantae; phylum Streptophyta; class Magnoliopsida; order Asparagales; family Orchidaceae; genus Papilionanthe; species Papilionanthe hookeriana x Papilionanthe teres. The sequence goes on along the minus strand of CM040422.1, from coordinate 151,211,549 downwards.
GGTATAAACATAAAAATTAAAGTTTATGTATTGAATATGATCAAAACTACAATCGATTGCTTCAGTAGGTGACAACTTACAGTCCTCTTATATTCCAATTTTGCAGGAGCGCCTGCAATGACATCCAGGGGATTGCTTGAGAAGGACTTTGAGCAAATCGGAGAGTTTCTCCACCAAGCGGTGAGCATCACCCTCAGCATTCAGAAGGAATACGGTAAGCTCCTGAAAGACTTCAATAAGGGCTTGTTGAACAACAAAGACATCGAGAACTTGAAGTCTGCTGTAGAGAAATTTTCTGCTTCATTCGATATGCCTGGATTTCATATTTCTGACATGAAATACAAGGACTAGGTTATTTACTTCTACTTCTTCTATTATAATAATGTTCCAAGCTGCCTATCTTTATTTTTTAACCTATTTTTTTGGCTCTAAATCTTATATTTTAACGTTGTTTCTGCTTGAAGAAATGGCCTGGAAAGGCAGAAATATTCAGTACTGTATTGAGAAATGAAAAATGATGTTTATGTTTTACTTGATTGATTTCTTGAAAATGAAATTGATATATTTGATTTGGTGACATCTTTTCCTTTCTTGTGGTGCTCTGGGTTAGTTATATTTGGTCTTATAAGCCTCAACTGTATGTTATATGATTCAAGAAGTATTTGATTTGGTCTTGTCTACTTCATGAACTTACTCATTTAGGTATGTACTGGAGCTTTATGTGAAATCATACTGGGTATGTTTATATTAACTAGATGCATTGCACTGGAAAGATTGCTTTTTACAAATTTAGCACCTTGGTGTTTTTTTGGGGTTGGGTTTTTGCGGTGAATTTTGATAGTTGAGTGAGAATTTAGTTTTATAAATAATATTTTTTTGAGTGTTATGTATCTAATTGCTCCTAATATGTATAATGTAATTTATTTTGAATTTTTTAGATTTATTTGGTCTGGTATAAAATAATTGCAAGCAAATGATGCAGAAGGGTACCAATCAGGGTCGTCACGTGTACAGGCAAACCCACCCATGTATTAAATTGGGGTATGTCTGTACATGTGGCAGACTCTGATTGGAGTCCTGATGCAAAACTGCATCAGAAGTCTTGATGTAATAGTTTCTCGCAGTTTCGGGTGTATACGGAAATCTTTTAAAGTCTTGTGAAATAAAATTTTGGGATATTTAAGTGTATACCATACAATTTTTCCGTACATCTGATACCTAAACTCTCATAATTACATGCACTAATACCAATTATTTGAAAGTGAAATGCATATTATCATATTTTCATGCATACTTTTTTTACACCAAAATGTTGAAAGTGAAAATCAAATTTTAGGTATAAAAAAGGTATTAGATATGTAAATACACAAAAATCGTGGTATGTTTGTAAATTTTCCTAAAATTTCGAAGCTCTTTTTTAACATTATTCAAATTAAAGTTGAGCCTATAGAGAGAAAGGAAGGTTATGGGGATGAGGATGGTGAATGATAAGTTGAAAAGGACTTGGAATGTCAAATGAATGTCAAGTTTGATAATGGTGATCAACTTGTGGAAAAATAAGTCAAACATATCAATTGAGATTAGGAAATAGGTTGAACGGTTAAACTAGTTCAAGCATGAGTCCACAAATACCTAATACATGAAATGACTTGCGACAATCAAAAAGATAATTAGGCATGTCCTAATTAGATGAGAAGATTTAGGGACATAATTACTAATGATGTCGGCAATCAAATTGGTTGTGATGACTTAGGCCCCCATTTAGGGCAGCTTATTTTGAGTGGTGCGTTAACTGATGATGGCGGCAATCAAATTGGTTGTGATGACTTAGGCCCCATTTGGGGCAGGTTATTTTGTGTGGTGTGTTTTGAAAACGCACCCAGACCCGTTTGGGTAAATTGTATTTTGACAGGTTTTTTAAAAAACTACGTTTTCAAGCAGCTGAAATCAGCATTTTCACACTATTTCTGGTTAGGTGCGGTAACAGCTTTCTAGCTGCAGTCTAGGTTTTCAAAAAAATAATAATAATAATAATAAAATAAAATGTAATAGCCACCGCATTTTTTTGAACAAATAATTACTTTTCAGCAACTTATTAATAAGTCACACTATTTACAAAAGAATACCATGTCCTATCCTAGGAAGTTGGGGGTTAGAATTTTTAAAGGAGACATTTACATACATATAATTAAATTCCTCTATATTTTCATATCTAACACCTAAACATATACTTCTTACATTTATACCACCTAAATCTTTCATATCATATTAAAAATATCACTACTTCGACATTTAAAAGGCGGAATGAACAGTTTGAAGCATTGGCAAGGTGGCATACATTTAAAAATTAAAATTTAGGTGTTAAAGATGCAACTATGTGAGAATTGAGTGATGTGTATGTAAATCGTCCTAGAATTTTATGACATTGACGCATGGAGGTTCAAGTATTGTGTGGTATACAGTTGTTGGCTAACCATTGAAGTTTGGAGAGATGGAGTGATCCTTGAATAAAGATGAATATATAAAATTATTCGGAGGTGCGTTTTATTCAGTAACCTAAAATCTAAATTTTTGCAAGTACTTCATAATCAAATATTAAGGGCTTCAACATTCATATCCATAAATATTGATACGTCCCTAAGAAAATCATATTATTTGCATGAATCTCGATACATTTGAACTGAATGTTTCAAAATTTAAATGTGGAAATACCTACCCTCTAACTTATGATCAGATGAAGTGTCTCATTGAGAAAAACCAAATGACAAAAAAAAAAATGATTCGATCTGAGGCCAAGTGAGATTAGATCATGCACTTAAATTATAATGAGAAGTTTTAGAACATATATTGGGAATCGAATGATCTTTGAGTCTAGCAAATTAATAATCAAATCGAGCATCTCAACAAAATGAATCCAACGAGTCTAGGATCACTTGATTTAGATATCACTAATGCATTCAATACTCATATAATTACATCCAACCAAGCGAATTACTCTGAACTGTTCGATAGAGTGGTCCAAATTCATGCAGTATAAATAGAGAACGTCATTCTCAAAAATTATAAATAAACCCCCACTCTCTTCATGAGGGGGAACATAGACATGGAAGAGAAGATTGAAGGAGCTCTAAGCTTTTAAGGTCTTCTGAGCTCCACCTCTGTCGGCCCACCATATGGTCTGTTTGGTGCAGATTTTAGCTACGGTGTTGTGGAGTTCCATGAATCAGGGCATTTATTTATTGAGGCGCGTCCGTGTTTCATTAAACACACCCATTAATTTGAGATACGACCTCAACCCTACGTTCGCTGCTTTCTTTGATTTGATATTAAACCCGTGCACACCCCCCCCCCCCCAGACCGTGCGGGGCCTCGTCTAGCATTCGCTACTTCCTTCGGGCTGCCTAGGGTTTTTTCTCATACTTTTCTTCGTTCTCCGACATTTATGACGAAGAAAACTCGATGTTTGCATCCTTGACCTCATATATTCTTGGTGGCTTTGCTCTGTTAGGAATATGGTTTCAGTGAAACTTGTTCATTTTGGCATTTTTACATACATAGCACCGAAAACATCTAATTTTCTTTATTTTTCAGCGGCAGTAGTCTGTTTGATTTGTGGATTTTCTCCATTCTTTTTGGTTTTATTGGGATAGTTACATACCAAACACCCCAAGCAATTATTTCTGGTATCTTTGCACTATTTGGTTTGTGGTTTGCACTTTCCTTTTTGTTTTAGGATAATTGCACACATAGCTCTCGAAACACTATTTCTTGGTGGCTTTAACCTTATTTGTTTTTGATGTTGTAATTGTTAATGAAAAATATGAGTAGGGATTTTATCATGAATTTTGATATTTGAGTGGGAGAAATGGATGAAATTTGGTGTTGAATTTAATAATAGCAATGTTTCAGGTATTGTGTATGTTTTGAATATGGATTGAGATTTTATCATGAATTTGGACGTTTGACTGAGAATTTGAAAAATGGACGAAAGATGGTGCTCGATGGGTTAATATCAATTTTTCAGGTCATGTGTATATTTTAAATATGGGTTGAGATTTTATCATGGATTTTCTCATGTCAATAAGAATTTAAAAAATGGATGAATGATAATGTTGGATTTGTTAATAGCAATATTTCATGTACTCTTTATGTTTTGATAAAACTCATAAAGAAGATGTTCGTCTGTGAAGGACTTGGATGTCTATTGATATGCCCTTTTGATTTGTTAGGTTGCTTTGGCCTTAAAATAGATGTTGGTCTTGATCCCATACCTAAATGATATAGAGGTGGTGGTGTGGTGTGTGGATGTGGTTTATAGGAGGTAGTGTGGTGTGGAGATAGTGGTGTGCGGTGTGGAGGTGGTGGTGTGTGGTGTGTGGATTTAGTGTGTTGGGTGGTGTTGTGGTGTGGAGGTGGTGTTGTGGGGTGTGTAGATGGTGGTGTGTTGGTGTGGAGGTAGTAGTGATGATATTATGACAATGCTATTTTTCTACGAGTTTTTATAATTATTTTTATGGCAAATATTTATGTTGTTTAATTTTTTTCATGCTAGTAAAACAATGGTTAAAACAAAGAGATCGGCTCATCTACTATGTGGGATAAAGATGCTAAACTAATATTTTGCGACCTCTACCTTAAGGAGGTGGAATTGGGATATAGGTCCACAACCTATTTTAATGAGGACTGACAAAATATTATGAAAATGTTTAAGGAAAGTACAAGAAGGGAATATGATTGGATGCAATTGAAAATTAACTGGGATCAATTAAAAAAGAACTGAAAAATATGGAAAGAATTGAAACTAGGATCCATGGGCTTGGGTTGAGTTCTAATAAATTGAACAATTGATGCATCAAAAGAATGGTGTGCTGAGAGATTCGAGTTGAAAATCGATCAAGCGTCCATTTTATCTTTTTTTTTTAATTTTTTCAAATACATCAACATTTCCATCTCCTATTACTTTGTTAGTGGTGTCAACTGCAAAAAAAAAAAAATTCAAATTCAGCGGCATTGACCCTAAGTTGGAAGAGAAGTTGGATCATATGTTTAGTGAAGTTGTGGCAACAGGCGATTATGCACAGACCCCTAATAAGCAAGGGTTTGTTGGCACAGCTATGAACTTGGATGTCGAACGAACAACTGACTCCAATGAAGGCCTTAACCCAAACCTCATTAAAGTTCCACCAGTCGATCAAAGCGTCCTAGGGTTGAGAAAAAAAAAGTGTTGTTTTCATTAGAAGCCACATTTCACAACTGGTTACTTTATGCACCAATGACCTAGGGACATCACAAGAAACTTCAATCCAGTTAGTTATGTGAATTCTAGAGATAACTCTAGTATGAGGACATGTCATTGTATTTGTTCTCCATAAAGTTATTAGAAGACCCGACCCATAAATAATTATTTATGAAGATAACCCTTGACCGTAAAGTCAATTATTTATGTTATTTTCATGACAACAGGGATGTTTGAATTTTATTTTTTCTAATTGGACTATTTGTATTTGTTTTTCATTATGAAAATTTATTATTTGCTTTGGATAGTTTTTTTTCTTTAGGATATTGTTAATGCTGATTTGGTTTTTTGTTTTGTCAATTATCTATAATCGTTTTTTTCTTAATAATATTATGTTAGTAGCTAATTCGGTGATTCTTATATGTGTTAACTGAATAGAGCGATTGTCTAACATGGATGCACATAGAGAAATAACAGAAGAAGAGTTGCAGCTGCAGTGTGTTTGATGTATGAGTACTATAACTCATACATAGCTCGATCTTCTTACATGACATCATCATACACTGGTGATAAATGAGTTGGAGAGTTATTTGTAGAGCACCCAACAATATTCAACAATATGTTCTATATGACAGCCTATATTCATCGATCTCTTGGATTAACTGCACTGGATCATGGACTTCATGGCTCCTACATGATGACTTTTAGAGAGGTGTTAGCAATAACTGTCTATATTTTATCATCGAATGAATCTATGAGAGGAGCCGCGGAGCGATTCCAACACTCATAAAAAATAATCAGTAGATATTTTTCAATTAGGATGGCTGCTCTATTCAGTTTGTCATTACAAATTATTAAACCAGTTGATCAACATTCGAAAAAAACCCCCTTAGAGATTTCACAGTATATGTCATCTTTTAAGATAATTTTATTTATTATTTTTTCTCTAGATTTCAAATAAAAACGGTAATTTTGATTACGTGTTAAAGTCTTCAGAATTGCATTGGAGCGATCAATGGAACACATGTGGATGCACATATTTCGAAGAATAAAAAGATCATATTTTGCAAGTAATACAAATCACTAACACAAAATATCATGATTGTATGTGACTTTAACATGTGCTTCACTTTTGTGATGGCTAGTTAGGAATGAAATGCACAAGATAGTTGTATATTCAAATTTGCAACAGAAACTCAAAAATATAACCTTCCTCCCCATCATCAAGTTTGCTTGAGTCTCATCTAATAAAAAAGTGTTTCTAGTGTAACGGTAATTATTATTTTTTTGCCAGATAAATATTATTTGGTCAATGTTGGATACCCCTTACAAAAAGAATTTCCAAAGCCATTTCCTAGTACCAAATACCACATTTCTGATTTTGAATGAGCAAGCAATATCACTCGGGGTAGAAAAAAAATGCTTAACAAGAGACGCTCATTCTTACATAGTTCATTGAAATAATATTTGGTGTGGAAGAAAAAATGAGTCATACTGCGGGATAAGTTGACATATCTGTTTCCTAAAAAAATGCAGAGTGGTGGCCAAAATGACTCTTCACAATTATACTCGGTGACATCCTTCGCGTAGTAACATTGACTTCAATATAACTGATGAAGATTATTCACATGTCCCTACCGAAGCACTTTAATATCCCTCCGGACAATCTGTATCACAGGCATAAGATGAATTACTTGAGACTTGCACCCAGGATGGGGAAGGTGCAGAGGAGGTGATAGAGTTAAGAGAGTGAATTACAATACCATCGTTAATGATTGAATGGATCAATTATATATATACACACACTTATATCTATATGTATATGTACATATAAATATATTTTTTTATTTAAAAATTTGGATCATTTCTCGATTTATGCATGTCATCCTTGCACAAGGGCCATGCTAATCTTCTCTATATCGTTCCAATTTTATCGGATGTCTCCAAAGAGACATGTATATGTTTATATATATATATATGTATATATATATATATATATATGTATATATATGTGTATATATATGTATATATATGTGTATATATATGTATGGTATATGTATATATATGTATGGTATATGTATGTATATGTATGGTATATGTATGTATATTGTATATGTATATGTATGTATATTGTATATGTATATGTACACACACACACACACACACACACACACACACACACACACATCTGTGTGTGTATGTGTGTGTGTGCATGCGTGCGCGCGCGTGTGTAGATCTATATACATATGTATCTATGTGTTGGGAATACTTTTATTGTTTACTGTATACATGTTTTATCCAATCATCTATATTTTGAATCTCAATTTTATTTCTCTCTTTTGCATGTATTCTTCTCCACTTAGACGGCTAATGAGGCAACCATGGATAAAATATGTAATATAAATTTTATTGCATGTTTGTTTTTCATTTTGGAGGTCTTTGATTAGACATTCGACCTTAAGGGTTCTTCTGGATTACTTATATGTCTATCACACGTGAAATCCCACTAAGGGTAACCAAATTCCTCTCCTTTTTCGGTATTTTGGCATTTGAGATTCTTATGAATGGTTTTTTTTGTGATATGCATATGTGATATATACGAGCTCAGTATTACATGGTTTAAAAGCAATTAGAATATTTTTTTTATAAGGTCTGTTATCTTATTGTAATGAAAGATTCATTTGTTTATACTATTTTCTTAGAGATCTGACAGTTTAATAAAACTTCCACAGATTAATTTTTTTGGCCAATATTACATCTAAGGATTTGTGCTTCGTTGTTTTAAATCTTCAGAAAGATGACCTCCAAAGCATTGCACTGCTACTGTGGTATACAATGTTCTCTACTTTCTTCATAACAACCACATATCTACGAGAGACAGCTTTATAGGTGTCCGAGGAGAAAACTAAAAAACTATAACTTCTTCAGGTGGCAAATGGATTGGAGGATTCCATCGCCAACAGTGATCAGACATCCAGAGTCCCTAGAGGAAGGATTATCTCGCTCGCGACATTAGTCAAGTCCACTTTAAAAACAACATTATCATATTATTATTTTTTATTTTAATAGTCTTATTTTTTTAATTTTTATTATCGTGTTATTCACCGCTCAGTAAAGTTTCTATCTTTATTTTGTATTTTTTGAACTTGATATTTATTTTGAAGTATGAAATGCGCTAGCAGGATTGGCTCAGTTATAAATAACACTATACTACATGAGTATGACGGTCATTTATTTAGAAACAGCTACAGCACAGCTGCTGCTAAACTGCAAAAAACAAACAAATAGTCGGTTTTTTCGCAGCAGCTTTTGCACAGTAGCTTTCTGACATGCAGTTGCACAATAGCTTTTTATTAAGCTACAGCTGCCCCAAACAAACCTGTATTCAAGTTGTCGTCGTCATTGGACCATTGCCACCTGATAGTCGCCACCCATGGCTGAATCATTGTTGTCTAGTCGCCATTGTCAGCCAACTACCATTGCCACTGCCGGACTACCACAACTTGGCCTACTTCGCGATCATCGTCGTCACAAACGCCCAACTGTAGTGTTGTGGTACAATATGGCCAACGTAGAATCATCATCTCCCAACCGCCACTATGACGAATTACAATCGCCACTAATGTGGTACACTGTCACTACCGCCGGATCACATCTCCAAGCCGCCATTGTTTTCGATCATCGTCATCCTGCCATCGCAATTACTGTGGTATACCGTCATTAGTTTTAGATCATCATCTCCAGATTGTTGTCAGACAGCCATCGCCAGAACACTATCATCTTCACAAAGTCATTATCTCTTGGCCCTCGCTGTCATCAACTTATCTTTGCCTATCATCCATTGGAGCACGATAACATTGATGATGCCAATATCACCACAATTACTTGGCCTCTTATCACAGTTACCTCCGATGCCAAATCATCGTTGTCAGATCATTATTTTCTAGCTATCACTTTTAATGTTTCTAGAACATTGTTTCCTAGCACCGGTCATCATCAGTGAATGAATCCAGATCGTTATCATAGTCCCTGTTGTTAGTCTTCCATATTCGCAAATGAATCACTGTCACTTCTCAATATTTTCTCACATTTGTAATACTATATTATGTTGTTCAAAACAACATTATCTTGTAACATACATATAAATTATGCATCATTTCATTTGCACTAGACCCCGTCATATTTCCAGGTTTAAAATTTTTATGTAGAAACACATAATGTCCACTCTATCAAAACTCTTCTTTCATCTGTATATTTATTGAGTTTTTGCATAATTCCAATGTTTTAACATATCTCTATCATCACAATTTCTCCTAACATGCAACAAAGTCAATGTTAGATTTTAACCATTGCTTATAATTTTGCAACCAAATATATATATATATATATATATATATATATATATATATATATATATATATATATATATATATATATATATATATATATACAATCACGATTTAACCAACCACCCTCTCCAGCCCGATCGATTTGACATTTGATTCAGCTACATGGCTGCCTTTATTTAGTTATTGCTTGTATAACTCAATTATATTAAGAACATAATAATAATCATTACGTGTCAATTAAAAAGCTACACCAAAAACATTAAATTAAAATTATAGCTCAAATAATAAAAGATCAAACATAAAAGTCATGAGTTGGTAGTAGATAACAAAAGGAATCATTCATGGAAGAGATGTTCCACAAGGCTCTTCCCACAAAAGGAATCATTATTTCAAGTCGAGCTAAATATGAGCTTAATTCGAATAAAAGAAAAATTAAATGAAGCCAAACATGAATTAATTCATGAACTATTTCGAACACGAGCAAAACACGGATAAAAAGAAAATAAAAAATCCAAACGAATCAAACACAACTAAGCTTTAGGCTCAAGTCAAATTTGACATGTTTACGCCCACACTCCATATCTATACATAGCTTATTTTTTTTCTTGTACGCATAGCACTTAAAATTATTGGAGCAACTACTTATTAAATAGTAAATTCAGTTACTCCAATACTAGCAATAAAATTCTATTAATCTGCACTCTAGAAGAATGCCCTCATATCTTCCATAATTCCAGTGTTCTAGTGGCATTTACATGCACCACACAATTCTCATATATTTACATATCTGACACCAAGAGTTGATATTTACGTGCATACCACTCAAATCTTTTAACATCACATCAAAAATATCACTATTAATAACTTTTCAAGAATGAAATACACATTTCATGCATAGGTTTATAACACCAAAGTCTTGTAAAATATAAATATCAAAGACCTGTTAGAAACGTAAATACATAAGAAATGTGTGGTAAATATGTAAATTCCCAAATTTTCTAAACCAATCCATGCAATAAGTTAATATTGAAAGCCAAAAATACCAGCATACGTGAACATTCACCCCTACAATATACGGTCCATAACACGATGAGAATAAAATTAAAAAAATAAAAAATCCTCTTGCCCTCTCAATAAGTTAGTTTATACAACAAATACCTATCAATATTCATGCACGGCCTTTGATAGACTTCAAACTAATTGTAATATAATCTTCATATATCCTAAAAGCTAAGAACTGCATATCAATCAATACATAACCATAGTAAAGGTTCTGAAAACTTACTATCTCCTGCTGTTCGCAGTTTTAGCTTTGCTGAGACTGGCAAGTTCTTCTATTAGCTTCTTCTCTTCGCCGCTCAACCTTTTTGGAATCTCTACCTGCACCCGGACCAACTCATCCCCCCGAGTGTTCGGCTTGCCCAAATAAGGAACCCCCTTCTTTGACATCACCAGCGTCGTTCCCGGCTGAGTCCCAGCCGGAATCTTCAAATCGACCGTCCCGTCGACGGTCGGAACATTGATCGTAGTTCCAAGAATGGCATCGATGTATGATACCTTGCATGTATATAGAATGTTGTTGCCATCCCTCTTTAGCACGGGGTCAGAGAGAACCTCGATGAAGACGTAAAGATCGCCGGGCGGACCACCTCTTCGTCCAGCACTTCCCTCGGACCGTACTCTGAGTCGGCTACCAGAGTCAACTCCGGCCGGAACTTTCAAACTGATTCTCTTGCTCTTTCTCACGCGTCCGTCGCCGCTACAAGTACCACACGGGGTAGAGGATTCGCCGGTACCGCTGCATGTGGAACAAGTCATGACCTGCTGGAAAACACCGAGAGGTGTCCTTGCCGAAGAGATGACCTGGCCTTGACCGCCGCAAGTGCTGCACTTGGATGGCTTCGTGCCGGGTTTCGCTCCTGATCCGTCGCAGGTGCCACAGCTCTCAAGCCGCGTTATCTCGATCTCCTTCTCGACACCAAATACGGCTTCTTTGAAGTTCAGGACGATGTTATAGCTCTCATCGTCCCCTTGTGTAGGACGATTTCGTGAAGCCTTGCTTCCCATGCCACCCATTCCACCCATTCCACCCATACCTTCGAATAATGACTCGAATAGATCGAATGGGTTGCTGAAATCCTGCATTTGACGAGTCAGATAGGCTTACGATGAAGGAAACTGAATTAAAGAGATAGATAAAGATAATTATCATTTATTTTATCAGAGGAACTCACCCCCATGCCTGCACCAACACCTTTAAGACCAGCTTCTCCATATTTGTCATAAATAGATCGTTTCTCATCATCTGACAAAACCTGAAGTAGGATTATGTTATAAAGGGAATTCTGAGAGCACAGTATTAATACACTGGAATTTGCTTGAACTAGAGTTGCGACGTCAGACGGACCTCATATGCATTGCTAATCTCCTTGAACTTCTGTTCCGCAATTGGTTCTCTAAGCAAAGTTGGCAATAAGAAAAAGTTAGTCGGAACGAAGTTCCAATATGAACAGTTTGTGAGTTCTTTTGTTGTGATGGGAAAGAGCAGATAACAAGAACATACATTGTCAGAAATTAGATTGAAATTGTTTAGAGGCTGTTTGTGATCATTTTTATTTAAGGTTTTCTATTTTTATTTTTATTTTTATTTTATTTTATTTTACTTATATTTTGATTTCAAATAAAAATATTTGGCATATTTCTTTAAGATTTGATTATTTTTGAAAACATTCAAAATACTTCAAAGTTATTTTGAGTGTTCTCAAAAATATATTAATTTATTTTTAGAAACAAAAAATAAAAACATATAAAAATATGTAAACTAAACTCGCTTTAAAAAACAAAAGAGAAAATGTAAGCAAAAATAAATAAATAAATAAAATTGATCCCAAGAAAGACCTTCGTAATTTACAAATCTTGACTTCAAAGAACTCAAACTGAAGCATTCTCAAATAGTACGGTCGAGCTAGAGCTTATACATGACTTCTGATGCTTCAAATGGCCATTCATATTTTGTTTCATCTGTAATTTTTGCTAATACCTTCTTTCAATCCTTTGCATTGTCAAGAAAATCTTCTTCAAGAAACAGATAATTCTATTGTTTTTTTAACAAATTGACCAAATAGCAATAGCAAAGGCCAGATTACCTTCGACCAGAGAATGGTACTGCTTTTGGCATTGAAATATATGGTTTTATCAGACATAATATACACATTAGTAATGTCATCAAAGCACTATTTCTAGTTCACAAATCCACTAACAGCGACTTTGATGAAATACATCATAATGGATCACAATTCTTCATTAGCATGCTAAAAAGTTTCAAAATATTCATATAAAGAATACATCGAGAAGTACATCAATAAAGGGCAATTTTGTCTTTTAACACAAATTCTAGGATTTTTTTGGCTTGTATGATAAGCCAAAGAGAAGGAAAAAGGATTAAGAAAAGTCACTTTGGCGTGAATGTGTGTGTTTTTTGCTACACACACACAAGTGTGTATGTGTGTGTGCGTGCGTGTGTATATATGTGTTGCATTCCTTGTCCAGTTCGTGGCGGGGTCACTATAAGTTTCTCTGGCAGGGTTCGATCCCCGACGTGGTGCGTGGGGGGTCGAATTATAGGCACATGGCGCGGGGTTCTCATCATAGGTCCTGAGAACATGTGAAATCAATATTTGGGTCTCTGCCAAATATCGATTTCCTTGAAAAAAAATAAAAAATAAATGTAGGTAAGTATATATATGTATGTATTATATGTATATACATACCAACATATATACATAAATAAAAAAATTATATATATACATATATATATATATATATAGAGAGAGAGAGAGAGATAGAGAGAGAGAGAGAGAAGAGTTTTAAGGAAAATAATTTAATTATCTCAACTTCAATTTAAATTTCAAAAGGAGTCCTATTTTTAAGAAAATAGAATCCATTTAATATGTTTATCCTATCAAATGTTTGAATTAAGAATCACAAAATCTTATCATTAGAAAATCTCATAATTCCAACTCACACTCAAGTGTAAAAGCATGTACAAGAAGCATGCATGAGAAAAGCATGCATGTGGCTTTTGTTCGATTTTGGTTCACTTAGGTGAAGATCTATCAATAGAGTAAAAAGGAGGAAGAACAATCAGAAGATAAGATTAGACTTGCAACGGCTGCATCTGGCTTCATCTCCATCACCTGTGCTCAAAGATGTCTGGCTCCGCTAATTCAAATTCACATTGGCATATTTTTCCAAAGCTCAACTTAAAAAAATGGAGTAACATGTGATGTACCCTTATCCACAGCATCATGCTCCAATTGTGCGCATCTTCACCATCCAGCAGTACTGATGAGCAAAAGGTTGTTTCAACTCTCTTGTCAGCCTCCATTACTCATGTCGATGACCAAAGAATCCAGGGTTTGGGCACATCTCTAGGAACCTTGTATTCTAGTTTGGGGCACTTTAGTGACAACTATTGTTGATGCTAGCATATTTGGATATAACAAAAATGTTCGCATACAAATAAAGATAAATATATCCATCAGTTATTATTATATGTTAATAGAATTTTTTATTATATCAATTTAATTACAAGTGAATTGGGATTTAAAAATTAATAAAAAGAAAAAATACATAATTAAACGATACTTTCTTTTTTTAAATCTTTCTTTAATTGTCTAAAACTAAGACCTGCAAATTGAATTAATAGAAACATTTTGCCTTTTAACACGAATTCTAGGATTTTTTGGTCTTGTATGATAAGCCGAAGAGAAGGAAAAAGGATTGAGAAAAGTCACTTTGGCGTGAATGTGTGTGTTTTTTGCTACACACACAGGTGTGTGTGTGTGTGCGCGCGCGTGCGTGTACGTGTGTATATATGTGTTGCATTCCTTGTCCAGTTGGTGGCGGGGTCACTATAAGTCCCTCTGGCAAGGGTTCGATCCCCGACGTGGTGCGTGGGGGGTCGAATTATAGGCACATGGCGCGAGGTTCTCATCATGGGCCCTGAGAACATGTGAAATCAATATTTGGATCTCTGCCAAATATCGATTTCCTTGAAAAAAAAAAATAAAAAATAAATGTAGGTAAGTATATATATATATATATATATGTATGTATTATATGTATATACATACCAACATATATACATAAATAAAAAAATTATATATATATATATATATATATATATATATATATATAGAGAGAGAGAGAGAGAGAGAGAGAGAGAGAGAGAGAGAAGAGTTTTAAGGCAAATAATTTAATTATCTCAACTTCAATTTAAATTCCAAAAGGAGTCCTATTTTTAAGAAAATAGAATCCATTTAATATGTTCATCCTATCAAATGTTTGAATTAAGAATCAAAAAATCTTATCATTAGAAAATCTCATAATTCCAACTCACACTCAAGTGTAAAAGCATGTACAAGAAGCATGCATAAGAAAAGCATGCATGTGGCTTTTGTTCGATTTTGGTTGACTTAGGTGAAGATCTATCATTAGAGTAAAAAGGAGGAAGAACATTCAGAAGTCAAGATTAGACTTGCAACGGCTGCATCTGGCTTCATCTCCATCACCTGTGCTCAACGATGTCTGGCTCCGCTAATTCAAATTCACATTGGCATATTTTTCCAAAGCTCAACTTAAAAAAATGGAGCAACATGTGATGTACCCTTATCCACAGTATCATGCTCCAATTGTGCGCATCTTCACCATCCAGCAGTACTGATGAGCAAAAGGTTGTTTCAACTCTCTTGTCAGCCTCCATTACTTATGTCGATGACCAAAGAATCCAGGGTTTGGGCACATCTCTAGGAATCTTGTATTCTAGTTTGGGGCACTTTAGTGACAACTATTGTTGATGCTAGCATATTTGGATATAACAAAAATGTTCGCATACAAATAAAGATAAATATATCCATCAGTTAATATTATATGTTAATAGAATTTTTTATTATATCAATTTAATTGCAAGTGAATTGGGATTTAAAAATTAATAAAAAGAAAAAATACATAATTAAACGATACTTTATTTTTTTAAATCTTTCTTTAATTGTCTAAAACTAAGACCTGCAAATTGAATTAATAGAAACATTTTGATTTTCTTAATACAACAATAAGAAGGCTTTATCCCACTTAGTAGGGTCAGCTACATGAATCCTTTTTCTCCATTATCATATTGAGTGTTATATGTTCATTTAATTCTAAAAAATTAATATCATTTTTTATACAACATGCCCAAGTCTTTTAGGATTGCCTCTACCTTTCTTAACATTAGTCAAATCCAAATCATCCACTCACCTAAACAGGTCATCAGATGGTCGTTGTTTAATATGAACATACCATTTAAGGTGACTATCTCTAATCCTGCTTGTAGCTGAAGCTAACCCAACCAACCCTTTCACAGATATATTTGATTCGTAATTATCTGTAAGTATACAACCACTCATCAAAGTGAGCATTCTCATCTCAGCAACGCATAATTTTATCTTACTATTAACATTTTGATTTTTTTAATGCAAATTAAAATTATAAATTAAAACCACTGAACAGTGTTCACTATAAAATTTCAATTATATTTATATGCATATATGTATATGTGTGTGTTATATAAGTTATGAGTGTCAAGCGCGTTCTAGTTAATAAAAGTGCTACTTCGCCTTACGCTTTGTACTTTGAAATTAATAATTTTGGGTTTCTAGAGTTTTGTCAATGTATTTTAACTTCTAAGTGATAAAATGCTATTTTCATTGAGGTATGTTTAGGTGCATTTTTAAGATGTTTAATATCCATGTAATCTTTACCAATTAGATGGGTTCTGCGAATTTTAATGACTAATAAAATGATTATAATGAATTTTCCTTTCTCTCATTATTTGGTATAGTTTGGATATGCTCTTCAACATAGCAATTGTTGGGTCCTAAGTCCCAGATATGAAAAGTTGTGTTACATAGTCAACAACCAACGTAAATTTGTCAAAAAATCGTGACATGAATCCTTGAGATGGCGATGCAATGGCGGTGTGGTGTCGCACGACAGTTTTTCCTGTCTGGCAAAAATGTGCTTTGTCTGCATTATCCAAACACTGCAGCTGAAAAAATGTGTTTTCTCATCAGACCTGGTTACCTGCACTGGCTGCTAGAAAGCTAAAATTTGACTTTTTCAAAAAAAAAAAAAATTTGTGATAGCCACCTCAGCTTTTTGAACAGCTACTTCTTCAAATAGTTGCGGCTGCCCCAAGCAGACCCAAAATTCTTGTGTAAATGCTAAGGTGGCCCCTAGATGTGACGCATTATATGGCCTGAATACGGTGAAAAGTGTGTGAGAGCCGCTACACCGGCGCACGGGAGTAGTGTTAAATAAGCAACGGTTCCCACATTACGGAAAGGTGACGGTAAAAAATTAGTCCATGAAACTAATACTAGAATAGGATCTTGGAATATAGGTACTCTCAGAGGTAAATTAATGGACGATATTATGATTCATAGAAAAATAAATATCTTATATATTCAAGAAACTAAATGGGTTGGAAGAAAAGCTAAAGAAATTGTTAGCTTGGGTTTTAAACTTTGGCATTCTGGTAGGAGTCCCACTAAAATAGTGTATGTGCAGCTATTGATAAAAATATGAAAGAAAATATCATAAAATTAATAGAATTGAAAAGAATTATAACCCTTAAGATTGTTGTTGATACAAAATATTTTAATGTTATAAGTGCTTATGCTCCTCAAGTAGGTTTGAATATAGGTTCTAAAGAAAATATTGGAATGACCTAGAAGGATTAATACAAATGATACATCTTGATAAAAGAATTTTATTATAGGAGATTTAAATGGATATGTTGGTAAAGTGATTGAAGATTTTAGAAATATTCATGGTGGCAACAGCTTTTAAATGATTAATGAAAAAGGTAGAACATATTAGATTTTGTTTTAGCGTATAATTTTGTTATTGCTAATCATGACATGAATCTTTTAAATCTTTGTGTAAATACTAGGAAGTCCCCTAGAGGCGACGCATTGTATGACCTGAATACAGTGAAAAGTGTGCAAGGGCCGCTACATAGGCGTCTCGATGTAGTGTCAAATAACAAGGGTTCCCAAATTACGGACGGATGCAGGTAAAAAAATTTATTCCATGAAATTAATATTAGAATAAGATCTTGGAATATATGAACTCTTAATAGAATTGGTAGATATTATGGTTAATAGGAAAATAAATATCTTATGCATTCAAGAAACTAAATTGCTTGGAGAAAAGGCTAAAAATATAGATAACTTTGGTTTTACTCTTGTATTACAATAGGAGTCGCACCAGAAATGGTGTAGATGTAATTATTGATAAAAATTTGAAAGAAAAACTAATAGAATGGGATAGAATTATAGCCCTTAAGATTGTTGTTAATACTAAAATTTTTAATATTATAAGTGTTTTTGCTCCTCAAGTAGTTTTAAATATAGGTTCTTAAGAAAAATTATGGAATGACCTAGAAAAATTAATACAAATGATATCTCTTGATGAAAGAATTTTTATTGAAGAATATTCAAATGGACATGTAGGTAAAGAGATAGATTTCACAAATATTCATTGTGTTTACTGTTTTAAAGTGATTAATGAAGAACGTAAAAGCATATTAGTTTTTGCTTTAGTGTATGATTTTGTTATTGTTAATATTTTATTTAAGAAAAAAGATGAACATATTATTACTTATAATAATGGATCTAATTAAATATAAATTAATTATTTTCTTATGAGAAAGAAAAAATCATCGAGAATGTAAAGATTATAAAGTCATTCGAAGAGAAAATTTAAGTACTCAACATTGATTATTAGTTCTAGATTTTAAGATGAAGAATTGTAAGATAAAAAATATTTAAAATCATTTATAAATAAATTTTAAGATTTCAAGCATTGAGATTTTCGTGAAGAAGTAAATTATATGCGGAATAAAGTAACAAACATTATTAAATAAGTGACAAAAGATGTACTTGGAAAATCAAAAGGAAAAGTTTCTATAACTAAAAATAGTTGATGGCGGAATAATAATGTGCAAGAAAAGATAAAAAATAATAAGTTGTGTCACAAAAATTGATCTAAATGTAAAAGCTTAGAGAACTGGAAAAAATATAAGATGGCATGTATGGAGTCTAAAAGAATAATTTGTGAAGCTAAAAATTTTGGTTTTAGTGATATTTATAAGAGATTGGATGCTAAAGAGAATGAAATATATATGTATATACTAGCCAAACAAAGAGGAAAAATAGTAAATATTTAATTTAAATAAAGTGTAATAAAGATGAAAAACAAAAAACACTTTTCTTAGAGAAAGATATTCAACAAAGATGGGTGAATTATTTTAATAAACTTTTCAATGAGATTTCTAAACATACGAACGACTTGGTGATTAATATCATTAATTATACAAAAATGTTTCATTTTAAGAGCCACATTAGCAAAAAAGAAAGTTGATGAGGCTTTAAAAAAAATCAAGAAAGAAAAATCAATAGGACTTGATGATATACCAATTGAAGTGTGAAAATATTTAGGAGATATGAGAGTTTCTTGGCTTACTAAACTATTTAATATTATTTTAAAAACTAAAAATATTCTTGAAGAGTAGAGGAAGAGTATTTTGGTCCCCATTTTTAAGAATAAAGAAGATGCACAAGAGTATGCAAATTATAGAAGAATTAAGTTGATGTTTCATACTTTAAAATTATGGGAGGGTAATTAAATATTGGTTAAGATCTGATACAAAGATTTCTCATAATCAATTTGGATTTATGTCGAGTAGTTCTACTATAGAAGCTATACATTTATTGAGAGGTTTGATGGAGAAGTACAAAGAGAATAAGGAGGATCTACATATAATTTTTATTGATTTAGGAAAAGCTTACGATAAGGTTCCAAGAAAAGTCCTTTGGAGAGTTTTAGAAAAAGAAATGTGTTGATATGACTTATATTCAAGTCATTAAAGATATATATACTATAATTGTTACTTCTGTTCGAATATAAGGAGGATTGTCCAAGCATTTTCCTATTTCAGTTGAATTACATCAGGATCGATTTTACGCCCATATCCTTTTGTTTTAGTCATTGAAGCTCCTACTAGACATTCGTAGGAGGATGTAACTTGGTGTATGCTTTTCGCTGATGATATCCTTCTTGTGGATAAAAATAGAGAAAGAGTTCGGGAAAGAGTTGAATTATGGAGATCTACATTGGAGTTTAAAGGTCTCTGTTTGAGTAGAACTAAAACTGAATACATAGAATGTAATTTTAGTACTAGTAGCCCTAGTGGTAAAATTGCAACTATGAGTGATCCAATCATTAAAATGTGTAAATATTTTAGATATCTCGGGTTTATTGTTCAAAGTGATGGTGATATAGATGGGAATGTTATTAATAGAATTCAAGTTGGCTGGTTGAAATTAAGGAATGCATCGGGCCTATTGTGTGATAGAAAAGTACCGCTTACGCTGAAAGAAAAATTTTATAAGATGGTGGTGAGACCTGCAATGCCCTATGGCGCAAATTGTTGGTGTTTAAAGGAGAAGGATAAAACAAAGTTAAGTGTTGTTGAGATGAGAATGCTTAGGTGGATGAGTGGTTTGACACTTAGAGACAAAATGTGAAATGAATATATCTGTGATAGGGTTAGTGTAGCTCCAGTGGCAGACAACATTAGATAGAGTCATCTTAGATGGTTTGGTCACATTAAATTTTGATTATGTGATAATCAAATTAGGAGAGTAGATGTTTTAGATTCAACTTATGTTAAGAAAGATAGGGGTAGGCCTAAAATAACTTGGGTATATTGTATAAAAAATGATCTTAATCTATTAGAATTAATAAAAAATATAGCACTCAATAGAACGCAATGGAGAAAAAGGATTCATATAACCGGCCCCACCTAGTGGGATAAAACATTCTTATTATTGTTGTTGTTGTTGTTATTTGGACCTGCTCTTCATTTTATAAGTGGTTCTTCTAACTGAAAAATAGATGAATTCAATTTATTGACTGAGGTGGAGAGAAGTGGGTAAGACCATAGGAGTGAAATGTGACATAACAAGAAATTGTAGAAGGAGATGGTTGGCCAAAGTTCTAAGCTTGATGAGGGTTGTCACTAACACATAATAAACCAAATGCTAATAAAGAAATAAAAATCATACTACTTAAGTTGTTAATTATAATAATAACAATGATAATAGCAATTAAAATTTGAAGTAAATGAATATAAATGTTCCAAGTTAGATAATCCATTATAGTTGATAGAAAATAATATATAATTGAATCAATTATCAGCACAGTTAAATATTAGGATGGCTAAATAGATTCGAAAATATTCTATCAAAAACACCAAAGAACTCGATAAGACAAAGCTCCTCCAAGTACAACTCCATACGATGGCGCGGCAGCAATATAGAAATTTAATACTAGAAAATGTAAGCTTGATGGAATCTTGAGGAGTAGAGGGGTAAGCACCTAGCAAGTAGGGCCACAAACAAACCGAACGAAGTCAGCGTCTATTTGAGCTCGAGCTCGTTTATTAAGAGCATGTTTTAGCTTGTCTCAAGCTTGATTCGAGCTTTTAATACTTGAGCTCGTTTATAAATATATTGGCTGGAGCTTCATTTGAACTCGGTTAAGAGATTTTCGAGCTTATTAATAAGCAACTCATTTAATCAAATAAATGGATCATAATTAATTTTAATCAAGCCTTAATCGAGTTTTATACAAACAGCTTGTTGGGAAAAATAAACAAGCAATATCACATAATGGTCGATACTATCAACAGGTGCAACGAGGTTTTAAAGTACCCTTTAACCTTACGTAAATTTTGACTTAACTAAGGTCGCTTAATTCTTATAAATTGATCAATGAAATGGAGTTCAAATATTTCAACTATCGACTCTACTAGTATATAATATAATAAAAACGGATAATTCATAATAATAAAAAAAAAAATTTATAAATTACTAAATGGAAAGGTGAATACAAGTTAATAATTCTAACCATAAAAAAAAAAGCTTAGCTTATTATACAAGCTATTAGTATTTTAAAATTATAGCTTACAAAAAAAAATATTAAATAATAATACTATAAGCTTATTGAGGAAGGAACTTATAAGAATGAATCTAATAAAGCACAAATTGAATATTTTCTTGTGGGAAAAATTGGTCGTGGAGTTCATAAAGATTATAAGGTCATTCTAAGTAAAAAAATTAAGTATTCAACATCGATTATTGGTTTTGTGTTTTCTAATAAAGAGTCTAGAAGATGAAAAATACAACAAAATATTATCTAAAATTAGATGATAGCACTTAAAAGATAAATAAAATTATTTTTATATGTAAACTTCAATATTTTAAGATTTGGGTTGTTCGTGAAGAAGTTAATGCTATGTGGGATAAAATAACGAGCATTATTAAGTTGCAAAATATGTACCTGGAGAATAAAAGAAACCTTTTATAAATAAAAATAGTTGGTGGTGGAATAATAATGTGCAAAAAAAACTTAAGAAATTTTATTATAAAAATTGGTTTAAATGTAAAAACTTAAAGAATTGAGAAAAATATATGGTGATCCTTGGAGAGTATAAAAAAACAATTTTTTATGCTAAAAATTCTATTTTTAGTGATCTTTATAATATATTAGATACTAAATGAGGCACAAAATATATGTATAAACTAGTTAAACAAAGAAATAAGAACAGTAAAGATTTAGGGTCTGTTTGAGGTAGCTGTGAAGCTGCTATAAAAGTTGTTCAAAAATCTGCGAAGATTATTACAAATTTATTTTAATTTCAATAGTCAGACCACAGCTTTCTGGCAGCCACCACACTAACATGTCAAGTTGAAAGATAGCGTTATACCATAGAAATTTCTAGAAAATAGCAAGAAAGCAGGTCCTCAAATAGAACTGTGGAGATGGTTTGAAAAGTAAAGTAGACAGAAAACTGTCACTAGTTCAAGTAAAGTGGTTAAAGGTAAAAATCAAAATACTTTCTTAGATGTGGATATTCAATATGAGTGAAATATTTTGATAAAACTTTTCAATGAAGATTTGGGAAAAACAATCAATTTTAGTGATCTTAATATTCTTAATAATAATAAAACTTTTTATTTATATAGTCGTAGAAGTTGAGAAACCTTTAATGAAAATGAAGTGTGAAAAATCAATAAGATATAATGGTTCCACTACTACAAGCTTACAAAACTTTTTTATATTATTATAAAAACTAAAAAGTTGCCTAATGAGTAGAGGAAGAGTATTTCGATCTCTGTTTTTAAAAATAAAAAAGGATGCACAAGAGTGTGCAAATTATAGAGGAATTATATTAATGTGTCATACTTTAAAATTATGGAAAAAAGCAATTGAACATAGGTTAAGACGTAATACAATGGTTTCTCAAAATTAGCTTGGATTTATGTCAGCCAAGTCTACAAGGGAAGTAGGACTGTGAATTTAGCTTGAAGATTGTTAATTGCTCGAAAATTGTTTCGAATTTTGGCTCGAATCGAGAACAGATCAACATAAACGAGGCAAGCTACGAGCCAAAATTTGGATTGTATTTTTTTCGAGCCAATTTCTAGCCGACCCCAACTCGACTCGAAATTCGAGCCATAGTAATATTAGAGTTGTGAATTTAGCGAATTTAGCTTGAAAATCGTTAATCGCTTGAAAATAGATTCAAATTTTGGCTCGAATCAAGATTGAATCGAAATAAACGAGCCGAGCTACAAGCCAAAATTTTGGATCGAATTTTTTTAGCCAAAATTTTGGATTGAATCAAGATTGGATCGATTTTTTTTTAGCCAAAATTTTAGATCGGATTAACAGCCCTAAATGGAAGCTATACATTTATTGAAAGGTTTGATGGAGTGGTAGAGTAAGAAAGATCTACATATGATTTTTGTTGATTTAAAAAAAAATAAAAAACTTATGATAAGGTTCCAAGAGAAATGCGTTGAAGAGTTCTAGAAAACAAGTGTTGATATGAATTATATCAAGTCATTAAAGACATTTATACTAGAGTCGTTACTTGTGTTAGAACAAAAGGAAGATCAACCAAGTATTCTTCTAGTTAGACTGCATCAGGGATCAACTTTTAAGTCTATCTTTTTGCTTTAGTTATGGATGTTCTTACTGGACATTTACAAGAGGATGTACCTTGGCGTATGTTTTTCACTGATGGTATCCTTCTTGTGGATTAGACTTGAGAAAGGGTTCAGGAAGAACTTGAATTATGGAGATCAAATTAGAATCTAACGGCTTTTGTTTTTGTAGATCTAAAATTGAATACATAAAATGTAATTTTAATTGTAATAAAAAAACATTGAATTATGGAGATCAAGTCGTTAAAAGGAATGAACATTTAGATATCTCGGTTCAACTGTTCAAAGCAATGCTGATATAGATGGGGATTTTCTTAGTAGAATTCAAGTATGATGGTTGAGGTGGAGGAAAGTATCAGGCCTATTGTATGATAGAAAAGTACAACTTAGACTTAAAGAAAAATTTTATAAGATGGTGAGACCTAGAATGTTTTATGGCACAGAATGTTGGCCTATAAAGAGAAGCATAAAACTAAGTTAAGTGTTTCTGAAATGAGAATTCTTATGTAAATGAGTGGATTCACACTTAGAGACAAATGAAAAACGGAAATATCCATGAACGGCTCGGTGTAGCTCCAGTGGCAGACAAGATTAGAGAGGGATCTTAGAAGGTTTGGACACATTAAATTTCAAACATCTGATTATTCAGTTAATGAGTAAATGTTTAGATTTGACTTATGTTAAGAGAGGCGGAGATAGACCAAAAAGACTTGGGCATGTTGTATAAAAAATGATCTTAATTTATTAGATTTAAATGAAAATATGACACTCAATAGAGCACAATGGAGTAGCTGACCCCACTTAGTGGGATAAAGGCTTGTTGTTGTTGAGCCTAAAAATAAATATTTTAACAATACTATTAATGAATGAGTTATAATCAAGATCTAATTAAGCCTTAATTGAGCTTGTTCATGAGCTTTAAATAATTTTATTCATGAACATAAATGAACCTGATAAGAAGTTGTTCAAACTTGTTCATTTAGCAATTGAGTAATTATGAAAGCATTCAAACTTGTTTGGCTAGTTAATCAAATGATCATGAACGAGCTTTAATCAAGCCAAGCTTGTCTAATGCTTAACTCATCTGCAGCCATACAAACAGGAACTGTAAATAATATTTTCATTGTTATATGATGAAAAAATTTGAAGAGCATCAAGCATAACATACATTTTAAGGGATCTAAAAGCAAAAGATTTTGGAGAGTATTTTGACCTTTAACCATACATTGAAGATTCAATCAATAGAAGAATTTGAACAGACCATTTTTTAAATCGTGGAAAATTCAAAAAACAAGTAAAATTACTGAACAAATTTCACAAGCACCTAAAAAACATGGATTAAAATGCAATTTTCTAAGTAGGAATGATCTATTTGTTATCCTTAATATGATGCATTCTATTTTTTATTATAGTTTACAGCATGTCTCTTTTGTGAATTTGTTAAAATTCATCAGGGTCAGGCTTAACCTAAATTTTTAACCGCATCTAACAAGGAGAAAATTGAACTCTTTAAATAATAGGTTCATGGTCTTCCATGGAACTCTATTTTTAATTTACATATACTGTTTGCTACACGCAGTAGCTTCAGAACAAACAGGTTACCAAAGAGGGCTACTTTCATGTAGATATATAAGCAAATATCAAAAGGACAAGAATAGTTTTCTCGGGAAAAAAATAGCAAGTGCAGATAAAGTAATAATTACACTAACCTTTTGAGGATGGAGAATGCTAAATATATAGCCAAGCAGCAAAAAAATGCACATAAACTCAAATTGGACTTACTTGTTCACATCAGGATGATAGCTCCTGGCTAACTTCCGATATGCTGCACACCCAAAAAAAAAATGGTGAATGGTGAGATCGGGATACATGCATGATGGTTTATAGCCAGCATAATCAACAAGCAAAAACAGACTATTAAAACTAGCCATGAATCATGTAAGCCTCCCAAAAGGGCCAGGATCAATATTACAATCAATTCATTAATAAAGAAACCAATCAACGAAACTTGAATTTCTAAGTTTGCTCCAATATGAAAGTGGGTAAATCATCTAAATTAATTTTTAATTCATTTAACCTAGCATTCATTAAGGAGGTTGTTCATCTACATGATCATTTTAAATTTGTATGGCTTGTATGTTTTCAATTTTCCTCATCATCTAATCATATAAAAGTACGTTATAAAATCCCTATAAATATCCATTAGAATACATAATGACATTTTAGTAATTTCATTACTTGTTACACATTATTTGCAAGATCTGCACAATTTATTTAACTTCCATAAAGTGATTCATAAACAATTAATTGTATAAAATTAAAAATCTGTTGATGATGTGAAAAGAGTCATATGGAATTCAAAATAAAAGAAGTAATTGTACCTAAATCCTAAAAGGTTTCTTACAGAAACCATTAAGATATTAGCTAGTAAGAAAGATGGGGCTATACAAAATCATACAATACACTAGGACAAATACTCATGAAATGAAAATCTAGAGAACCTCTAGTAGCATTCTAAAATTAAATATATCTAAATTGACTTAATTTCATGAACCTATTGCCAGTATTGTAGATTCCTCTAATTTTAACCCTTAAGTATGAAATCACATGCACCAACTTAAAAAGACAATTCCAGTCATCATATTCCAAAAAATATCATGTGGGGGGGCATTGTCTAAAATTGATGGTAAAAATCACAGCATTCTTATAACTTGAGATGAAAATTTTATTTGTAATGATTTATAATTTACTAGTAGGAGGCACAAGTTTGCCCTTATTTACATTACAAATATCAAATATTTAAAGCAAGATTGAATGATGCAAATTAGAAATTATGACCTCTAATTCTCAGAACCTTTCTGAAAGCCATTAATTTTTAACATCTAGAAAACTCTGAAGTCGCAAATTAATAGTCCCTGAATTTCAAAAGGAATTCGTTGATTACTACAATCTCAAAGCCATACAAGGAAATCGATTATTGCTACAGTCCCAGTAACCTTGACATGCAAGACTTAAATACAATGAATTGCAGAAACTTTAGTTTTATATTTGATGATATAAATGGTGAGCAAAATTGGAAAATAAGAATTGATTCCTCTATTTGATGCTAGGAGAATTGGAGAATCGGAACATATTTTTTTATTACGTTTAAAAGGATTCTGAGCAATTTCTTATTTTTATCCTTCATGGGCCATGTACAAGACCTTCAAGGCATGTGAAATCAACATAGATTGAGCAATCAATTAAAATCCCAAGTACCTTCAATTTCTGAGGGCATGTTATTGAAAATGTATATCCTTAGAGCACATTGTAGGTCTTGATTGTTGCATCTGAGAGCAAATCTTCTTGTGTCAATATGAGTTCTAAATTTTCTTTTGTTTGAGATTACCATTGTTCTTGAGATTAATTTGTTTAGTGGTTGACAAGCGTGTATAATTAAAATTTTGTCAAGTATTATGTCTTGCATTACATTTTGCAGTGTGAATCTTGAATGTTGTAAAAATTTTATATTTACATGCATACTATTTTTCTTGTCACATTATAGGTTTCTACAACTATTACATTATCAATTGAAGTAAAAGAATTGTGTCGTTGGTTGCGCATTTAAGATGAATTATGTTTGCTGAAGTTAAAACTTGGTAACCTATGGATAATGATTTTTTGTTTGTTTTCAATATATATAATCTTAATTTGCATTAATAAATACTAGACCCTCAAACATAATATATAAGTTGATAAAGTGGTATAGGTACACCGCAACAAAAACTTACTAAAAAGATGAACAAATAAGGGAAGAGCAAGGTAGATGGAAAAGAAAAAGCAACAAAGATGGGTAAATGAAAACGTGCGTGTGTGTAAGTTAAATCAAACAACTTGAAATTCCCAACAATGCTCCACCATATCTGAAAGATTTCCCTCCCACTCTCCTTTTTCTTAAAAAAAGAGTGCAACATAATATGTTTGTGGCACACACTTTACCATATCCACCAGCATCCCCCTTTCAGGTATTTATTTCTAAACGTGAATTCTATCAAGAATTCTATCAAATAATTATAAAACAGTTGCGCACACATTAAAAATCCAAATTAATGCTAAGAAAATAAATTGTGATCCATAAAGCACAAAGCCACACTCAAAATGTTAAAAAGATTATAACGAGAAGTAATAAAGAGTTAGTATAAGAGCAAGAAACTCTAAAATCTATTTTAGATGAAACCTTCATAAAATGGTATATGACTAGTCCTGCTCTATTTCAAAAGCGACTATTTGTTCTTTGAAACGTAACCTTAATCTGGAATGAAATTTCCTTTACATATGTGAAAAGTGTCAAGGCTTATCAAAATAAATAAATTAAAAGAATTTAACAAGAGAAATGAAAATAGCCAAATGCTCGTAATGTTAGTGCGTAAGATATGGAGAGCCCAGAAGTCAATACTTCAAATTTCAAAAAGAGAATGTCATGATCAAAAGAATATAATGAACACAGAATTAAGTCCAGTAAATTTTTCTACAGTTTGTGTCATGATAAATAATCTGAATATTGGTTGGAGCTTATCAAAAATTGGGCCTATGAATCATGATTTAAAAATCAAACCAGATTAAAAAGATTTAATCGATTCATGTGAATCAATTCTCTAGCTAGTTTGTTCTTTAAAATTTTGAATTGATCAATGACTCAAAATAAGAGATTTAGATTAAAAATAAAGAATAATTCATCAAATCTCAAAATTTGATTTGATTTAAAATCATATTCAAAATATTCGAGAGATAAATGTCCTGAATTAAAATATAAATCTCAAAATTTGATTTGATTTAAAATCATATTCAAAATATTCGAGAGATAAATGTCCTGAATTAAAATATTGTATTAAATTGATGAAAATATCATTATTGTATCATTATACCATCATTTAAAATAATTTTAATTAACTTTAATATTTATTATGACATCCACTTCAACCCCCTGATTTAATCTTTAATTGGATCTTTTAACCCTAAATCTCTCCTTCCAATTAATGTCTAGTACGTCTTTTAAGACTTTGCTATGAATCCCAATCTGCATACCTAAAGAAAAGCAATAGTTGATGCCAAAAAATTATTCATAGTTCAAAAGGTGTTAAGATAGTTTCCTTGTTAAACTAGATTTCGCAGCAGTACCAGTGTGGGATAAAAATGCCATATTTGAATTTTGAAGACAGTGAAATCAGATACAAAGATAAAGAAAAAAAGAAAAAGATAGATCATATGGGAGCTTTTGATGCAAAGGAGAAAACCCAGGTGATAATAATGTTGGAAGTCTAACCCATGCAGATTTGGCACTTGGCTGCCCTTTTTGTCAACATAGAATTACAGGTTTCTACACTTACTATTTTCTATTTGATGCAGCTAATATTTTCCACAAATAACTAGATTCTGCTGCATTGTTTACTTCCTGGATTGCAATGCATAATTTTTGCTAATTTCCAGCACACGTAGGGTGCCCAGCTACAATTAGTAGTGTCCTCTTTAGCTTCTTTACATTCTAGTTTACCTTGTAAACTAACTCATGTCGAAAAAAAAACAGCATCTAACATTTTTTTGCAATTTGTATAAGTAAATTGCTATTTAGGTGTATTTGAAGAATTTCCTTGTTATATTTCTCTAACATTATATATATTTATGTACCAGTTTATTGATGAATAAAGCAATAAAGAATTGTTCTCCTCCGTCTCAGATTCTCTTCAGGGACTAAGAACCTTCTTTCTTTCTTTTTCTAAGGTTGTTCTCACCTTATGTTCAAACTTTTTTATAACCAAATACGAAATGGAATCTAGAGAGAAATCCTCCATGTCAATAGTCGCCTCTAATCCAAACACTCTCATCCCTCAACTCTCAAATGAGTAGGCAACTTAATCCCGATCATAGGTCACAAGTTAAACGGCCAGAATTATCGCCAATGATCATAATCTTGTATCACAAGTTGTCAGATCCCTCATATTCAGCAGCCATGTTCCCAAATATTTTTTGGGTTGTGGTTGTACTGACTACAGCCTTTCTCAAAAAATAGAATGCCCTCTTGTATTCTCAACTTCTCACGCTATTTCAAGCCTCTAAAAAGT
Source organism: Papilionanthe hookeriana x Papilionanthe teres (assembly GCA_022702705.1). Lineage (NCBI taxonomy): Eukaryota > Viridiplantae > Streptophyta > Magnoliopsida > Asparagales > Orchidaceae > Papilionanthe > Papilionanthe hookeriana x Papilionanthe teres. The sequence continues at coordinate 151,181,749 of CM040422.1, read as the reverse complement.
CCATCCCAAAACAGAATTCATCTCCAGTCTACTCCTAAAAATCATTGGATACTCGTCCTACACCTACATTCGTCCAAATAATAAAAGCAAGCTGGATCTCAAAACTATGAAATTCATTTTTGTTGGGCATTCCAAACAAAAAGCTACAAACACTACTGTCTTACAACTAAATACTCCATGCATATAACCTTCCTTGAACAACAACCACTACTTCCCAAACTTGATATTCAAAAGGGGGATCTTACCAAAGAGAGATCAATTTAAAAATCTTATTCCTGAAATTCCTATCACTAATTTCATTCTACATTCACAAGAAACCACAAAAAATCCTGTTATCAATTTGTCTTCCCTTCCTTCCACTCAATAAAATGGCACGGGGTATATAAGGAAGGAATAACAAGGTGAAAGTGCATACAAAAGCAACACCAAGCGTCAGAACTTGATCCAATCTCAGTTGGAAGACCACAAGATGACAGGAATATTGAACCCTCAATAGTGAACTCTTTGTGAAGACCTTAAAAAATCTATTGCCTTAAGAATACGTGAAAGTAGTTACACCAATTATCCTATCCACACTTTTATCTCCTATGCTAATCTCTCAGCAACAATTTAAGCTTTCATCAGCTATCTCACTAAAGAATAAATTCCTAAATTCATCCGTGATTCCATCAACATTCCTAAATGGAAAACAGTGTTCATGCAGGCTCTAAAGAAAAACAAAATTTGGGAAACCTCACATCTACACCCAAGAAAGAAACCATTTGGATGTAGATGGTTATTTATTATCTAAAACTGATGTGTACGAGAGATTTAAATCCTCAAGTTTACAAATGATACTAAATCAGATGTATATACTACCAAGAAACTTCTAAACTTAATGCTAAATTCATTATTCGGGTTCTCCTATCTGTGGTCACTAATCTTGATTGGCCAATTTATTAGCTTGAAGTTAAAATTGCTATTCTCAATTGGGACCTTAAAAATGAGATATATATGAAATTCCACTTGGATCTAATTCAGAATTCCTAAATAAAAAAGAATATAAATTCAAAAAATCCCCATATTGCTTAATACAATCTCCTTGAGTCAGGCTCAATAAGCTCTCAAAAGTTGTTAAAAAATATAGGTACACACATTGCTAAGATAACCACACCCTATAAAGAAATCCATGCAAGGAACATCACATATCCAATTTTTTTGTATTAATGATATCGTACTTAACATAAAATTTCAAAAAGGATATAACAACAACCAAACAACTTCTAGCAACAAAGTTTGAAATCAAAGATTAACCAAAAGTATTTCTTAGGAACAGAATTTGATAGATCCCACAAATGATCATTCAACAAAAAATATATTCTAGATTTAAAAAAATAATGGAATACTTGGATGCAAACCAATTGATACTCCAATGGATTTCAATATTAAACTAGGGTAGAAAGGCAAAAGTGCTCCTAACAAATGTCTGTGTCATAGACTAGAAAGCAAACTCATTTAGGTCACTCATATCAAATCTGATATTTTCATTATTTCTTTAAGCTTGGTAAGCCGATTCATGAAAAGTCCTATCATAGGACACAAAGATATTGTCATGTGAATCTTAAGATGTCAAAAAATGATCCATGTTAGTGGATTATTCTTCAAATGAAATGCATATGAACTTTGATAAAGTCACCAACAGCACGGCCAAGCAGAATTTTTTATCTAGTAGATTTTGATCAGAGCTTCCTTACCACAACCTGGGCTGGGGGCTAGAAATTACCAAGGCGGGAACAAATACCCAAATGAAGTAATTCAAATTTCAATTTATATCTCTAATTAAGAAAAACTATTCAATGAATCTAAAAAGCCATTAACTAATAAAAATCAATTTAGCTCAAATGCAAAATAGTCAGAAATGTAATAGTATTACTCTAATTTGGCCAATTCTATAAATTTTCTCCTTTTTCAATAATTTTCTAGCCAAAAACTTAAACCTAAAAATGTTAGTTTAAATCATCATTACTCATTTTTCTAAAATTACAGTAACATTAAGGAATAGATAATATGCATGCAAGTTAAAATTCAATAAAGCAATATAAAATTGTTTATTTATCCAAATATGAAATGTTAAAATTTCAAATCATTCTACAATTCAATAATGACAATTACATATCTTATACAATATCACATCTATCACAAGAGCACCATCTAAAATATATTATTGATTTTACTTCAATATCAATATGATTTTTCAGTTTATGCAAATGAGTACCTTAGCATCTCCAGCTAATATGATAATGAGGAGAACTCTATCATCAAAATGCACAAATAAGTATTTCATATAGATCATTTTATTTACATTTCAAATATCATTCCAAATCTTTCTATAATTAATTATATATAGTGTAAGACAAGTAGTTGAAAACATAACAAGAAATTCAATTTGTTCACTTCAACATAATCAATCTATTTTATAGAGAAATGAATCATAAACAAATTCTCAACAACAATTAACTAGATAAATAGCAATATTCATTCATGCATTTGATTTAGAAGATGCAACAACATTATCATAACTTATAAACATGAGTGCTCATCTCAATATCCGATGATTTGATTTTTGTCATTTTATTGTTTAGACTCTGCCTCCTTCAATTTGACACATAATAATGTAAAAGATAACTTATTTTATCAATACATGTTTTTTTTATTATAATTTGATTCCCTTTGTACAAAATAAGTACCCTTCTCTTATTTAAGCACATAAATAATCATTATGTTTTGAATCATCTATTTTCCTTCTAAACATAGTATTATTATTAACTTACAAAAATTAAAATAATACTACTAAAGTCATACATAATTCTATATGTATAGATTATAGCATACCCAACTATATATATGTATATGCATTGCATTAATTAATCTATATTATATTTCATAAAAAAAAAGTTATTACTATTGTTCTAAAATTTAATATTTTACATTTTATCATGATATAATAATTATAGGATTTATCTTATTCAAATTTGACTTGCTATATGATTTAAAATTTATCAATTATTTATTTAAATTTAATAATTTCTATTAATAACCTAGAGGTACAAAAAATTAAATTTAAGTTTATCTTCATATCTTCTTAATTTTTTTTGTTAATCAGTTTATTTTAATTTTATTTAAAATATTATTAACCATTTAATATTAATTTAATTTCTTAGGTTTTAATATATACACATTTTATTTATTAATTATTATTTTTCTTCATCCTTCGCTAATAAAATTAATAACTTATGTTATGTAAGAAATCACACACAAATTAAATCGTAAACCTTATTTTATTTAGGCCGCTCAAATTGGATTGAACAGCTCGCAAGTATGCTAATCCTACCCTCTAATCTGTGGTGACCACAGCTCTCATCTCGATCACAAACAGCTCTACCTCAGCCCATACAAACTTTCAGTTTGCTAATCTCCTCTCTCACTCCTTTGTCCATTTCGGCCACACAACTCCACTCAAACTTTCTCATTGATCTGCTACCCCATTCTACTCATTCGTTCTCACATGCACAATCCAAGCCTGCTCCTTTCTTCTCCAATTTGCTCAATGCGCACCTGCTCAAGCACGATTGGTTGCAACACATTGCGATCGAATCAAAGCCAGTCCACGCACTTACTCTATCTCTCTTCCACACTTAATCTAATTCATTCTCGCGGCCCCTACTTCAACTCTGTCTTCCTTAATAATCATGAAACCGCTTGAATCGGCACTAACTTGTTCCAATACTTCAAATAAAAAATGGGTAACACTCCCAAATCTCCTTAATCAAGATAAGCAAATCATAAATGTTAATTGAGCTAATTGCAGATCTATCTCAACATATTCTACATTAAAAAGGGACAAGTTTATAACCTGGACAAGTAAAAAACAGCCTATTGTGGCTAGGAGTACCAAATATGAATTTAGAGCTATGACCGATTATAACTCAGTTCTTTGAAGACCTACAAAAATATGTTTTCTACTCAATCTGAAATACTTGCTCAAAATCTTTACTTAAGCTTGGCTCATTTTCAAAAAAAAAAAAGAAGCCAAACACAAACTATTTGCCAAAAAGATATTTTTTTAGCCATATATATATATATATATATATATATATATATATATATATCCAATGTACTATTCACAATTATCATTCTGTAAACCAAAGAATATTACAGAATTGATGAATTATTAGTGTTCCTTAACAATAATCACAATTATAAGCCAAAGCTCTTTCAATTTTCAAAATGGATACAAACTTAAATTTATTTAGTGGGAGGCATTGAGTTCGCTAGGCAAAATAGTGATTAACAGAAGAGTGATCTCCTTGGACCTTATAGTGAATTATTTCACAGTTTAACCATATCAATTTATATGTATATATGTGGCTTCAAATCATATGGCGAAACAACTGGGTGATCTTGTAGACCTCTAGCTCCTATAGGCCAGTTTATCATCTCAACGTTAAAACGGTTTAGAGTTTGTTATAGATCATCTATAAAATCTCGACATCAAATTATAGTTGGGGTCAATGACTCAATTGCTTAAATAAAGTTGTGAACCATATAAATAGATGCTGGAATAAAAAAGAATTTGTAGAAAATTTGCCCCCCCTCCCCCCCCCAACAAAAAAAAAAGTACCGGTCATGAGCAACATAATAAAAATAAATATCAACCGCATGAAAGTGAAAATAGAACTTACCGCTTTTTATTTCAGATTTTGAGGCATTCTTAGAAACTCCAAGTACAGAGTAGTAATCCTACATAAAGAAAAGTCATCAGCATTTTGAACAAACCCCAAATATCATTTTTCAGTTTTCTGTAACCCACCTGCTCAGATTGTTCTTATTTCAAATATTAATTTCGTCTTAGTGTGCATCTTTTCACATACTACCCAGCCACATAATTGCAGTTTTTTTTCTTACCTAAATATTTTTTTTTTCAAATCATCTCAGTTATTCTCTATCATTTGCACTAAGATGCACTAACCAATTTTTTTTCTCTGATATAGCTATTTAGCATACCATCCAAATTATTTACCTTTTTACATCATTTTAAATACAAACTCCGTTCATTATTTGGATTGCCCTATGATAAACATTATTGAAATTCTATAATTACTATCCTTCTGAATCTCCCAATTAAAACTTGTAAGAACTTATCCGTCCTCCTAAGTGGCATAATTAAAATCATGTCTGCTCCTCAGAAACTCCATAGTCAGTACCAGTTCTCCTTATCTTATGTTATAGCTATCCTGCATATCTCATTTCCATGAGTCTTTGAAATTACTACCTAGACTACGAATTATCTAGAAATACTAAGTAAAACTTTATGTAGTTTACTTACTCTCAGACTACCCGACAAATTATTAAGTATCACAAATTCATAAAAGCTCATAAACAAGAATTAATATGAGATGAATAAAAGGGAAACATGGAGTATGAATGACACTCACTGCATCGGCTCTAACACTAAGCCTGGCACCTCTTCGTTGGCAATTATTTTGCAGCAGTCCATTGTTAAATAGAGAAGAAGGTACTTTGGCGATGAAATCTGAATAAGTTGATGCAAAATAGTTTTTCTTGGCCAAGGCGCTGCTGCACATGTAGCATAGCAAGTAAAAAAAAGGAAGTAATTTCAAAAAAAAATAGTATGGTAAATCCTTTCCAAACCTATTAACTAGGAGGATAAGTTACATATGTAATCATTTCATTTGAATTTCATAATGACCACCCTAGAAATTTTAATTAGCATAAAGTTCAAAGCAATTTTAAACTCTTAACTTGTTTAACTAAGTTCTTTGAAGACTTGCATAAAAAAGGCATAATTAAGGTTGGCACTAAGAAAACGGTTACCTGGGAACATAAAAGCAAAACAACAAATTACTGCTACTATCACAGGATGGACCGCAATTCCACAAAAAATAAAAGATTTTATAACCTTGAATTATATCATCATTGACAGATTCCCTTCAAAAGTAAGTTGTCAATGCTGCAAAAAAAAAGAAACGCATGACCCCATAGCACATGGTTTTACCATATTGTTACAACCACTAACATGAGTTTAAAGAACAAAAAATTTTAATGCTTTATATATTCCGAGTTGCCCTGGCAATATTTCCATTTACGATTCATCACAAGATTTACAACCCTAACTAGATGCACACACTTTAATCAAACATAGCAATAGATCAACCGGGCACCTATTAACTACCCTAAAATTTGTCCATCAATTTGAAGATGATAATAAATTCAAAATTTTAGTTATGTTCATATCTTTTTCACTGAATTTCCCCAACATTAACTCATAAATTTTACATCCTTATCAAAAATGATTTTAGACAATTCATAGAGTTTAACCGCTTCTTTAAAATATAATTTTGCAGCATTAGATGCATCAATAACTTTATAATATGAAATACAACAAACGCATTTTAGGAAAGGCAATCAAGCTCTACAAAGGTTTTTTTTATGTACACGATAAGCATGTAGCAAAGTCCATGATAATACTCACAAAGCTTAAATATGTAAAGAACAATGAAACCAAGACTATTTATTTTCTTTTATCCATTGATAAGTCCTATTTTGGATAGTAATTCTAATAACAACTTTTAGACTAAATCAATAGTATCTATTCTCAGTCATAAACATAGTTGTATATCAACCAAAATGTTAATTTTACCACTCGCATCTAACTCTAAAATTTTTTTAAAAAAAAAATTCTTTCAAAAGTAAATCAAGAATGCATAGAAATGTCCCCATAAAAGAAAAGCATGCTTAAATATTAATTTTTTTGCTAAATACATATAACTTATTATTTAAGAAGTATATGTTTCATTTAAATATTTAAACTTGCCATGGTCTTCGTTAATGTAATAAAAGCCAATTAATTTATTTTTAATTTTGTACAAAAATAGCAAACCTACTCAATTAAGGCATTATTGTTTTATATTTAGAATACTTTAATTAAGCTAACTTTACCAACACATTTTCTTTTTCAATTGATTTATTTCTCAATTCATATCTACCAAAACTATTAGTATAAAATGCGTTCCAAGAAGACTTAAACTTTTTGCTTTGAATTAAAAAATCAATGATATTAATATAAGTTTAAGCTTAACTTATACTTTATTTGAATATTAGTATGATGAAAAATATAATCGTATGTAATAGATCAATCAATAGGCTTAACAAATGTTTATCCTAAGAATTCATCAATTTTGTTGACTTATTATTCAATTAATTCTGTAACAACCTTAAAATCTAAAAAACGAACTCACATGCTCAAAAACAATTACCCTTGTATTATGATAAACATTGAATCTATACTGACTCAATATTTTATTAATATAAAATTCGAATAAAAATTATAATCACACCTCTTTTTTTTTCTTTTTTTCTTTTTTTGACAAAAATATATTATTTCATCGTATAATTTCATATTATATGTGTTTCATCAAGTTTTACACTTTTTACTATATTATTCTTTTTTATCTCAAAAAAATCATAATACCATCAAAACGCATATTCATGATCACAGCCTAGGATCACAAAATGGAACTTTGCTTACAAACTACATTCATGCGGCAATAAATTTTGGCTATCATTGTGATGTTTCAATTGTACACATTCTTATCCAATGCATTAGAGAGCATAAGTAAGTTAGAATATTATATATGTTGTGTATATTAGCATAGTATGTTATGGATTATGTGTAAGTTCTGCGAATGTTTATTATGTTACCTGTATGTTGTCATTACATATGTTATATATGTTAGTACATTATATATGCGTGCATGTTAGCAATGTGTATGTTATATATCATGCATGTTATGTATGTTAACATAATAATGTATGCTACGTTTATATTCTGTGCAGGTTAATTGTACATTCTACATGTTAGCATATATATATATAATGTTAGAAGTTGTTAGTGTTTACTTATTTCCTTTCCAGATATTTTCTAGTTTATGTATTTACTTGTTTTTGTATTTCCTAGTTCATAACTTACATTTTATCTCGAGGTAGTTACTAGGAAATAATTTAAACCTAGAGATTTGGGTGTTTTTTCTTATTTTATAACTCTTATTTTTTGTATTTATACCACTTTTGATATCAATAAAATTATCCTGTTGAATTCCAACAAGGTATCAGAACCAATGGATCTTACCCTAGTCGTCGGGATTCTTCTCTGGTCCTCAGAATTGTCACCTGTTGGCCTATAGTTACCAATCCTCCCCTTCTACAACCGCAAGACGCACTTCCTACATTTGGATTCCCAGTTGGATCATCCCAAGACCAGCAACAGGCACCCTTTCCTACAACCTGACCGACATCCTACCTGATCGTGCCTCTTTTTTTTTTTTCCTTTTTTTGTGTGTGCTAGAATTTCCTCCTTGCAGTCCAAGTTTATTGATATCCTTGCAAGGAGTCCTCTCCTTCCATCTCTGGGCATCCCAACCTCTCCTTTGGCTCCATTGGGGCTATGTCTGATTCCTCCACCACCGAGTTTCCATCTGACACAGTACTTGAATCTACCGAAGGATCGACACCTACCTCAATCCCTCCACAGCCTGAAGTAATTGAAAACCACGTGAATTTCCTAATTACCACCCATAAACTCAACGGCTCTAATTTCCTCAATGGTCTCAAGCTGTGTCGTTCTTCGTCAAAGATCAAGGTAAATTGGTCATCTTACAGGTATGATTCGTGAATCTACGAAGATTGAGCCAGCATGTGCAGCGTGGGAAGCAGAGAACTCTATATTCATGTCATGGCTGATTAATCAATAGAGACATTGATTGGTCATTCGTGCTTGTTTTTTCCACCAGCAAATGCTCTTTGGGTTGTCGTTCGTGACACCTACTTGAGCGTAGGTAATTCTAGACAACCCTATGAGGTTTCTAAGAAGATCCACGAGGCAAAATAGGGATCAAAGATGGGGACCCAGTACTACAATGACTTGGTTGCATTATGGATGGAATGTAATCTCTACTATAACTACACTTGGGACTCTCCTGCACTCTTCAAAAAAATTTTGGGAAAAAGAATCATGTTCGAATTCCTGGCAGGCCTGAACAAACATCTCGATGAAGTCTGCGGATACTTGGACGTGATTCCCTTCCTTCAACTCGAGCAACATTTACCGAGATTCACCGCGAAGAAAGTTACTTGTCAAACTCAGCAATACCATTCCTTCAGCCAAGCCTTCAACCTTGGTCTCCAACAATACTCCACATTCTGCCATGTCATCGCAACCTACTCACCCCACATATGATTTTTGTCACAAACCCTACTATACATGTAATAAGTGTTGGAAGCTCACGAAAAACCGACAAATAAGACTTCAGCAAAACCTTCCACTGCTAAAGATCTTCCTACAACCTCAGAATCTGCAACAGTCACGCCGACCCCTACTCGAACCATCCCCAAATCAGTAGACTCTACCAAAAGTCAGATGGAACACTTGATTAAACTGCTTGGGTCTGGTCAGCTCTCCTCAGTTCCATCAATCTCTCATGTCCGCCAAGGTAACATCTCTATGGCACTCGTTGGTTTTGCTTCTTCTAACCCATGGATTATTGATTCAAGTGCACGGACCACATGATCGAGGTTTCTCGTTTCTTCTTGAAAGATTCTCCCTGTTTCGGGCGAGATACGATTAACATTGCCAATGAATCTTGTAATTCCATTGCGGGTAAAGGGTTGGTTGTACTTGTAGCCGAGCTGACTTTGGAATCTTTGTTACATATTCTTTTACTTAAATGCAACATCTTATCGGTTAGTAAGTTAACATATGATCTTGATTGTGTTCATTTTTCCTTTAATGTTTGAGTCTTTCAGGATCGTTATTCGGGGAGAATAATTGGAACTGCTAAACTAGTAAACAAATTAATTTTTTTTCAAGAAAATCGCATAGATGACACTGACACTCAATCTAGTAGTTGCAGTTTTTATCTTTCTACTGCATGTTCTATTATGTTTTTATATTGTCGTTTAGGTCATCCCAATCTTCATTATTTAAAACATTTGTACCCCTTGATGTTTACTGCTAAAAATCCATCTTCTTTTAAGTGTGAAATTTATCAATTTGCTAAACATCAACATGTGTCATATCCAACTCATCCTTACAATCCTTCCTCTTTTTTTTCACTTATTCATAGTGATTTATGGGGAACCTCTCGAACTGTGAGTTACACCAATAAAATGTGATTTCTTACTCTAACAGATGACCACACTCGGATGTCTTGGATCAATATTTTAAAAGATAAATATGAATCTGTCGGGATTTTTAAAAATTTCCACTCTATTTTAACCCAATTCAAATCAAAATATTCAATTTCTTCGGACGAACAATGGGCGTGAATACATTAACTCTATATTGGGAGAATTCTTAATGAGTAAGGATATTCTCCCTCATAATTTTTGTACGGATACCCCTCAACAAAACGGGATAATCGAGCAGAAAAATAGACATCTTCTTGAAGTTGCTCATTCAATTGTGTTTCAAACCAATGTCCCTAAACGGTTTTGGAATGCTGACATCCTCACTACCAACTAACTCATCAATAGAGTTCCCACAAAAATCCACAACTTTCGGAACCATTATCCATCTTGATGCCATATTTACCTCCCAACCGGTCATCCACGTTAGACCTAAAAATATTTGAGTGCGAGGCCTTTCTCTGAAACATACCCAACTCGTAGTAAACTCGATCCCCACTCAATCAAATGTATCTTTCTTGGCTATTCCGCCACTACAAAAGGCTACCGGTTTTTGGATCCTACCACTAGTAAAATCTATATGAGTGTTGACATCTCCTATTTTGAAAATGTTCACTTCTTCCCTAACACTACCTCAAGTGAGGAGGAGCTTTTTTTTTTGTTGAAATTGCTCCTCTTATGACTCGGTTATACATTCCTCCTACGTCCACGGTGTCCGGTGCACCTTCAACACTGATGGATTCGCCTCCAACCAGGCCAACATCACCATCACCCTCCATCCGGCTCTATATCCATTGTCCAAAACACTATGTTGAAACTCGTCCCAACGCCCCTATCGTAGAGCCCATTGCTCGTTGCAGGTCTTGGAATCCGCTCCAATCACATCTCTGAAAAGATGTATTCCCCACCTACGGGGGTAACTCTTGATCCGCGTGAAGATGTGAATCTCTCTATTAAGATATGCAAACAGATATCGTCAGAAACTCAATATCCTATGATGAAATGCATCTCATTCCACAACCTCTCTCCAAACTACAAAGCATATGTTCCTTCGATGACGAATCGTTGTCTCATATCCACTATATTAGTTGCTTTCGCTGACCTATCGGAGAAGACTGATGTCATGGACGAGATGAATGCTCTTCGACGTAACCATACATAGGATTTTGTTGATCTTCCCCAAGGGAAAAAAGTGGTGAGGTGTGGTGTCGATGGATCTCCAGCACCAAATTTAACTATGATGGTTCCTTTGAATTCAACAAGACATGGTTGGTCACCAAAGAATATTCTCAAACCTATGGAGCTGACTATGAATAGACATTTGCTCCAGTTGTCAAATTGAATACCATTCAGGTCCTATTATCACTGGTCGTAAATCTGGATTGGCCATACTTCAGTTGGGCGTCAATAATGCCTTTCTTAATAGTGATCCTGCTGAAGAGGTTTATATGTCTCTCCCCTCGGGATTTGACTCGGCTTCTTCTCGTGGACAAGTGTGTCGATTGCGAAGGTCCCTCTATGGACTAAAGCAATCCCCACGGGCCTGGTTCGGCAAGTTCACGCAAAGTGATAGTGGGCCATGGGTTCTCTCAAGCCCAATCTGATCATACACTATTTTTTTTGCATTCATTTAGTGGTCGTATTGTATCCTCATCATCTATGTCGACACCATTGTGCTTACTGGTATTGATCTGCGAGCCTTGGAGTCACTTAAAAGCATCCTCACCGCATCTTTTGAAGTGAAATACTTGGGGTCTCTAGTATTTCTTAGGCATGGAAGTAGCCCAATCCATTCAGGGCAATTAGCTTTCCCAACGTAAATATGTGATGGACCTGTTGACCGAGACCAAACTTCTCCTTTGCAAACCAGTTGTTGTCCCAATGGACCGAAAAGAGAAATTATTGGATGTTCCCAATGTCGTTCCAGTGAACAAAATCTACTACCAACACCTTGCCGGTAAGCTCATCTACCTCGCCCGTACTCGCATGAACATTTGTCACGCTGTGAGTATCGTCAGTCAGTTTATGCATGACTCCTACATGCACCATCCCACTGTGGTTCATCAAATCTTTCACTATTTAAAAGTAACATTGGGCTCAGGTTTTTTGTTCACTTGTCACAACTCCCACTCTGTTGCGGTTTATATAGATGTTGATTGGGTCGGGTCCGTCCATGATAGAAGATTTGCCCAGGCCCAGGTTATTGCTCCTTCGTATGGGGAAATCTTGTCACTTGGAATGGTAAAAAAGCAGCATGTGATTGTCCATAGTATTGCTAAAACCCAGTTTCACTATATGGCCTTGGGAGAGTGTGAAGCCCTCTAGTTGCACATTATGCTTACTAAGTTACGTATACTGGTTACTTCTCCTCTGCATCTGTTTTGTGACAATAAAGCCATCATTAACTTTTTTCATAATCTGGTCTAACATGATCAAACCAAGCCTTAATCTGAGGAGATCAGTGTTATGGGACAATTAATTGATATTCTCATAAAGAATCTTCCTCGCCCGTTATTTGACGACTTCATATCCAAGTTGAACATCATTGACATCTGTGCTTCAACTTGAGGGGTAGTGTTAGAAGAATTAGTGTTTATTTATTTCCTTTCTGGATATTTCCTAGTTTATGTATTTCCTTGTTTGTGTATTTCCTAGTTTATGACTTTTCTTTTATCTCTAGGTACTTATTAGAAATTAATTTAATCCTAGAGATTTGGGTGTTATGTCTTTCCTAATTTATAACTCTTGTATCCTATATTTCCAGTTTTGATATCAATAAAATTATCTTGCAAAATTCCAACATATTATGTACGCATGTGAAAGTGAAATGAGAATGTTATTTATAAAAGCATTGGATCAAGAGATGGAGGAGATGTGATGGCTTTTGATTGGTGAGAGCGCAACTTCAAAGTAATCAAATTGATGATAACAAAAACTATGTGATCCCAAAATTTTAATCAAATATTTATTCGCATGGATTAACAAAATAATTTTGAATTTCTTTAATTGTCGAAAACAAATGAGTTGAGCCAAATTCACTTAAACACTGATTTAAATTTAGTTTAATTTTAATAAATAGTAGCTTAAAACTATTTAAGGGTGTGAAACAAGATTATGAACCTTGATATGAATTTGATCATACATCCAGTTAAAGATTACAATTTAGTTTTGTTTTCATAAATGCTAACAAATTAGAAGTAGAATCTGCCAACATTTATTTTATTGTGTTGAAATCAATTTCTAATGGATACCAATTATTTTTTTTAATAGCTTGCTAGAATATTGTCCAGACATTTTGCAATTACTTTAGTCTTTAAAAAAAATGGTTATTACAACAGGCCCAAGGCCAAAAGTGAGACAGCTCTCCAAAAAGGTATCATAGAGTATTCCTAATCAGACATAAGCAGAAAATTTACATATTAAGAAACTTCACAATAAATCCTTTGAGAATTGAAACATATGAAAAATAAAGTGAAGGGTTGTGTTATCCTAACATATTTTCCTAGCCTCTTTCATTTTTATGTAGCTATCGTTAGGTTAATGAATTTTCAATCAAAAGTTTATCTAGTTCAAATATCATTGACATTCATTACAACCTTAAATCCTTAAAAAAATGTAAAAAGAATCAATATGGTTCCCCAACCATTTTCAACAAACCAAGATGATTTTCAGACTATATATAAAAAGCTAATTTTATTGCAGATTATTTAAATATAAACTAAAACAATCCTGAATCTTTAAAGGTAAACTAAAATAGTCCCGGCAAGGGACCATTTTAATCTCATTTTAAATAATCTCGAAACTAAACTGAAATCATTTTCTCTTTAAAAAAAAAAAGAATCCAGTATTTTATTTTAAAATTAAAAACTTTGAATTGACTACATACTTATTTCTTAATAAATTAACTATAGCCCTAAGCATTTCCAGCACTTGCACTTTTAATAGTTCCCTAAATTGCTAACGTAAATTAGCTACTTGTATAGTAAACCTCAGAAAGTTGAGAGGTGACAGTTTATTTTATCACCAGGCAAACCTCCTAATGCATCCTAGTATGCTACATTTCAACAGTATCCCCATCCTCCAAAAGACCATGCCCAAGTGATCCACAAGCTACAACACAAACAAAAATATCAATTCTCTCAGTTGGCAATATGTTCAACACTTTCAATCAAAAGAATACCCTATTTAGAAGTTCAAAATTTTGATGTGGATTACCTTTTAACATAAAAACATCTGGGAAAGGAAAAATTTCACCAAGTAGACATCCAAACAGCGATTATGGGACTTTACTTCACTCTTCTTCTAATTCTCATATCTCTAATAGGCTTTTTAGGGAAATAAGGGCCTATGCTTTCACCAGCAAAATAAATTTTATAGAATTTGAACCTCCATTTATATCTAAACCAAAAGACTAGACATTCAAACAAATTTAAATTTTCAAGATCAACTAATCCTCAAACTATAGAATAGAAGGAACAGAGGATAAGATAAATATTCACAACCTAATTTTCCTTCAAAAAAAAAATAGACCATTATTCTTCCAACCTTTGACTTCGCAAGCTTTGAAGGAACTATTGAGACGATTTCACAGATCTAACTAGATTAAGAATCCTCAACTTAGTTCATCTTCATAGCCAATCTCCTTCCCTAACAAGCCTTCCAGATACAGTCCTGCTAGCAACAGCACTATATACTCCCTCCCTCTGTTGCGCCCCGTGCCAACCACTACCAATAGCCGCCTACAGCAGAATTACCACCTGACGCACTCCCTATAGGCCTGCAAACTAGCTCGGTCAGCCTTGCAATGGCAACTCCACCTAATGGAAAGAGTGAAAGTTATACGATCTTACATCTCAACAATCTGCACCCTCCTAACTTCCATAGGATCTTAATGGAAAGAATGAAAGTTATACGATCTTACATATCAACAATCTGCACCCTCCTAACTTCCATATGCAGTCGCCAACATCTATTAGAAGGATTTTAAATTTAAAATTTATTGTAATTGTGTAAGTATCACATTCCTATTTTTCCCTTTTTATTGGCTATATTTCACCTATAAATACTATGCATATACTACCAATTAGAATAAGAAAGAAATATGTAATATTATTTTATATTTTTCAAAAACTAAATGCTGCTAAAGGATTATGTGACTGATAGCCTGCAACTATTTTATAAATTTAGTTATATTCAATATTGAATTTTTGACTAATCATGCACTACATGTTTTTTTGTTAGAAGAGTTTCAAAAAATAATTCTTAAATTCTTTATTTGTTTTACCATACTTAAATTGCAATACTCCAAAAATTATTTCTTGTGATCAACTATAAAATAGCTTGACAGTCTACAATGAGCACAAGTTCTTGTTGTCATATATGTGCTTCTATGAACAATATGAAACATTGAGCATGCAGCAAGCATCCGCATTAAATACTTCTCATAAATAAAATGAGATAAGACTGATGGGTAAAGAAAATATGCAATGTAAAGTGCAATATAGAGCCCAAAGAGGAGAAATTACCTTAATTGATAGCGCAACAGCATATGAGGTAAACCGCATGCTTTTGCTCTAATGGATGAATAACCAAGTGCTACACGGGGCCGAACTCCCAAATAAGGTATTGAATTGCCTCCCAAAGGTATAATTGCCATCTAAATAAGCTTTAAAGTAGAGTGAAACATTTTAGTTACAGACTCGTAATAATATGAAAATTGTTGCATGTTATCTAGAAAATTTAAAGCCACCGAGTCTTTGAAAACATAGAAAATGCATTTTTTTTTGTAGAAAAACACAGAATCATCATAATAGCTATAATATGAAATGTAGCACACATAATCTAGAAATTTAAAACAAACAAATTAGCGAAATCATAGATAGCTACAAAGAAAAAATATTTCTAAAAAGAATACAGAAAGCACCATGTATTATCTTAAATGCTTAATAAAACTTCAATGTTAGCAACCCTACTAAACTTCTATGAAAATATATAGCAATACGCAATAGTCAAGTAGAACCATTTCCCTTGTATGGGTTATTTTATATTCATATTCCATTTCATCTTAAATTCACATTGGCAATACAATTTAGCATCAATTATCCTCTTCATTTTTTAATTTCCATTGTCATTAGAATTCCTAATATTAATCCAATTCCCATTAATCAACATAAATTTTTACAACTCAAATTTAAGCCTAATGTACTCTCACTCTGTCCCTTGTATTGAAACCCCTAAAATATTGATCCTTTAAGTTCACCGGTGCTAGCAACTAGAGCAACAAATACTTTATACTAGAACTTTATAAAAGTATAAACTTCTTAGCTTTACTTGTGCCTCATTAAATATAAGAGTTAGTGCAATGGAAAAGGTGAAAATTTTAAGGTATTTGACTAAATAAAGAAATAAATTAAACTTTATATAATCAAACTTGCGTTGAGCAATTGTTCACCATAATTCTGATGGAAACCAACGGTGTGGAACTTTAAATGGAAAGTATAATTTGAGCACCAATTGATGCATTCAAATGTATTGAAAAGCTCGTTAAAACAAAATAGATATTATAAGAGAAGTAATGTATGTCATGGTACAAATAGAATACCTTTGAGGCGTTTTGTTATAACAAACTAGTATGCATGGTACAAATAGTAATGTATGCATGATACAAATAGTAATGTATACATGGTACAAATAGAATTACTTCAAGTCAATGCAAGGCTCCTTAAAACAAACTGAATGACAGTACTTGACCTTGAGGGCGTTAAATGTCTTATATTGTTCACCATTTCTGTAGACTACTGTGTTTAATGGTATAGGATCTCTCTCCTCACATGAGAACATAAGCTTTGCTAAACATAATCTGTAAGTCTTGGAGGCTCATGTCATTAGCATTTTTTGATCTCATTTTTGTTAAATTATAACCTAAGAACATATTGCATGTAAGTTTAGGTGTTTTTTTATACAAAGTAACACTAGAGCCAAGTAAGGAGTAAGATGGGCATGAAGTTTGAGTTCGAAAAAAATTACAGCTCAAAGTGTTTTGATATTGGAGTGCTAAAATGCACAATTTCTTGTTCAAATGCAGGCTTAGCAAGAAAGAGATGAAAAAGCTTCATCTTTGGCAAAATTTTTATAGGAAACAACAACAGAACGTTTGTGGCTCAAGTTGGAGCAACATGCATTAAGTTAAAACATGAGATGTGGGAGAACCTGACGAGAAGACCAAGCATGCTAGCTTTTTTATAACATACTGAATCTTTATGTTAGATTGTATCATTAAGTCATTCAAGGCAGGGAGGCAAAATTTAAATATGCAAACAATTCAATTTAAGTGAAATTTCAATGGATGCAGTTCAATATACAATAAATGTGCTTTAGATGTCTTTCGTCATCATATGACCTTTACTTGGGGCGCTAGAAGCTTGAATGTTTGTCATGGAGATGGGGAGTCATAAAAGAGATCTAGATTTTGCCATTATAACACCTCATTTTGTAAACTCTCAAAAATATAAAATTCTTCCAATTTGTTCACAAGTGAAAAACTAACCATCCCAATTATTGTAAATGTTTGCATATTAAAAATATCTAGATGTGAAAATCACAACCATGTTGCAAATTTTGTGAGTTTGCCTCTTTCGACTCAACTTCTACAGTTAACAAGATGGTCAAAACAAAAACATGTTGAACCCAAACATCTTGCCAGTGATGAGGCACCAGAGTAATTCATATAATTGCCTTAATAATTTTTTTTTTTAAAATTTTACAGCAATATTATAGAATATAAGGCCAATCAATCTATGCAAAAAAAATTATGATATCAAAGGTATTGTTTCTTCAAATACAACAACAACAACAAAGTCTTAATCCCACTACGTGGGGTTATCGTTTCTCCTAATGCCATCCCAATAAGGTTGAATGTTTAGTTAAGCATGCTTAGAACATATTATGAATGATGAGAAAAGGCTAGCATTCATTTGTACCATATTTTTTATATTTATTCAATATTTTTATATTATTTTGTATCTTCGAAAATAATTGTGGTGCATTCTTTTATTTTTATATTGCCCTTGCAAATCCTTTTTTTCCTCTAATATGAAGGCTCTTCACCACCATTTTTGTTCTACCTCTACATTCTAAGAGCATTTATCTGCAATACAAGTTTCATTTCAACTGATTCCCCGTCAAATTAGCAAGATAACATCGTCGCGCTCTGCCAAATCTTATATATCCAAACTATGAATAAAATGAGCATCGCTGAGCCTCCAAATAGGCTACTGTTGAATATACGCAGTAACAAGGGTTTAACAATGTGAGTACTAAAAGGACTGTACAGGAAGTACCCATCAAATTCAATTCTCATAAGGATACAATACCAACAGCAATCAATCCTGAAGCTTCAACTTGATCCAACTAAAGCATAAAATACACGCACCAATGACCCCCAAATCCCTAAAACCTAAATCTTGTATCCACTAGCGCCATACCACGTAGCTCTTGAACAGGTTAAGTGCACGATGAGTGAACCTTCAGAGTCGAGGGCAGAGAATAGAAGAAGGACGAGAAGAAGAAGAACAGATAAAAGCTTCCGATTAGGTTAGCATGGAGGCGCAAGAAAGGTATAGTAGTGGCATACTCACCTTCCCTGGCGAAGCCAAACCTTCTTAGAAGACACTGCTCCAACGAGGGCTTGGGATGACCAGATAAGAGAGACGACGATGTCGTTAAAGAACGTCGCAGTACATGAGGTTAATTACTTTCCTTTTAAAAGACTTAGGGCTTTGAGGATTTCTATTTTTATTTTTTATTTCCTTATTTTATTTTTAAAATATTTTGAATTAAATAAAAATATATTTAATTAAGGTAATCTTTCTTAAAATACTCAGGATATTTTTAGATATTTTGAATATTTCTATAAATAACTTGATTTATTTTAAAAATTAAAATTATAAATATATACAAATTATACCAATCAAATGAATTTAAAAATAAAATAAAAATAGGTATTTAAAAAAATATAAAATTAATATGCATACCAAACTTTTTATTTATTCATATATTTTGAAACCTTATTTTTTATATTCAGATAAATAACACTGAGATATTTAATATTATATTTAAAAAATGCTATTATTATTAATTTTTTTAAAGTAAAATACACTTTTTTTTATTGAATAAATTTAAGATACCAAAGTGCTATGAGTAGAAATATCAAACTTCATGTGTTAAATATTTAAATACATATGAATGGTTTGGGTATAATGTAATTATCTCTAAATAAAATTGAGAATTACATAAATACCATATAAAATTTAAATGTTTATTTATTTAACACTCAAATATTAAAATCATGTCAAAATTATTAGTAATATTAATTCTTCTAAAATAAAGTATAATCTTCATGCATATATTTACACACACACACACACACACATATATGTGTGTGTGTGTGTGTGTGTGTGTGTGTGTGTGTGTGTGTGTGTGTGTGTGTGTGTGTGTGTGTGTGTGTGTGTGTGTGTACTTCCTACACATCAAATAACATTTTATAATAAATATCGAAAATGCTATGTTGTCAAATTACTTTGGGGCATTTACGTACATAGGCACATAGCACACAATCTAAAGTATTTACCTCACACATAAACTTTCATATTTATACTCATAGCACTAAAATCTTTAATATAATTTTATACGTAGGTTTAATGCATCAAAATGCTAAGTGTGTAAATATGAAAGTTTAGATGTTGGATGTAAATACATTAGGGGTCTGTTTGGGGCTGCTGCTACTTATTAAAAAACAGTTGTGAAGATGCTGAAAAATAATCTATTGTTCAAAAAGCTGTGGTGGATATTACTTTTTTTTTTAAAGTCAGACCGCAGCTACAAAGCTGTCACTGCACCTGATCAGGGTCAGTGGGAAAACACAGATTTCAACGGCTTTTTTTTGAAAAAGTTGTCATAACACAGTTTATCTAAATAGACAAAACTGTAATGCACTGTCGCACCGCTGCCCCGAACAAACCCTAAATATAACTTGTATTATGCGTTTGGTAATTTATACCAATTATTTTTTTCCAAGATAATTAATGTACTTATACGAACTTATTGTTAAGTAATTTAAATAAAGCCAAAACAATCATATGTTGTTGACTTTCTAACACTGTAAAACTAGATTATAATTATACATAAGATAAAAAAAATTATATAAATAAAAAATAACAAAATTTACTATAAAAAATATGGTGAAATGTGTGTTTACAGTTATCCATTATGCATATTGTGGTCATCTGAAAAATGATCATGATGAAGTCAATAAATAATAGTAGGTTGTATGGTTGTCTTACAATTACAATCAACTAGCAGAAAGCTATGAAAGTCTCAACATAGGTGCCCAACTGCAAGCTCGAAGAATTTACAAGCCACAAAAATTGATGCATTGTTATTTGTATTGTATTTCGAACCTAAAATCTCATATGGAGCTCCTTGCTTGAATATCTTAGATTTTACAAATCTCAATAAATGTTAGTGGACATTCAAATTATGTAATCCATTCAAACAAAATAACAAAGGGATAATTACATACGGACAACCCAAAACATTGATATTTTCAAATTAACCACTCAAATGACTTTTTTGAAATACCAAATCGATGTATTTATGTGTGCCAGAATTAAACTATTAAGAATTTGATAAAAGTGAGAAATATGGTTTAGGTATTTACCATGAACTTTAAAATTTGAGTGAGAATTTGAAAAATGGATGAAAGATGATGGTTAATTTGGAAATAGCAAGATTCGGGTGGTTTGTATGTAATTGCCCCAATAAAGAAAGTATTTTTGGTAACTCTAAATTGGGCCAATACTTGAAAATCTCTCCATTTGCATAATAATACGCCAAAATATGAATATTTATTTTGACTGCTTCTGAAAATGATCATTATAACCTCCCAATATCTTGAAAGGCTTGACATCATTTGATTTCATCTAGCACATAAGATGGTTGAATTTAACATGTGAGAGACCACAGAAACAAAAATGTTGCAAGCCAAAGTGATTCTACTACCTAAAATGCACGCCCACCACTAAATTCATATACATTTTAGGTACTTGACTCATTGTCATCAATATCACAATAGCATAACTTAGCACCATAAGAAACTATAAAACTAAAGAAAGATCTTTATTTTATTTTCAAACTTATCTTGCAAGTATAAATTGAATGTTGTTCTATTTTTATAAAATGAAAAACCTCAAAATGCGAAGATATAAGAAAAGTAGATCCTTTGTTGCACACATTGAGTTATGAGGCTCTTCAAAATTTAATGATAGCTAAAGCTTCTTTATAAACTTTAAAAATATGAACATCTTTAAAATGCAAGTATGAAACATTACTCAGTGAACCTAAAGATATAAGATTTCTTGAGATGGTATGTACATGGATAATGCCTAATTACAACCAAGGTCCCAATCACACCATCATAAGTATGTTATAATATAATGCAAATAGTAATGATTATATACAACATTTATTAATATGCACACAACATCTCATAACGTGTAGTAAATAAAATTCTGTTATGACATAAATGAAGGAACATGCTTATTTAAAAACTCATTAGTCTTTGTAGATAAAATTTTCAATCATATAAACAGATTCACTGTGATATTTATTAAATAAATTTACATCACATCATGCATGTTGACTTGTTCCCATAAAGAATGTTGTTAATCTACTTCTCCTTCCATTTACATGCATAATAATCCTTTTTTTTTTGTCATTTGGCTTATTTTGATATAAATAATTTATGCTTTTACTAACAAAATTCTACTAATAGATAGATATTTTTTATATTAGTCTCTTTCTAACAAATGATCCCTTACCTGCTTATCCTAGCCAACGCCCCTTAAACTTAAAGATTGCATATTTTAATAAATAATAATTTTTATACTTCTAAACTTATTGTTATATCTCAAAAAAAAACATGTAGCCTATAATATGCTTATAATGAGGTAAATAGTACAATGGTGATAATGCTAGATTGTAAAGATCCATAATCACTTTGATATTTATAAAACAAGAAAAATAAACTTAAATTTAAATATGTGAGAATTTTTAGTTGACCTTCTTATATTGGAGATAACATGTGCTTATTGTTTTAATGAGTTTTATTAGATAGACTTATCATGTGAATGTTTTCATGAAAATTGTATCCCCCCCCCCCGGCGTTATCTTTTTTGCTAAATATTGCTAATATATTTTAACAACTTATGAGCAATGTAGCAAGTACATGCTAAATCAAATGATCAAACATCTTACTTTTCCAAAAAGCAACATATTTTTAATAACAGATCTCAAGGTTTCAAATTTCATGAACGTCATAAATTGGAATAAGTTTTGACACTAGTTTGTTATAAAAAAGAGAAAAATAACAAACAATCACAAAGACTCCAAGATTTAATAGCTTTGCTACAATCAAGTTTACATCAATTCAATATGATAGGGAGTAAAATAGACAATTTAAATATTCATTCATATCAAAACTCAACAAATCTCGATTAGAATCATACTCAATATAAAAATGAATATTGCTAACTTTAATGAGAGATATTATCTTCAAAAACTCCACTAAAAAGGGATTCTGAAAAAATTCATGATGAAAGAGTGAGATTTTTTTCCCTAGTTTTACACAGATATACACGAATAAGTAAAATAAGAGAACGCAAAAGACACAAGTTTTTATGTGGAAATCATGGGGAAAAAATTACAAGGCTTGGCTCAAATGAATTAATTCACTATATAATGACAATTACAAGGATATATCCTTCTAAAAATTACAAAATAATATGATATGCGCATACTTAATCTTTTATGCTTGCAGTAGAGTTAGAAATGGTGAAGAATGAAAACAAACATTTGATGATAGTGATCCAACAATGAGGTTAGATAATGATGATGATACATTGACAGCTAGCTAACAGTGATTATAGGTGGTTGTTAGCATTTAGTGTTGGGAAAAATTTTAAAAATTTTCTTTTTTTTTGTTATTTTTCTCTTTTGAATTTTGAAGGATTCGTCGATTTATCTATCATTGCATACTTCTTTTTTTGAACAAGTCGTTCTTCTGGATCATATGAACGATCAAGAGAATGGAGAAACCGAAAAAAATGACATACGACAAAGACGGACAAACAAGAGGAAGAGCGTGGAGAGTTTTTGTGTAGCAAACCTCGCAAGAATAAGTCAAGAAAGTACGTCCAAACATAATCGGATTGACACAATTTGTGTCAAATATCTACGAAATAATGCCTTTGAAAGCTACCCACAACTAGAGATTTAGGTGTGTTTGCATGTTCTAGGATCTTGAGCCCAATGAGACATATCCCACTTGATTAATTACAACTTGGGGGTTGCCCAAGAATACTCTTGATCCAAGAAGTCTTGCTTACATTTAAAGTAATGACCAGCATAGGTCTATCACAATGGATGGTTTATTTCATAGGAAAAATTTTGATGTTTTCCGAGCTCTCGCTAAGCTACAGGGCAGAGACAAAGACTCTCACAATCCCAAATGATTAATAGCTCATAGGCAATTGAGGCCCGTGAAACAAATAAGTCATCTAAAAAAAAAACATCCCACTGCTTCAAAGCTAGATTGGATCGTAAGGGTATAGGGAAAATCACAATATCCCAAATGGACAATGGCCTCAATTAAGTGAGGCTCGCCATATGACACCGACAAAAAGTCAAGAAAGCAATAGGGCTTAACGGAGGTATTCAAAGAAATGAATAGGTAATCTCCAAACATGTAGAGGTAACTGGTTCAGGTTATCACATACCTTTCATCCCAATCTAGTAAAACCCTAAGTCAACCTGATCACGAAGGTAGCTCACCCAACACGTTTAAAGTTCCCTGGTCAGCAATCTGTGAATTGTGTCGTCCACAAGAAACTCGGTAACCCTAAGATCAATCGAAAGAAACTTTATGCTGAAGCTATCAAATAGAGCTCCATGAGGTGAGACTTATATCGGCTGAAATGGCGAGGATACCGTTGGAAAAGATGAGAAAGGGAGGTTCAGCTACAAAGCTGAAAACTATCTCAACAAAAAACTTACACCACGTCTTGTTCGTGAGTCTTTTAATGACCTATGCATTCTAGACAATCTTATATGAAGAAAAAATTATGTCAGGCCAGTCGGTATGGAAGAGTGTGAGGACTCCTCCTCAGGTATATACAAATGTTGTAGTTGTCTATAGCGGTCCTTATATATTGTAGAGGTCCTATTATGTATGATGGGGTGTATAATCATGCATGTGAAATCATACCCGGCCTGAGTGTCATGTAGAGAGTGACAAGTTTAAAAATTCTGATAATTTTAATCTTAAAATTTAGATTATCATAATATTTTAGGATTTTATGTAGAAAATTAATAATTTTAAGGTACATAAAAAGAGCCTAGATTATAATTTCATAACATTTTGATCATTTAGTTTTTCATTTTTAATATTTTAATATATATATATATATATATATATATATATATATATATTAATTTAAAAAAAATGAGTTTTTAACTTTGAAAAATGAGACCAAATAGATATCACATATTCAATAATTTAAATAATTGAGCACAACATTTGATAGTACCTGCTAGTATGTACTTGATTCGTGAATATCTTCTTTAATTTTAGTCCTTGGCAGAGGCACCAAGAACAAGATCGCTCTTTCTGCACTAATAATGTAATTTTATTTTTTTATGGCGACTACTCCTAGTGACGTAGGTGATAATGATTATGATTTCAAGAATTCACTAGAATAGAAATGCAAGTGTATGTATCGTTCAAGTAATATATGATTTTCTTTTAAAACCCATTATCGATTCTATTGAGAAGGTGAAAATCTTTTTACAAACTTAAAAAAACTCCACTTGAACTACAAACAAAATATTTAGGAAGTAAAGTTGCAATTATAAGTGTAAAAAGGAGTAACTAATACCTAATAATTCTATTTCAAAACTCAAAGAAAATGATATGTATTTCTAAACTCGTTTAACGTAGAAGAGATTAAATTATGTGAAAGTCTTTCCCAGTGCAATGAGATCATAATAAGTATATGAATCAAATGTTTAAAGGTTTAAATATAGTTTTGTAAAAAACAGAGCATACCTATTCTTAACCCTCTTCCGAACGCATAAATAACATTGGATAATCTAGAGTCGAGTTCCTAAATCCTTGGTTATGATGGATAGATTTTAGTCTGTCACTCTAGATTATCCATTGTGCCTTCTCTTTAGGATTGACATAGCCTTAAGTTTTCAAACTCTAGATCAAATTGGTTAAGGTTCTGGTATGTCACCTTAGAATCATTAATTTACACCCATCAAAACGTATCTCTATTTATTTGCACTAACATATGGGCTACATTACATAGTGAAATACTTTGACAATGCTAGGCACGATGATTTTTTCTTTTTTCAGAATTTTTCCACGTAAAAATAATGGTATATCCTCATGCTAATTTTCATTTATTTTTGTGTGTGATGCCTCTTCTTTTAATGTTGTTACGTTAAAAAATCACTCTATAGTCGCAAACCTTCCGGCATGCAACAACTATGAAGCTTAGGACCATATCCAATTTATGTGAGTTAAAGGTTAATAACCTAAATACGATTATGTTTAAAAAGACGATGATATAGAATGCTTCGTGCATTAACACAAAATATGAGATAACACTAGACTAAATTGATAAATTGAATAATTAGTTTGATTAGGTCAAAATCTTAACTAGTGTGTGCCAATGTTGTAATCAAAATAATACTTTAGAAATATTTTATTACAAATAAAGAAATCAATAAAATAAATTGGGAAAATTTTAAATTTTTGTTATTGTGTACTTTTATTTTAATTCACTAAATCATAAAGAATTATTTAAAATTGTTGGCTCATGACTTGAAGTTATAAATTTTTCATTTCAAAAAACAAGTTTAATAAACTGTAAGATACACACCTTTTTATAAATAATATAAGCTTTAAATACATTTTTGGTTTTTTATATTTTAATAATTTAAAATATATATTATTTTTTTATAAAAAAGATGAAATTTTATTTAGTTAAAAATAGAAACGTAATTTCTCAATTAAAAAAAAGAATAATAAATCAAAGCAGTATATTTTAAATATGACATCATTACTAAATAACCAAAGTTGGGTCAAAAAAGTCCTAACAATGTATAACCCCTTAACAGCTCAAGAAATTTTTACATATGCAGCAGTCAAAACATGCATATTTACATATATCATTTCTAAATTTAAATATATACATATAAAACACGTATATTTTTCTACTCCTATCCATTAACTTCATTCATCTGCAACATCATTTACCCTCAACTCCCATGTGGATCTCCTCTTCTCGGTAACCACAAAGCCCTGACAACCCCATCCTGTCACTTTTTCTCCCTCTCCAACAACCCATAAGTAGCCACCACAAATGATAAACCTCAATCCCCTCAAATGCCTTTTGCCCCCTCCCATTGATTGTCACCTATGTATTTAGGGCAGAAAATTAGTTGTGCGCTCACCTCCCTACATTGTAGGTGTCGTCGACTCTTACTGTTAATCTTTGTATATTTATCTTGATCTCCATTGTACTATAAAGTTTTTCATTTTTTGGTTTTTTCCATTTTGATGTTTGATGATATTCGTTTTTCAGTTTTCCTCTGCTTCTTTGCCTCGTCGGGCTTCTGTGTTGGAGTGGTTTGAAGTTGCAATACTCTTTATTTTGTTTCTTTAAGTTGAGCTATGTCATTGCCTCGTTTAGTTGTTATTTCCTCTTCCTCAATCTAGAGAGCCACTAGAAAATTTGCCATTATAAATATTTCCTATGTTTGAATGCAAATGTGAATGTTAGTGATAGATTAGTTATCAATTTCCATTTTCCTCTTGTTCAATCTGAATAAGTTAGGGAAGGAGAGATAAATTTGCATTGCTTTTTTTAATAAATTTATGTTGAATATATTTTATACATTCAAAAACCATACCAACATAGTATTCAACTTCTATTTCTCTCCCGCTCAATCAGGAGAAGCAATGGAAGGAGAGATATATGTGCAACTTTTTTCCATTTTTTTTAAATCTATTGTTGACCTCATTTTTGGTGAGGTATTTTCTTCCTCTTAGTGCTTAGGATCTAGCCATATGACTTCTCCTTGACTATCCTAGAAGACTAGAGATGGAACCCACCATTTAGAAATTCAAACTACTTCCTTGCTTTCCTTAGAATTCCATATAGATGGTCATGAACCTCCAAGCTACTTGGAAGTTTAAGACCAATGTTTGGGAGGTCAAGAATGAGCCCCCATAGAATGGTCAAGCCTTAGGACTAACCCTGAGAGGTATGGTCTTAGTTAGGTTAGCTTGCACACACACCACACCTTCTCACACACCCCGAACCCTGAACTAACTTGCACATATCTTGATTTGACCTACTGACACTTTGGAAGACTCACATGGGTGGACCCAAACCCCTAGCCCCTGGTTAAAAAAGTTAGGAACAACATGTTGAGTGTTCAAAATGAGTCCTCATATGGCTCCTATGAGTTTAAAATGGCTTCATGACTTACCTACCCACTTTAGCCCAAATTTCCCAAAATTTTCCAGAGTCATCAATAAGTTCTGAAAATGACACCAAAACATTCCCTGCATCACACTGAGAATTTTGACTACAAACTTGTCATATCTTCGGACAGCTTTTTGGCACATCGGTACCGAAATAACATACACTTAAAAAGTGCTCTAAGGTTCATAAAACCTTCCACATTGATAAAAAATGACCCCAAACGCTATCATCTGACTCCAAATTTCTTTTTGAACCACCTCGAGCCTTTAAATCAGCCATTTGATCACTTTGACCAAAATTAGCCAAATTACCTAAATACCTAAAGTTCCAAAAATCCAAATTTCATCCAATTAAATCCTAAAAATCATTTAAAACTTCTCCATACCATCCAATTGTCCCAAATTTGGCAAATTGTCCCAAATTTTCAAAATTGTCCCAAATTTGCCAAATTGTCCCAAATTTGCCAAATTGTCCCAAATTTGCCAAATTGTCCCAAATTTGTCAAATTTGACCAAAAATCTCAAAGGCCCCAATTTTGTCCATATGGCACAATTCTCCTAAATTGAACCCAATGAGCCAATCAATTCCCCAAATTAATATCCAAAAATCTTCAAGACAGTCCCTTAAACCAAAATTGACCACCAATTCATTTCAATTTAAGCTCAAGTTTCAACCAAGTCCAATCCAAGCCAAAATCCTCAATTTTGCCTTAAATTGACCACATGTCCAAAATTTACATGTCTAATTCCAAAACTTTGTTATCTACATGCGCGCTACTCAATTTTTTTTATTTAACATATTCACGTATATGCGACACAAATTTTATGCATTTACACATCTATAATTTGAAATTTGATGAACTTCTTGTACATCGTTCAAACATGTTCAAGACTTAGACTTTTTAGGTGTAAACAACTTAGGCTTCGGAGGTGAAGAGTTCGGCGCGACGCCGAAGTGGAAAAGTACAGCAATAGGGTTTTTTTTTAATTTAAATAAATACATAAAATTTAAAAATGCACAATTTGATGTAGAAAAATCCTAAAAATAAAATAAAAATACCCCTATGCTAAGAGAATAGACGAGAACAATGTGGATTAAAAATTAAAAATTTTATTTTTATATTTATTTTTAAATTAATCAAATACTCCAGAACTTGTTTAAATCATGAATAATTAAATATTAATCATAAAAATGTAAAATTTAGAGGATTAAAGCATCTCATACTTAGGTATGTTCTCTAATCTTTCCAAGATCAGTGAACACCTCTAAGTATGAAATCTTTAATTTTCAAAGTAAATCACATTTGTTTTAATTAAAAATTCATAATAATTAAAAGATAAATCATAAAATTATAAAATAAATTTGGCAAGTTCACTTTAGTCAGAGGATCCTAGGAAAAATATAAAATTGATTTAAGTAATTAAAATTACCACTTTATGTAATTAACTCATTAAAGCTCAAGAAAAATAAAATAATTTAAATATAATCCAAAAAATCATGAAAACTAATCCACATTAAAGTATATGGTTATGGGAACTCTCAATAAAAATTTCAGGCCAATTAGAGTTGATTTGATTACAAAACTTGAATTTCTAAATAAAATGGTATTTTGACATTAAATGATTTCTAATAATTAAAATACAGGTTAAAAATTTACAAAAATGGTTTTGGGAGTTCCTTATGACCAGAGGAATTTAAGAAAAAGAAAATTATAATTAAAACAAATATTTAATTTTTTAAGCATGAAATTGAATTTTAAAATATTAAAAATAATTAAAATTTTATAAAAATCACAAAATTAATAAAATTTATGAAAATATTTTAAATTGCCTCCTAATCACTTGGAAGCAATTGGGATAATTTTCCTGAATCCCTAAGTGAAGATATTAATTTTTTAAGGCTTAAAATAATTTTTTAAAGGTTAAAAATGAATTTCCTCAATTTTCCACAAAAATAATTCCAATAATTTAAAGAAAAATTAGAAAAATATGAAATTTTCTCCAATGGGTTTCCTGACCTTAAAGAGATTTATGAAAAATATAAAACTTAATTTTTCAGTTTTAAAATATTTTATAATTAATTAATACTCAAAAAATTAAAATAATTTTAATAAATAAATTAAAACTACGAAAATGATGAAAATTAGTTTAAGTGGTCCTCTAACATAGATGAACCTCCAATAATTTTCCTAAGGATAGATCTTTTACCTTAATTAAGTTATTGAATTAATAATGAAAATCTCTATTTTTGCTTTAAAATAAATATATAAATTAAATTAAATTCAGAAAAAATCACATTTTCTTTTCTGATCTTTCAATTGACCCATGAGTAAGGTGACATAAAAATTTTCAAGTCATTTGACTTTAATTTAATGAATTATGAAATGAACAAGCCTGACGGCGCAAAATGGTAATTATGAAATTTAGCCCTAATTAATATTTAGGCCTAATTACGGGTAATGGGTAATAAATAATCTTAAATTATCTCCTTAAATGATTGAAACATGGGGATTTGAAAGAGGTAGAAACTAATTTATCACTTTTCAACATTAAGATAAATTTTATAATTTCCTTAATTTTTAAATTTGGAAGTTAATTAAAAGAAGAGATATTAAGTGAAGGGGTTCTATCTTAGAAGATCGTAATTCACTAATTTAAATACTCCTAATTAATGAATTAATCAAATTTCATTTCAATTCAATGTCACCTCTAATTATAAGGCCACCCATAAAACTTAAGGAAACCAATTAATGAAATTTGAAATATATAATATAATCAAATGAAAGTGATCTTGAAATGATATAATTAATTTAAAAATAATTTAAATTAATATAATTAAAATGATTCTAAGACAATATAATCAAAATTTAAAATAATATGATTAAGTTAAAACAACTTCAAAATAACATAATTGTAAAACAATATAATCAAATCAAAATAATATAATTAACTTGAAATATTTTAAAATATTATAACTGATTTGAAACATTACTTAACTCAACCTTAATTAAATTGGCTAAGCTTCCTAATAATTTAATTTGTCCCTGAAGGCTCTCACTCATATAATTCATAAATGAAACTTCAAGTGAATGTTACCATGCTCAAGGGATGATTAAAACATCTCAGTTCACTGAGCAGGGACTACATCACTCTTGAACCTTAATTAAATTGGGATGATTGATTGTTCAGTACAATGTAATTCATTTGGACTCAAAAATGATCCCAAAAGCATTGAAAGGTTGTTTAGGATACATCATAAGTACTTTCTCAATATAATGGGATATTTTAGAAGAAAAATTGGATTTCATTGATCTTTGATGAAGAAAATCATTCTTAACACACCTTAAGAACTCACTCGGATAGAATTAGGATTTGGTAGAAAGCCAGAACCCTGTTTCCTTTGCTTTACGTAAATGCTTCTTAAAAGTATAAATGCTCTAATATGAATTTGGAGTTTTCAGTTGAAGATGATGGGAAGACCCCTCAAATATGCATTTAAGTTTATGACAATTTCCTGCACGATATATCTGTGATATACTGTAAAAAAAAAACAACCTAACACGTTTAAACAACTCAAAATTTAATTATAAACAAAAATAAACTTGCAACTACAACTAAATTAAAACGTCTTTCGAATGATCGGGAATCCCTTGGAGAAGGTAACATACGTGTTGCTAACGAGATTTCTCATGGTATAAATGAAAGTATGGAACATATTCAGTTGAGTTTAGCAAATTCATTTGGACTAAGTGAATCCGATGAAAATAATGGTGTCAGGATGATGGAACCGTAGGATCTTAACCGGTTCCGCTTAATCAACTTTAATATTTCCCCTAATAAAACTTAAGACATTGAATTTGATACACTAAAAAACTTGACCTCTGAACCATGACACTTCTCTCATCCCTTGATTTTCACTTCTTAAACTAAACCCTCTGCAACAACAAGGAGCTTGGAGTAAACACAGTGGGCAGCATGACCATCTTCAACAGCAAAACTAATCAACATCAGCTCAATTTTCTTTAAAAATAAACAATAAAGCCATAGGACTTCGATGTAGTTTGTCTATGGCAACATAAATTCTCACCTTATTTTTAGGCATTTACATAATGATGTTATGCAATCTAAGCTCTAACTCGTCTTATGACTCCGAGGTAGTTGTTCGTTACGACATAAACCCTCATATCTTCCAGGTAATTTGTAATATCGTGTCCTACAAATATAAGTCCTAATTAACTAAAATTGGCAAGATTGGAATACTAAATACTTCTTTTAAATCAAAGCCAAATCATCAGATAGTTGGGAAGTCATCGAAGCTCGCTTTGAATCCGTGATATCCCTTACCATTTGTCGACATATTTTTAGGTTATGTGTTTTATTTTGAAAAGGGGGTCGCCTACAGAAATTGTCGGCGAATTTTTTTTATATTTTAAATTTAATTTAAATATATAGTTTAAAAGATAACATTTGATTTTGAAAGTAATTTTAAGTTTAAAAGTTTTAAGATATGAAATCAAACCGATCTCACATCCCAAATAGTTTATATAAACGAGCACCGCACCACAAACCAGTGTATCTATCCCGAAGAATAGACATACTCGCTTGATGATGGGGCTCGATTAAATAAACTAGGAGATTTGTGACATCCGTTTGGTCCGCGAACCAATTTTATAAGCCGACAAGTTCCCCGCTTAATATAAATGAATTAAGTAGGGTTTATATTACTTGGGTTCTTAAAATTCCCTATAAGGGCGAAGCCCCATAGTTAATTACATCTTAAGTGACGGGAATCACCTAAGAAAACTCTCGATAATAATCGGTAGTTCTGCTCTCAAGAATTTCAAAGTTTAAGTTTTCGAGGATTGAATTTTGGAATTTCAATAGGGAATGGATCAAATTTGGAACATTTTATTCTGGGAATTCAAAGGAAGAAAGGTAGGAGAAATCACAGATTCGAAGCGAACTTCGGTAATTTCCCGACTATCCTATTGTTTGGCTTGAATTTAGGAAGGCCCTAATGTTTATTTAATGTTTCAATCTTGCCAATTTTTAATTAATTAGGACTTATATTCGTATGATGCGATCACACAAATAGCCTTGAAGATGTGAGAGTTTATGTCGTATCGGACGACTACCTCGGAATCCTAAGACCGGTTAGGGCTTAATTTGCAATGCAAATGCCTAACGAAGAGTTGAGGATTTATGTTGCACTAGGAAAACTACCTCGAAGTCCTATGGCTTGATTATTTAATTCTAAGAAAGTTTCTGTGAAGTAGACTCGAGTTTTGCTGATGACGATGACCGTGCTGCCCACCATGCTCCGAGCTCCTTGTTGTTATTGCAGAGGTTTAGTTTTAGAAGTCATAAATCAGGAGATGAGAGAAGTGTTTTGGCTTAGAGAAGGTCTTAATATCCAAGTGTTTTTTAATGTTTTAATTAAAACAAATCTTAAAGTTGATTATAACAACATCGGTTAAGATCCCACTGGTTCCATCCTTCCGCATCGTTATTTTTATCGGATTCACTTAGTCCGGATGAATTTGCTAAACTCAACCGAATGAGTTCCACACTTTTATTTAGACCGTGGGAAATCCCGTTAGCAACACGTAGGTTACATCATCCGAGGTATTCCCGATCATCCAACAAGACGTTTTAATTTAGTTGTAGTTGTAGTTTTGTTGTTCGTTTGTGATTAAATTTTGAGTTGTTTTATATTTTGAAATGTTGTGGCGGTGAATTTTATCTTGCAGGTGATTTTTAATTTAGTTTTGGTTTCGGTTTTAGGGACTACCCTAAAGGTTTTGGTTTTCATGCAACGAGTTGTTTATCATGCAAGAAAAGTAAAGTGCATTTGTAATAAAGTAAATTGCAATAAAATAAAAGCGTACCTGGAGGGTCTTCCCGTCACCCCAAGCTGCACTTAAACACAATTTAGAATATTTAAACATTTAAAGCAAGTTCCTAGGTAAAGCTAAGGGAAGGGTTATGGTTTTCTACCAAGTTCCTAATTCTATAGCTAGTCACCTCCTATGACGTCTAGGTTCTTGTGTTTTGGTTTGAGGATGATTTTCTTCATCAAAGAATAATTAAGTTCAATTATTCTCCTATCATATCGAGGAAGTGCTTAAGACGAGTCTTAAACATCTTTTCAATACCTCTAGGATTGTTTTAAGTCCAAGAGAATTTAATTATATAAATGAATTAATCATCCAGGAGTTCAAGTTTTGTTATCTTGCTCAGTGAACTAGGACATTTGAATATCTTATGAGTGAAGTAACACTTCACTTAACACTCCGTTTAGGAGTTATGACGACAAGAACTTTGAGGGCAAGTCGATGTTCAAGTGATTTGTGATTTAATTTAATTTCAATTAATGGGTTTAAGTTTGGAATAGTGTTCAAGTTGTTTTAGATTTATTTTGAGTTCTTTATGCCTTAAGTGATGTTATTTTTAATTCAATTTAATTTAATTTAATTTTAAATTGATTTAATTTAGTTTAGTTTTAATTTTAATTCAATCTATTTAATTTAATTTAATTTTAATTTTAGCTTGGTTTTATTTTAATTTGATTTAATATGTTTTAATTTAATTTAATTTAATTTAATTTAATTTAATGTGTTTTAATTTAATTTAATTTAATTTAAATTTAAATTTAAATTAAATTTAATTTAATTTAATTTAAACTTTAATTTAATTAAATTTTAATTTAATTTTATTTTAGATTTTAATTTAAATTAAATTTTAATTTGATTTTATTTTATTTTTTTATGTTCTAAAGATGATTTAATTTTAATTGTTAAAGTATTAATTTAATCGAAATTTTAAAAGGATTTAATTTAAATAATTTAACTTTAATTTAATTTAATGATTAAGTCTTTTAGCATTTTAAATTTTAAATTTGGATTATCATTTTAATTAGGAATTAAATATTATTGAGGTGATTAATTTATTGATTCTTAAATTAAAGAACAAATCTCTTCCTAATAATATCCCTATTTTAATAATTCCAATTTTATTATTCTTCCAAATTTAATTAATTATTTAATTAAGGTTTATTTTAATTATTTTCAAATTGTTTGGTAGGTTTCTACCCTTTAATTATTTAAATTTCAATCATCCAAATCAGATTAGGATCAAATATTTTACTCTTTCATTTTATTAAGCCTAAAGTTTTAATTAAGGGTTAAAATTTTAATTACCATTTTGCCCTTCAAGCTTAATAATTTCATAACTCACTAAATTGAGCTTAAATAAATTTAAAATTTTTATTTGGCTTCACTCACATGTCAATTAAGACATTAGAGGAGAAAATGTGATTTTTTTGTATTTAATTTATTTATATAATTATTTTTGGTGGAAAATAGGGATTTTGAAGGAAAATTTAATAACATGACCAAGGGAAAGTTTCTATCCTTAAGAAAATTATGGGACATTTCTAATGACTAGAGAACTTCTTGGACCAATTTTGGTGATTTTTTGAATTATATTCTTTTTATTATAATTATTTTAAATTTTGGAATATTAATTAATTTAAAAATAAAATAAAGGTTGAAAAATGAATTTTATATTTTTAAAAAATCTCTCTGATATCAAGGAAACCAGAGAACCAATTTTTACAATTTTCTAATT
This sequence comes from Papilionanthe hookeriana x Papilionanthe teres, assembly GCA_022702705.1. Taxonomy (NCBI): domain Eukaryota; kingdom Viridiplantae; phylum Streptophyta; class Magnoliopsida; order Asparagales; family Orchidaceae; genus Papilionanthe; species Papilionanthe hookeriana x Papilionanthe teres. The sequence continues at coordinate 151,146,267 of CM040422.1, read as the reverse complement.
TTTCTTTGATTTATTAGAATTATTTTAGTGGAAATGCTAGAAAATACATTTTTTTAATTTTAAAATTACCTTAGGGCTTTAAAATTTAATATCTCATCATAGAGACTTAAAAAAATATGGGGTTTGTTTCTAAGTGATTAAAATTCAAAATGTGACATTTTGGTGAATTTTATTATTTTTGTGATTTTTATTATTTTTTAATTATTAAAAATATTAAAGTAATGCAAAAATCAACTTTTTTAGAAAATTGCAATTTTTATTTTCTTAAATTCCTCTGATATCAGAGAGGCTCCAAAACCAATTTGGTGAATTTTTGAAAAGTATTTTGAAAGTTATGAATTTTTGAAGTTTAATTTTGGCTAAATGGCTTAATCAACCCATTTGATAGGGCTAACCAAGTTCAATTGACTTCAAACTTTTATGGTGGGTTCCTCTGATCCTAAAGGTCAGTGGAGAATTGATTTCAAGTCAATTTGATGTATGATTAGCTCTAATTAATGAAAGCCCCATTTTGGGTGTTTAAGCCAATTAGGATTATTACAAGTGAGTTAACTCAAAAACCATTTTTCCTAGGGTCCTCTAGTCATAAAAAACATCACCAAATTTTCCTAGAATTTATTTCACAACATGCTAATTATTGGAATTAAAATACTCAGAATAGTGACCTAGAATTGAAAAATCAATAACTCTTAATAGGGATGGCCTCTGACTTTGGAAAATTCAGGGAATGTTCCCAAATTTAGAGGCTTCAAAGGCCTTATGGTCTCATGTCATGGTGAATTGTATACATGCATGAAGAATTGAAATAGTGCAGAGAGTAAATAAATAATTAAAAATAAAATACTTGATGAAATTACATGATTTCTTTTCCACATTATTCTCCTCTGTTCACTGAGCAAGAGGGTATTTTTATTTTATTTTTAGGATTTTCCTACACAAAGTTATGAATTTTCCAAGTTATGGTAATTAAATAAATAAGAAAAATCTTATTTTTCTACTTAAGTGACGCGGCGTCAGCTCAACCTCGGCAGCTCCGAACTCACACGCGTCGTCTCCTAATTCGGCGCCGCCATCCGACTCAACGCCACGCGGCCCGCGGTTCACGTATCGTCTCCTCGTCCGACGCCATCTGAGCCGTCCGTCCGCGCGTGTATTGAATGAACGACATCTGTTCATTGTTCCCAAGCCTCCTAGCCCGAGAACCGTCCCTCTTCTAGGCTTAAGATCTCACTTGATACTTGATCAAATTAAACGTTCTTATGCTCTATGGATTCGTCTCGAGAAGACGAACACATCCATACGGTTTATGTGGCATGAAATTGACTCAATAAAAATGGAGAATGCTCAGAAGCTCGGGAAGAAGAGTGAGACCATACCTTTGCTCAGAGAAGTGTGGCTTCGATCTGAGAGTTGTGTCACCTTCGATTGGGTCCAAGCAAGCTCCAGATGAAGTCCCTCGGCCTGGTGAATTGTCTAGGTATGATTTTGACCAAGCCCGATCACAAATCTTGGAGGCTGGAAGCAATGGCTGGCCTGGAGAGGGGGCTTTTGCTGGTAAACTTCTTCTCTTGGTCCGGTGAAGGTGTAGGACCAATCAATTTGGGGATTGGCTCACCGTGGAGAAGTTTCTGGTTTTGGGCTTGGATTTCAACTACGAAATTGAGCTCGCAGAGAGGAAATGGCGGGGGATTTCAGTGGGGATCAAGTTCTCTATGTGTGGGGAGTAGTCTGGAACAATTTTGGCAGAGTTTCCTTAAGGTTTGTTTCAGCACTTCCCATGGCCGAGAGGGTGGTGTTTAAATAGGAGAGGGTGGAGGGCCTCCCAGGGGGGTTTAAGGTTTGAGATCAGCTGCTTAGGTCAAGGGAAGAACAGCCATGGTGGCTATTGGGCATGGGGCAGCTCAGCAAGGGAGAATTGAATTTTTTGGCTCCTCCCAAGGTCTCGGCCATGGTGTTTTCCGGCGGCCCGGTGGTCGGCCGGCCGTGCACTCGGTCACCATCTTGTTCGGAGTGGGTCGGGGCTGGGGTTTAGTGCAATCAATTGGCCATGGACATGTGTAAAGGAGTTTGATTTAAATGGAATGGGAGAAGGCTCATTTTTGGCTTGGTTTGGGTCAACCCATAGAAATAGGCTTGGTGCACCTCCCCAAGACCCGATTTTGAGCTGAGGGAATCATTTAGGTCGGCTTAGAAGGAGTGGTGAAGTCTCCATCCATGGTGAGGTGGCTAAGCATGGTTTAGTGTGTGACATGCTTAAGGTAAAAAAGGGTTTAAAAGGGTTTAAGAAAGAGATCCCCTCTCTTGCCATTAATGGTTTGGTGAGGTGGAAAGTAGATTCCATGGCTCTCATGGCTCCCATGGGGCTCATGCATGGCTTCATGGCTCAGCTTTGGCTCGGGGAAAAGTTTGGTCAATTTCATGAGAAAGGCTTTAAAAATTTTGGTAATTTAGGGGTGATTTGATGGGATTTGGCATATGGCTTGATTTGGATTTATTTTATCATGTATTTAGAACTTAGGAGATGGTTTTATCAAATGGATGATGATAGAGGATTGTCATGTGGGCTTTGGGCCTTTTGAAATTATTTTTGATGGGCTTTTAGGAAGGCTAAGGGGATGGGCCTTTAGGTTTAAGAATGAATTCATGGATGGGAATTTTGTATAAGTTTGGGCCAAATAATTGTTGGGTTTTGTTTAGGGATATGTCATGAGTGATTTGAAATGAGTTTGGAGTGATTTGGGTTTGAATGGGGTTGGATTTGTGCCTCTTTGGTAAATGGGCCAATGTAGGTCAAATTGGGCTAACTTGGGACAATGTTGGGCTAGGGTTGAAATTGTTGTAAAATTAATGTTGAGAAATGTTTATAGGAGTGTTTCAAAGAGGTTTTGACTTTGGTTGGGTTTTGATTTTGGGGTTTGGGCTTATTTGGGTTAGGTTTGGGTTTAGGTCAAAATTGGGTCTTTTAGCTTTGGGTTGAATTTGAGTGGGGTTTGGGTCTAAATTTTGAGCAAATTATATTAGTGTTTTGTTTTTGGGGATGTTATGGAAGGTTTAGAAAAGTTTTGGGGTTAATTGGAGTTGAATTGGGTGAGTTTGGGCTAAGTTTGGGTCATGGGTCCAAATTGGTCTTTAAGGTCAAAAGTGCAATTGGATTCAAATGTCAATCAAATTGGGCTTGGATTTGGTCTAGATTGGTGTTGGGGATGTTGAATGGAAGTTTAGAATTGAATTGGACCAGAATTTGGGTCAATTGGGTAAGTTTGGTTTGACATTGGGTTCACTTTGGGTTAAAATGGGTCAAATTGGAGATTTTGACAAAAGTGGGGTAAATTGACAAAATTGGCCCATGGTGTAGTTGGACAAAATGAAATTGGGAATATTTGGGATTTTCTGGAATTTTCTGGGAATTTTCTGAATTTTTGGATTTTTGGGTCAAGAGGGGCATTTTGGGTATTTGGAAGGTATTGGGGGTATTCTTGGAATTTTTGGTATATTTGGCTATGGATTATCAATTTGAGTGATGTGGGAATGTTTGGGATTGGTTTTGAGGATTTTTGGGTGATTTTGGAGAATTTTGAAAAATTTGGGTAATTTCAAGGGTTTTTTTGGGTAGACTAGGCCCGGGGGTCAAAAATTGAAAATTTGGAAAATTGAAGATTGGGTAAATGTAAGTGGAATGAAGTCATTTTGGTTGAGCCATGAAGCCATATCAAGCCCACATGAGCCATGAAGTGACTCATTTGAGGCATTCACTATGTTGTTCCTAACCTCTAGCCGAGGGCTTAGAGGTTAAGGACCATCCATGTGAATCACCTTCATGAGTCGGGAGGTCAAGTTGGGTATGGGTGTGGTTTTAGGAGGTGTGTGAAAGTGTAGTGTATAAGTGTAGTGTGTGTGTAAGTCGGCCCTCACTGCACTGAGGCACCCATGGCAGATCCTAAGGCCAAAGAGTCTTATAGGAACTCATCCTTTAAACTTCCACATTTGATTTCAACCCTCTAGGTGATTAGGGGTCTACAATCAAGTTTGTGGAGTTTGCAGGGAGTTAAGAAGTGGTTTGAATTTCTAAATGGTGGGTCCCATTTCTAATCCTCTAGGATAGTCAAAGGAAAAGTTTAAGGCTAGATCCTAAGTACTAAAAAGAAGAAGAGAAGACCTCATCAAAATGAGGTCAACACCATTCTTCCTTTTAGATTCTTAAAATAAATTTTTCCTAATTTGATTCATTCCTTTTTGAATTTCTCATGTCCAACATTGAAAATTTAAACTTTGAAATTCATGAAAGCAAAACCACCGATCTTAATCGAGAGTTTTCTTAAGCGACTCTCGTCATTTAAGAAGTAATTAACTATAAGGGCTTGCCCTTATAGGGAACTTTAGAACCCAGCTAATATAAACTTTATTTAATCTTTTGTATTAAATAGAGGAACTTGTCGGCTTATAAAATTGGTTTGTAAGCCAAACAAATTTCATAACTTTCATAGTTTATTTAATCAAGCATCACCATTAAGCAATGTGTCTATCTCTCGGGATTGATGCATGACTTACAGTGTGGCGCTCCTTTATTTAAACTATTAAAGATATGAAATCAGTTAAAATTTCATACCCTAAAATTATATTTTCAAATACCATTTTCAAAAACTATATCTATTAAATTAAATCTAAATTATTTTTCTATTAAATTAAATATAAATTATTTTCAAAATAACAATGAAATAAATTTTAAAATGACCGACATCTATGTAAGTTGTGTTTTACACATTCAAATTCTGATGTTATATGATAAAATTCTTTGTTGTTGCCACTACTGCAATCGAGAGAAATATTTTCTGAAGAAAAATATGTGCACAAAATTAATTGCATTCATTGCTTCAACTAATTTATGTTAGATTTGTTGTCATTCGCAAAGTTTTGAGGTGCGTGCTTAATTTAGGAATAAATATATATATATAATATCATTTTGATTTTAAAAATATGAAATTAAACCGATCTAATATAAACGATAGTTTAAATAATCAAGCAATTCGCCACAAGACATGTAATTATCCCGAAGCATATATATGTGGCTTGGTGGTGAGACTTGATCAAATAAACTAAATAATTCATGACATCCGTTTGGTCTGCGAACCATTTATGTTGACTGACAATTTCCCCTATCTAATATAAAGGAATTAGATATGGTTTATATTTATCTAGGGTCTTTAAGTTTCCTATAAGGGCAAACCCTTATAGTTAATTACATCTTAGATAACTGAGGTTACCTAAGAAAACTCTTGATATATATCAGGAAATATTGTATTCATGACTTCCAAATGGTAGGGTTCTTTAAGAAAATGTGGTAATATGAATTCTAATAGGTGAATGACTCAAGTTTCGGAACAGTTATTGTAGGAATCCAATGAAGAAAAAGCTAGGGGAAATACAAAGATCCAAGAAGAATCTTGGTGTTCTTTCCCAAACTATCCTATTGTTTGGCTTCAATTTGAGATTATTATTTGATGTTTCATCCTACCAATTTTATTATTTAGGATTTACATTCATGATCCATGAAAAAGAAGTACCTATTTTTAGTGTTCATTTCATGCCCACTTTATGCATATTTTTAATGATATTACACTATAAAGGAAGTAATTTTGCATATTTTTGTTTTCAAGTATAAAAATATGATTTTAGAAAAAATGAAGCAAAAACTATGCAATTTTGAGACAAAATGAGCAAGAAAAACAAATTATAACTTAGCACATATTGATATGTCTTTCTTTGTTTAATATCTTTTATATTTCTCACATGTTTTTGAATGAAATTATACTTTTGTGAAAGGTTGATTTTTTATCTATCTTGTAGGTGAAGATGTTAGGAACGCAACGCAACTGAAATGGGGCGAAACGGAGTTGAAACGAAGCCAAACGGAGCAAAACCGTGGAGCTGCGCACAGGGTGGCGCCTAGGCGCCAGAATCATCCAGAAACGGTTATTGGACGGGATTTTGACGACTTTGGGAGTTATTTTGATGGTGTTAAGTAGTTTCTAGACCTTCTAGAAGCCTGAAAGTTATTCCTAATATATAGGACATGTGATACAATGAATCTAGACACATTAGAGCGGTTTAAATCACGAAGAGGTGCGAGCCAAAGTGAAGAGGTGCGAAGAACTGGACGCGGTGTCCAGCGCCTAGGTGCCAAATTCCGGTGCCTAGGTGCCAGAGACACCTTCTAGAAGATTCATTGAATGTGGACACATTTTGAAGAGGTGCCTTAAGGCAACCCTTGAAGCCTATAAATAGGAGGGCACTCCTTCAGAGAAAATTGCACCCTATAGTCTCTTTCTTTCCCCTTAGTCATTTTAGTCATTTAGAGTTATGAAGATGTAGATTTTTACATCTTATGGAGAGATTAGTGAGGGATTTTTAGATATTTATGTAAGGGATGTACGAGCGTCGCATGGATCAGTGGGAAACTTTGGTGGAGAGATCTTCTTCTTTCTTTCAGAAGGAAAAAGCTAAGTATTGTGTTCTTCATTCTCTCGTAATTGTTGTAAACACTTTCTAGTGGATTTTCTTTGTTTTAAACCAAGTTTTCTGTCGTGAATTATCCATGTTTCGTAAGTGATTTCCTTTACTCTTTCTTTTAATATGAAGTAGTGGCATGCGTAGGAAAATCATTTTTATGATAGAATTATATATTAGATGCTTCTATATGACGTATAGTCGCATAAATATAATAGAATACTAATGAAATAAGTTCCTTGTTGACACTTAATTTATTATATAGTTCTATCAATTCTTTTACTTCTTATGCCATTATTTTCATTTACTTTTATTTTGTAATGAAATAGATGCATGTTTAGGAATTAAGATTTGTTTAGATATTCTCTTATTAAATTATGGTGATGACATTCATACCGGATCTTCATTTACTTTACAAATTGATCACTTGTATTGTTAAAACCTGTTGAAGAATTCTGAGACGTAGAAGGAGATGAATTCTTAACTTGTAAATGTCACATGAATCCTTTGGTAGTCGAAGGCCATGTGCGGGCTATTCATGGTGAAGTGCAAATAAATAGGAAGATAATATTTAAAGGGCGTAGAATTGATACGTTTTTAGAGTGACAGACTAAATTCTTATAATTTGATTTATAGACTAGGAAAGGGTCACTAGTAGGGCCGACCATAGCCACCCTTGGACATCTAGAAGTGAGAGCCTAGATTAACCCATTCTAATAACAATACATCCGGACCTATCCTGTAAATTAGCCAATGTTCTTTGCACCTGGACCAAAGGGTAAAGAATATGAATGCTTCTATTTGGCACTACTACATTAATTCTAAGCATATCTTTCTTACACATTATCTATGTAATTGCAAGAGAAATGTAATTTTTAATATCTCAACTTTCTTCAAACCAATTTATCCATAAGTTATCTTTATTTAAGAATTTAATTTAGGATTAGTTATTAGAAAACTCATTTTAATCGACATTCCAAATTTAGGCCTTATATAAATAGATCGGAATTAAACTTAAAGGATTTCTTACCTCGCTTCTCTGTGGGATCGATATTGGGGTTATAAAAGAAAACCCTATATTACTTGAAACGATACGTATACTTGCAGTAGTACTCTACAGTGTGTAAAATATTTTATAATATTTTACCACATTTTGATTTTATACACTAGCTGCTATTTATAAATTGGGTCAAGTTTTTGGCCATCTTTTGGAAGCAGATATTACTGCGTTATTGCGGGTCGGGTCAAGTTTTTGGCGTCGTTGCCGGGGAAGCTTCGGTAAGAACTTTAGAAGAGTTTTTTGTTGAAATAATTAGGTTTAGAATTGGAAAATTGTAGTGTCGTAAAAACTGTTTGTGTGAAAAATAAGGTGTTCATAAAAATGTTTTGTTGTGTTGAATATATTTTATCTATTATTTATTTAATTGTTAATGTACTGTTTATTGTGCTTTGTATGCGAAACAAAGGATCTAAAGGACTTGTGCCTTATGATCCCGAGTTAGAAAAATGGAAAAAATTAAAAAAACAGAAGGGACTCAAAAAACTAGAAATGGAAATGGAAAACTTTCAAGATAATAACTTAGAAAATCATCATACTTCATTGAGGGATTACGTAAATCCTACGACAGATGAAATTCACTCAAGTATACAAAACCCTGTCGTAGAAGCTAAATCGTTTGAAATAAATCCTGAGATTATCCAACTGGTGCAGAACAATCAGTTTGGAGGAACTCCTTTGGAGGATCCCTATTTACACTTATCTAGTTTTCTAGAACTTTGTGCTACATTTCATTATAACGGTATGTCAGACGATGTTGTTAGGCTAAGGATTTTTCCTTTCTCACTAAGGGATAAGGCTAAAATATGGTTATACTCATTAGCACCTGGCTCTATTAAAAATTGGGAGGAGTTAACTCAAAAATTCCTAGCTAAGTATTTTCCACCTTCAAGGACTACTAAACTTAGAAACAATATTATCTCATTTTGTCAATATGAAGGAGAAACAATATACGAAGCTCGGGAAAGATTTAAGGAACTCCTAAGAAAGTGTCCACACCATGCTCTGCCTAATTGGTTAATCATTGAAACTTTTTACAATGGGTTAGTAGGATCCCTTAAATTTATAATTGACGCTGCCGCTGGTGGATCGTTAATGTCAAAATCATTTGATGAAGCGTATGCATTAGTTGAAAAAATGTCTACAAATGAATTTGAATGGCCCTCTGCAAGGGTAAATCCTAAAAAGGTAGCCAGTGTTCATGATATAGATGCGATTGCAATTCTTGCATCTCGAGGTCGTCGAAATATCAAGGAAGTTGGACCAATTTGGAATGAACCAGCCTCAATTTACTCCACTAAGTGAGGAAAGTTCATTAGGGAATATGATTGATTGTAACTTATCATATGAAACTTTAAATACCACAAACAACCTATATTCTAACTTTTACAACCCAGGTTTGGAGAATCATCCTAAATTTAACTGGAATCATACTACTGATGGTGGAAACCAAAAATGGGAAAATAATCATGCAAATCCTAATGAAAGTTGGAATAATCAGGGGAACACAAACTATAGACCTTCATATCCACCGGACTCTAACAATGATCAACAATTTGAGGATAAGAAGATGTCTATGGAAGAAGTGGTATTGAAAATGGGAAACCAGATGCAAAGTCAAAATGCTGCGATTAAAAATATGGAGAATCAACTGGAACAAATTGCTAATTCACTTAGCACTAAACACCAACGAACACTTCCTAGCAACATTGAGATCAACCCTAAAGAGAACACTAATTAACAAGTAGAAGCTGTCCGATTAAAAAGTGGAAGAGAGATAGAGGTTGTGGTTAGTAAAGAAAAAGATGTTGTAAGAGAAACAAAGGAAACTAAAAGACCTGAAAAACATGTTTCTAAAGATCTAGAAAAATTAATATCTCCAACTAAAATCAATTTAGAAAGACCACCACCTCCATTTCCTCAAAGGCTTAGACAACATGAGTTGGATAAAAAATTTTCAAAGTTCATGAAAGTACTTAAGAAATTAACGATAAATATTCCTTTCACTGAAGCTTTGGAACAGATGCCAAGTTATGCAAAGTTTATGAAGGACATATTGAACAAGAAAAGGAAATTTGGGGATTATGAGACAGTTGCACTAAATGAGGAGTACAGCGTTATACTTCAGAAAAATTTTCCTCGGAAACTTAACGATCCTTATAGCTTTACAATTCCTTGTGCAATTGGAAAAAGATTATGTGGAAAAGTTTTATGTGATTTAGGAATGAGCATTAATGTGATGCCTCTATCTATATTTAGAAGAATAGATTTAGTCGATATTTCTCCCACTACTGTAATCCTTATGTTAGCTGATCAATCTATCATTTATCCAAAAGGAGTTAAAGAAGACATGCTTGTTAAAGTGGATAAGTTTATCTTTCCTGTGGACTTTATTGTATTAGATATGGAGGAAGATAAATAAATTCCAATTATTTTAGGGAGACCTTTCCGTATTACTGGACAAGCTATGATAGATGTGCAAAAAGGAAAGTTGACTATGAATATTAATGACCAGGAAGTAACTTTTGATGTATTAAAGACTATGAAACATCCAATCGAGAAAATTGATGATTGTTTTTGGATGGATGAAATTGATTATCTAAATAAAAACCATTTCTAAGAAAGTTTTGAGAGTAAGATAACAAATGAGGTCGGAATAGATTTTCATGATGATTCAAAAATGTTATTTAAAGAAGACTATATGTATGTTCAAGAGAGGAGTGAAATGATGGACGTCACCGAAAAGAGTAAACTTTTAATTCCATCTGTTGAAAAATCTCATGAACTTAAGATGGATGAACCCCATACAATTTTAAAGCCTACCTATTTAGGGAATTCATCTACACAACCAGTCTTTATATCTTTGGATTCGGCTCAATCACAAGAAAAACCTGAATTGAATGATGAACATGATAAAATTATTGAACTAAGACTTGGAAGAGAATTTGAGGATATATTTCAAAAGAACTTTGAGTTAAGAAAAGAGGATAAGGATATTAGAAGACCATTGGAAGAAATTCCTAAGGAATTAGAAAAACCTATTTCCTCAACTATGATAGATCCTCCATCATTTAATAATTATAAAGGGGAAGATTTGGAAGATAATTTGAAACATAAGAGTAACATAGAGGATACTGATCCAAAATCTGAATTATCTAAAGAGAATCCGATCCAAAATTTGGGAGATATTGAAGTATCTTATAAAGATCCATTTCTTATGAATTTTAAGGATAATATTGATATGAAAATTCAGAAAATCAATAGAAGAATATTGGATCTAGAAAGAAATATGAGGAACAATTATATAAATCAAACTGAATATGAAGAGCTAAATGAAAAATTAAAATTTGAGGATTTTATAGAAATCCCTGGATCTGGAAATGATTGGGCGGTTGACCGAGGATTACTTAATTGGAATTTTGATCTAGGTGGAATCATTTGTCGGGCCCGCGACGTTAAAACCGAGCGCTATATGGGAGGCAACCCATAGTTATCAGTGTACTTTGATTTAGTGTGCTTGAGAGTCATGATTGTTTATGTTTATGTTTTGAGCTTGCTTTAGTGCGAATTATATTTGTGAGGTTACGCCATGGTCTTGACTAAATTTGTATATGACTTCTGGTAGTAGTAGGCTGACGAGTCTGTTATAACTTAGTTCTCAACCGGAGCTGAGCATTACCTTGAAGCATGTAGAGTTTAGACTTGGACCACTCCATGTCAACTCTGATACTTCCTTTAACTGACTTTGTTTTCACTGAGTAAGGTCGCGAACTTATTTAGTAAACAAAATATAGATGAACTGCACTACTTTTATTAATACACCCACGTTATTAGTGTAGTTTCTTCCATTAGAAATTGAAAGTAAGGAGGGAAAATGTGAGTAGAAAAGGAGATCAAATTAACCTCAATTGATATTTGTATATGAATCTGCGAGTCTAGATATTTTAGTTTGTGTGTTTGTATTTGTGTTTGTGTTACAACAATTTAGAGATTTGAAGAACACTTAAATATATTTTCTCATGCCGATGTTTGTCATGCTTATTTAACCTTTCTTTAATTTAATTTTATTCTAGCATGTTAATTTAGATTTACTTTCACGTTGCAAATTATTCTGTCCTGATGAATACATGTAGATGTTATTGATAGACAATTGTGGTAGATAGAATTTCTGAACTATTTTTCTTCCTGCTTATATTTTCTGTGCTGAATGCTATACATATTCAAATTCAAGTTCGGGGGTAGGAAGAAAAATATATTTTAAAGTTAGTATACTTTCTTTTTAGTTTAATATTATTGTACGTATGTTTTAGGTTAGATTTACCTTCTCCTGCAATCATTCTATCATGATTATGCATGTATATAAATTTGATAGGATGTTGTATTAGTTAGTAGATTTAAATTTTATTTTTCTTCCTCCTACATTTTATGAAATTAAGTGCAAAATATTTTAAAATTCAAGTTTGGGGGGATGAAAAATGAATTTTGAAAAACTTAAATTTTATTTGTCCTAAAAAAATGCTATAAATAAATTTCATTTTTGATTGAAAAATAATTATGTGTATGAAGTTATATTAGGGAAATAAAATTTTGAATATAGAAATGAGTAAGAGAATTTAGTTAAAATTTATAGTAGTGAAGAAAAATTTAAAGTTAAATTTTTCTTAGTGAAGAAATGATAAGTATTGTGTAACTATCTTTAGTAAGAAATGTTGTATTTTTTGAAAAATAGAAGGATTAGACTTTTGTTTTCAATATTTAAATTTCTATTATTGAAAAATAATTTTCAAAACTGTTATTATATTTATAAGTAAAAGATATATATCTACCTTATGCTTTAGGAAAAGAAGGGTGTAATTCAAAATTATTAAAGGTCTATCCAAATATAGTAATCCTTGCCTAAAAAAAAGAAATAAAAAAAAGAAGAGAAGAGAGAAGAAGAGAAGAGAAAGAGAGAAGAAGAAGAAGAAAGAAAGAAAAGGAAAAGAAAAAGAAAAAGAAAAATAAAAGAAAAAAAGAGTATATTATGTGAAAAAGGAAGGAGAAGCTTGAGGATTAAAAGGCCTAATCAAAAATTGGTTCCACACCTGACCTTTTTAAAGTATAAGATTTGAGAAAATCTTAAGCTTAAAAATATAATATAGTTAGTATAATTATTTTTAATAAAGATTTTTAAGTAAAGAAAATAAAATGCCTAACCCCTATATTTTGAAAAATTTACAAGTATTTTTGAATTAGATAGCAACACATATTTTCATACTCTTTCATCTAAGAGATTTCTAAACTTTAAATTGGTCTCATTGACTAAATTTTTTTCTAAATTGGACTACTATATTTCTAGAACAAAATTTTAGAAACTCCTAAAGAAAATCATACACATGATTTGCTTATGTGATTTTACATGATTAATTCACTTGATACTGATCATGTGAATAACCTGAAAATTAGGAGGATTTATGTCATATATGATGACAACCTCAGAATCTTAAGTTCAGTTAGGGCTTGTATTGCACGATGTGCAAAGGCCTAAAGAGATAAAGTGAAGGTTTATGCTGCACTAAGCTAGCTACCTTGAAGTTTTATGTTTTTTTTTTATTTCTAAGGAATTTTGCTGTTGAAGATGTGTTGCCCATAATGCATGCTCCAAGCTCCTCTTCGTAGCATGTTTAGTTTAAAGAAGTGTCAATTATAGGAGATAAAAGAGAATTATCATGTTTTGGAAAATTTTAAATTGAGGTGTCTAAATATCTTATTTGGGGGAATATTTAAGTTGAGTATAGCGACACCGGTTAGGATCTCACGGTTCCCTCATTCCGACACCACTATTTTCTTTGGATTCACTTAGTACAAATGAATTTACTAAACTCAACTTAATGAGTTTCATACTTTCATTTAGACCGTGGGAAATCTCATTAGCATCCGTAGGTTGCATCCTCCGAGGTATTCCCAATCATCCGATAAAGACATTTTAATTTAGTTTCTCTTGTGATTTTGTTTTGTTTGTGATTAAATTTTGAGTTGTTTTATATTTTGATTGTTGTGGCGGTGAATTTTATCTTGTTTTTTTTTTATTTTATTTTTGGTTTCAGTTTTGTGGTTATCCTAAAAGTTTTGGTTTTCATGCAGGGTGACATTGTTGTTTAACATGCAAACTTGTAAATAAGAAAAGTAAAGTAAAAGAAGCACTGATAAGAAGGTACTTGTTGACCTCATTTTTGATGAGGTCTTTTCTCTTCTCTCTCCTTAGTATTTCAGGATCTAGCCTTAGGTTTTCCCTTCGACTATCCTAGAGGATTAGAGATGGCACCCACCATTTAGAAATTCAAACACCTCTTAACTCCCTTTAAACCCCACATGCCTGATTGTAAACCCCTAAGCCACTTGGAGGGTTAAGATCAAATGTGAAGGTTTAAAGGATGAGTTCCCAATAGGACTCTTTGGCCTAAGGACTACCCTGAGTGGCCTGGTCTGGTGAAGGTTGACTTGCACACACACTACACTCCCACACACACATCCTAAATCCTAAATCCATTCATACCTAGCTTGACTTCTTGACTCATGTAGGTTATCCATATGAATGGTCCTCAACCCCTAAGCCCCTGACTAAGAGGGTTAGGAACAACATATTGAGTGCCTAAAATAAGTCCTCTCATGGCTCCTGTGAGCTTAATATGGCTTCATGGCTCAACCAAAATGATCTCATTTCACTTACATTTGACCAATCTTTTTTTTTTCAAAATTTTAATTTTTGACCCTGGGGGCCCTACACCCACCAAACCTACCAAATGCCCTTGAAACTACCCAAAATTTGCAAAATCACCTAAATTACCCAAGATTTCTCAAAACTAATCCTAAACATTTCCCACCATTCAAATTGATCATCCTTAGCCAAATATACCAAAATTTCCAAAAATACCTCCTAATACCCTCCAAATACCAAAAATGCCCTTTTTAACAAAAAAAATCCAAAAATTCCCAAAAAATTCCATAAAATCCCACATATTCCCAATTTCATTTTGTTCAACTACACCATAAGCAAATTTTGTCAATTTAGCCCACTTTTACTAAAACCCCCAATTTGACCCATTTTTAACCCAAGTGAACCCAATGTCATATCAAACCACTCCAATTAACCTCAATGTTGATCCAATTCAATTCTAAACTTCAATTCCATATCCCTAATATCAATTTAGACCAAATCAAAGCCCAATTTGATGAACATTTGGATCCAATTTCAATTTGAAGCCTAAGGCCCAATTTTGGCTCATAACCTAAACTTAGCCCAAACCAACCCAATTCAACTCCAAATCACCTCAAATTTGTTTCAAATCACTCATGACACATCCCTAAACTAAACCCAACATTTGGCCCAATCCTTCACAAAATTTTCATCCACCAATTTGTTTTCAAACCTAAAGCTCACTTTCTTAAACCATTATAAAAGCCCATCCAAAATGATTTCAAAAAGCCCAAAATCCATTCCAAAGCCCACATGAAATTTCCCCTCATCATCCCTTTGATTTAAATCATCCCCTAAGTCCAAAACCCATCATTTTGATTAAGCCAAAATAGCATCATGACAAAACCAATCCAAAAAATCCAAAGTTTTCAAAATTCCAAATAACATTTTTATGAAATTGACCAAACCTTTTCCCAAGCCAAATGGAGCCATGAAGCCATGCATAAGCCACATACAAGCCATGGAAGCCACTTTCCACCTCACCATACCATTAATGGTAAGAGAGGGGAGCTCTTTCCTAACCTATGATTAAACATTTTAACCTTACTCATGCTTCACCTAAACCCAAAATTAATCTAAATAAGCTTGGATGGGGACTCCTCCACTCAAAACCAGCTGACTCACCTGACCCCCACAGCACCCAAAGTCCCCCTTGGAGGGTGAACCAAGCCCAAAAACACGACTTGACCCATTTGGACCCAAAATCACCCCTCTCACCATTCCACTTAAATCCAATCCTCTACACATGTCCAAAGGCAATTGACTGCACCAAACCCCAGCCCTGACTCCCCTGAGTCAGATGGTGACCTAACTCTGGCCGGCCAGCCACCAGGCCGACGGAAAACGCCATGGCCGAGGAGCTTGGAATGAGCCAAATTTCAAATTCTCACCTGCTGAGCTACCCCAATCCAATTGGCCACCACAGCTCTTCATCTCCTCCCCTAAGCAGCTGATCCCGACCATCAATTGCCCCCGGGAAGCCCCGGCCATGGCTATTTAAACCAGCCACCCCCTCTCGCCCAAAAGGTCGGCTGAAATCAACCTTCATAGAATCCCTCCAAACTCCTCACGAGCTTCCCTAGCCAAGAGCAATCCATCCCCACCGTTCTTCCGCCCTAAATCCGATTGATTAAGCTCAATTTTGGAGCTCAATTCTCAGGCCAGAACATGACATCTCTCAAACCTCCACCAAAATCAAATTAAACTCACCCACACCTGCACAGGACCAAGAGAAGGAGTTCTCTAGTGAAAACCCCCTCTCTAGGCCACCCAATTGCTCTAGCCTCCAAAGTCTGAAATCGGGCCTGGTCACTTTCATACTTAGATCTTTCACCAGGGCCAGAGGCTTCATCCCTAGGCTCTTCCAGCTCCAACGAACGTGTTGAGCACATGCAGTTGAGGCCTCACCTCCTGAACCAAGGTATGGAGACCTCTCTTTAACCCGAGCTTCCAGCGATTCTCTATTTCATTTGAGTTAATTTCATAGCATGTAAACCGTATGGATGTGTTCGTCTCTTCAAGACAAATCCATAGAGTATAAGAACATGAAAAACCATTGAGAAACGAGGGAGATATTAGGGTTTGAGTGTGGACGGTCACGGGTGCACACCAGTCGGAGACGACGACCAGCCACCGTTGGATCGAGCGTGTATCGAATGGACGGCTCAGATTGCGTCGGACCAGGGAACGGTACGTGAACCGCGAGCGGCGTGGTGCTGAGTCGGATGGCGGCGGCGAATGGGAGCGCGCCGCGTGGAGCTTCGGAGACGCTAAGGTTGTCGTGGCGCTGAGTCGGATAAGTAGGAAAATATGGAATTTATGATTTAATTAAATGCCTGAAACTTAGAAATCCATATCTTTGTGTAGAAAAATCACAAAAACAAAATAAAAATACCCTCTTGCTAAGTGAATAGAGGAAAATAATGTGGAAAAAGAATTGAGTTAATTTGATGAGTATTTTATTTTTAATTAATTATTTACTCATTTCAGTATTTTAATTCTCCATTTGCATAGACAATTCACCATGGCATGAGACCATAGGGCTTTTGAAGCCTCTGATCTTGGGAACATTTCCTGAATTTTTCAAGGTCAGAGGCTATCTCTATGGCAAGTTGTGTATTTTTCAAGTTTATGTCACTGTTTT
Organism: Papilionanthe hookeriana x Papilionanthe teres; assembly: GCA_022702705.1. NCBI lineage: Eukaryota > Viridiplantae > Streptophyta > Magnoliopsida > Asparagales > Orchidaceae > Papilionanthe > Papilionanthe hookeriana x Papilionanthe teres. Next base: position 151,129,326 of record CM040422.1, on the reverse strand, counting down.
TGGTAATTTAATCTCATTAATTAGCATATTGCTTATAAAATTCTAGAAAAATTTGTGGAAGTTTTTTAGGACCGGAGGACCCTTGGATAATTATGTTTTGAGTTAATTCATTAAGAATAACCCTAATTGGCCTAATTACTCAAAACTGAACTTTAATTAATTAGGGTTAACCACATATCAAAAGAACTTAAAAACAATTCTCCACTGATCTTTAGGATCAGAGGGACCTCACATAAAAATTTGAAATCAATTGGAAATGTTTAACCCCACTAAATGGATTAATTAGGTCACATGAGTAAAATTAAACTTTAAAAATTCATAACTCCAAAAATACATTTTAAAAATTCCCCAGATTAGTTTTGGGACTTCTCTGGTAACAGAGGAGTCTAAGAAAATTAAAATTGGAATTTTATAAAAATCTTCATTTTTCACCTTATTTTAATATTTTAATAATTAAAAAATAATAAAAATCACAAAAATATTAAAAATCATAAGAATGTCACATTTTAACTCCTAATCATTATAAACAAACTAAATATTTTCCCAAGTCCCTAGGATAAGATATTGAATTTTAAAAGCCCTAAAACAATTTTTGAATTAAAAAATGAGTTTTCCAACATTTCCACTAGATTAATTCTAATAAATCAAAGAAAAATCAGAAAATTATAAAATTTGTTTCTCTGGACTCCTTGAGGTCAGAGAGATTTAAGAAAAATATAAAATCCATTTTTCAGCTTTAATTTTATTTTATAATTGATTAATACTCCAAAACTCAAAATAATTATAATAAATAAAATATAATTCCAAAAATCACCAAAATTAGTCCAAGTGGTCCTTTGGTCATTAAGAATGTCCCATAATTTTCTTAAGGACATAAACCTTATTTTGGTCATGTTGTTGAATTTCCATTGAAAATCCCTATTTTCTATTAAAATAAATATATAAATTAAATTAAAAATAGAAAAATCACATTTTCTCCTCTAATGTCTTAATTGACATGTGAGTGAAGTGACATAAAAAAATTTCAAGCTCTTTTGAGCTCAATTTTATAAGTTATGAAATAATTAAGCTTAAAATGACATATTAATAATTAAGAATTTTAACCTCTAATTAAAACTTTAGGTTTAATCAAAATGGGGGGTAAAATATTTAATCTTAATTCTTTCTTAGATGATTGAAACTTTGAAAAATAAAAGGGTAGGAACTCATTGATCACTTTTAATAAACCAAAAAAATGAAACTTTAATTAATTAAATAATTTGAATTTTGGAAGAATAATTAAAAATTTTGGATTATTAAAATGGGGATATAATTTAGAGAGACTATAATCACTTAAACTAAAATCCCCAAATGAATCACTTTAATTATATTTAACTCTTAATTAAACTTAAGATGATAATTGAAATTAATAAATTAATAATAAAGAAAAGATAACCCTTAATTAAATTAAAATTTAAAACATTAAATAACTTGATAATTAAATTGAAATAAATTTAAAACATTAACAAAAAATAAATTTCAAAAATCACTTGAAAGCAAATTTAAAACAAACTCGAAACATCAAAATCAATTTCAAAAAAATAATTCTTAATTAAAAAATCAAACCAATTAAAAGTTAATCTAGAATATTGCAATTAAATTAAAATTAAATCTTTAAAGTCTAAATTAAATAATTTAAACTCCTCTTTCAATTCAAATAGTTTAAAACACTTAAGAATAAAACAACTTGAACACTATTTCAAACTTAAATTTATTAAAATTTTATAACTAAATTAAATCACCTTAAAACATTAATTCTAATTTTAAATCGTTGAAATTCTTAATAAATTGATTTGCCCCTAAAGACTTTTATCATTATAACTCTTAAATGGAGCATCAAGTGAGGTGTCACTTCATTCAACGGATAATTAAATGTCCTAAGTTCACTGAGCAAAAGTTTAACTAAAAATTTCTGGATTATTGATTCATCTCTACAATAAAAATTCATTTAGACTCGAAATAATCTCAGAAGTATTGAAAAGATGTTTATAACCCGTTTTAAGCACTTCCTCAAAACAATGAGGTGTTTTAAGAAGAATAATTGAACTTAATTGTTCTTTGGTGAAGAAAATCATCCACAAAATATAAAGAACTCAGACGTCATAAGTAATCGACTAGCAGTAGGATTAGGATCTTGGTAGACAACCAAAACCTTTCCCTTAACTTTACATAGGTACTTGTTGTAAATATTTAAATGTTCTAACATGTGTTTTAAGTGCAACTTGGAATGTCGAGAAGACCCTTAAGGTACGCTTTTACTTTATTACACATCACTTTATTGCAACTTATTTACCTGCACTGCGCTTTACTTTTCTTGCATGATAAACATGATTGTTGCATGAAAACTGAAACCCTTAGGATAGCCAAAAAACTGAAACCAAAACTAAATTAAAAGTTACACAAGATAAAATTCACCACCACAACATCTAATATATAAAACAACTCAAAATTTAATCACAAACAGAATAACAAAACCACAACTTTAACTAAATTAAAATGTCTCGTTGAATGATCGGGAATACCTCAGATGATGTAACCCACGTGTTGCTAACGGGATTTCCCATGGTCTATATGAAAGTGTGGAACTCATTCAGTTGAGTTTTGCAAATTCATCTGGACTAAGTGAATTCGATGAAAATAACAGTGCCGGGATGATGGAACCGTGGGATCTTAATTGGTTCTGTTTAATCAAATTTAAGATTTGTTTTAATTAAAACACTAAAGACATGTGGACTTTAAGATTTCTCTAAACCAAAACACTTCTCTCATCCCCTGATTTTCACCTTCTAAAACTAAAACTTTGCAACAACAAGGGGCTCGGAGCACGGTGGGCAACACGACCATCTTCGTCAGCAAAACTTGTGTCTACTTCAGCAAAACCTTTTCCTAGTATTAACTAACCAAGCCATAGGATTTCGAGGTAGTTTGCTTAGTGCAACATAAATCCTCAACCTCTTTGTTAGACATTTGCATAATCATATTATGTAAATTAAGCCCTAACCAGTTTTAGGATTCCGAGGTAGTCGTTTGGTATGACATAAACCCTCACATCTTCTAGGCTATTTGTATGATCATGTCGTACAAATATAAGTCCTAATTAATTAAAATTGGCAGGATTACAACATTAAATAAACTTTCAAATTGAAGCCAAACAATGGGATAGTTGGAAAGTCACTGAAGTTCACTTCAGGTCCGTGACATCCCCTACTTCTCTTCCTTTGATTCCCTAAAATAATTGTTCCAAATTTGATTTATTCCCTATTGAAATTTCCAAAATTCAATCCTTTGAAAACCTTAAACTTTGAAATTCTTGAGAGCAAAACCACTGACCATTATCGAGAGTTTTCTTGAATGATTCCCGTCATTTAAGATGTAATTAACTATAGGGCTTGCCCTTATAGAGAACTTTAAGAACCCAGGTAATATAAACCCTGCTTAATTCCTTTATATTAAGCAGGGGAACTTGTCGGCTTATAAAATTGGTTCGCAGACCAAACGGATGTCACAAATGTTCTAGTTTATTTAATCGAGCCCCATCCTCAAGCAGTGTGTATATTCTTCGGGATAAATACACGGTTTGTGATGCGGTGCTCGTTTATATAAACTATTTGGTATGTGAGATCGGTTTGATTTCATATCTTAAAATTTTCAAACTTAAAATTATTTTCAAAATCAAGTGCTACTTTCCAAATTATATATATTTAAATTAAATTTAAAATATGAAAATTCGCCGACAACTTCTGTAGGTGACCCCTTTTCAAAATACAACACAACTTAAAAATAAGCCATACAGTACTGTAAACTTGTAAAAGCATACCTGTCCAGTCTTATTGTTCTTCCACCTGAAACTTTAGTATCTTGCACTAAACATTTATAATTTACAGGAAAGTAAAAGCCTATAGATAGGTTCGTCACAGGTCTACGAATCTCTATGTCATAACTTGGTGGTTTCTATTTATTTATTGAAGAAATGACTTCTTTTAATAAGTATAATAGACTCAGTCGTCCTACAAGATGTTTATAAGACTTGTGAAAAGGTCTAGGGAATACCTAGAAAATTTCACAACCATTTTGAACTTTCTTGAGTTCATTTGAACTTATCATGCTCACTAAATGATTCATCTATTTCATACCCTTATGCTCAATGAGCTAATGTTTTAATTGTCCCAAGAAGTGGGGTAGACAACAGTCGATATTTCATTTATGGATTATGTAAATGGGGCCTTTAGAGGCAAATTATTTCATGAAAGAATTTAACCAATTTTGATGGGCTTGTAGTGTTTCAAATGTATTTTAAAATTAATGGTGTTTTGCTTTTCTATACCTGATTAGTCAAATTTCAATTAAGTCTAGCTCACTACTAAACCCTTAAGACTTTAGTGGATATATTCGAAATTTTAGGAAAATATTTACTTATGTGATTATGAATCTCTTTAATCCTTATCAAATTAATGAAATTATCATTATACACCCATTAGGGGTATTAAATCAACACATTACCGAATTCCAAAGTCCAACCCTTAACTTTAAGGATCATTTAATCTTAATTATCTTCCAAGTTAAAATGATTTAAGAAAATTTATCTTTGATGTGACAAAATTTGAGGTGGGTTCCTACCATTTATCCCTTTATATTTCAATCATCAAAACACATTAATCAAGATCATTAATTGCCCTTTTCACCCTTCAACCAAGCCTATTCATTTAATTAAAGCCAAAATTTTTTTAAAATTACCATTTTGTCCTTAAGAGGATCAATACCTCATAATCCAACAAATTTAATTCAAGTGACTTTGGAACTTTTATGGTACCTTACTTAATGGTCAATTAAAACATAAGAGGAGAAAATGTGATTTTTTTTATAATTATCTTAATGGAAAAATAAGGATTTTAAATGAAAATTCAATAACTTGACAAAGACAAAACATTTATCCTTAGAAAAAAAAAGATATTGGAGGTTTACCAAGGTCAGAAGACCACTTGGACAAAATTTCATGATTTTTAGAATTTTATTTTAATTATTAAAATTGATTTATGTTTTGGAGTATTTATTAAATATAAAATATTATTTAAGTTGAAAATTAAGTTTTATATTTTTATTAAATCTCTCTGAGGTCAGGGATTCCAGAGAAACAAATTTCATATGTTTCTATTTTTTTCTTTTAATTATTAGAATTATTTAAGAAAAGTTAGGGAAATTCATTTTTTTACCTTTAAAATTTAAAATCTTTATTTAGAGAGTTAGGAAAATTATTCTAATTGTTCCTAAGTGCTTAGAAAACAATTTAGAACATTTCAATGAATTTTATTAATTTTGTGATTTTTTTGAATTTTTAATTATTTTAACTTATTTAAATATTCAAAATACCCTTAAAATGAAAATTTTACTTAATTTCCATTTTTATTTTTATTGAGTTTCTCTTATCAAAGAGAACTTCCAAAACCAATTTTGCAATTTTTTTAGTTGTATTTTATTTATTATAATTATTTTTATGCCAAAATAGTCATTTAACTTGAAAAATCCAATTGGGTAGTCAAATTAACTCCAAATGATTTGAAAATTTTTATTGGTGTTCTTCTGACCTTAAATTATGTTCTTCTGACCTTAAATTATAGTGGAGAGTGATTTTCATGCCATTTAAGTGTTTATTTTTTTAAATTAATTTAAATTTAATTTTAGGGTTTTGCCTTAATTAGGTGAATTCTTAATGATTTAACTCAAGTTAAATTTTTCCTAGGGTCCTCTGACCACATTAAACCTACCTAAATATTTTTAGAATTTTTTGACCAAGGCACTAATTATTATACTTAATTTATTAAAACAGATAAATTAAACATGAAAAATAGATATTTCTGTCTAGAGGTATCCCCTAGTCTTGGAAAAATCAGGGAAGGTTCCCCATGACAGAGGCTACCAAAGCCCTAAAGGACATGTCATGGTGAAATGTTTAAGTGCATGGAGAATCAAAAGACTAAAAATAGTAATTAATTAATTAAAAATCATACATGTATCAAATTAATTTTAAACCATTTTCACATTTTTTTTCTCTGTTCACTGAGCATTAGGGTATTTTTCTTTTATTTTTCTGATTATTCTCTACCAAGATAAGGATTTCTGAAGTTGGACTGATTTAATTAATTCATTAAATACCCTATTTTTCTCTTTATCCACGTCGGCGCCAGTTCATCCTACGGCGGATCGAAGCCCCCCACACGTCATCCTCTGGTTGGCCAGCGCAGTTCAGTTTGATGGTACGTTCACGGATGATCTCCTAGTCCAATGCCATCATGGCCCTCCATTTGATAAACACGCGATCTAATGGTGGAGAAGCATCGTCCCCAACTAGTGTGAACCAGAGACCTTCCACCATCTAGCCTTAAGAACTCTAGCTATACTCAACCAAATTTCCTCGGGCTTGATCCTATGGACTCGTCTAGACTAGGCGTACCTATTTATACGGTAAAACATGACACGAAATTGAATATATGCAAGTGGAGAATTAAAACAAGCTCAAGATGAAGGGAGAGTCAATTACCTTGCTCTTAAAGGGGAGGCCTCAATCAGAGAGTTTGGGAAGCTTCGTAGGATTCCTCTGAGCTCAGCTATGAAGCCTTTTGCTGAGGTGAAGTGTCTAGACCCAATTCGATCAAGGCTGAATTTGGGTGATTAAAGTCTGCCCTAGGGTGGTCTGGTGATGGGGCTTTTATGGGGCTTCTTCTTAGTTCACTATGGTGAAGGTGTGGGTGCAAGGAATTTGATTTTTATTAAGTGTGGAGGTCTGTGGAGGAGTGTCCTGTTTCAGGCCATTTTTGAGCTTCAAAATTGGTCTCAGGCAGTGGGGATTAGGGCAGGGTGGTGGCTGGGATGAGCTTAGGGAAGTCAGAGGAAGCTTTGAGAACAATTGGGTAGAGTCTCCCCTTGACAAAGTGAGTTCTCTATATTTGTCCGTGAGAGGTGGTGGCTTAAATAGCCATGGCCGGGGTGGAGCTCATGGGTTAGCTTGGGTGCAATGAGTTGCTTATGTGGAGGGCAATTCGGCGCTAGTGGCTAATTAGAGATTACAACACTGGTTGGGCTCAATTGGGTGTAGAATTGGGAGAGGTGGCTCTCGGGTTTGGCTCCTCCGACGATAAGGCCGGCCGGCAAGGAAAAGGGAGGGTGGCCAGGGGTCAGGTGTGCCAGTGAGAAGTTTACAAGGTATTAAATGGATTTTAGGCAATCTTTGGGCAAAGTATATTTGGTTTAGCCAAATGTGGAAGGAGATCCCCCAAATTGGGGATCCTTTGGTCCATGGCTCCACTAGGTTGGGCTAAGTGGATCTAGGGTGGCTCTTAGGGTTCATTTGGTGGCTGTGGTGGAGTTAATTTGGTCACATTGGGCTAAGCTAGGCCACATATTTTTATGGGTTCAATTTTGGGTCACGGGTCAATTTTGGGCTAGGTTGGTTTCAAGCTTGGGTTAGGACCAATTCATTGTTCAACATGGTGTAAATAATTATCATAAGGCTTTTGGAAAAGGTTTGGAGTGATTTTGAATTGGTTGGGGGGGTCAATTTGGGGTTTTAATCAATTTTGGGCATGTTGGTTCAAGTTGGGTTTAGATTAGTAAAAGTGGGGTCAAGACTCAATCGAAGGTTCAAAATGGTCTATGGGGATGTCATCAAGAGTTCCCAACATTAATTGGGTGGAAATTTTAGGGTTGGGGCACTCAATTTGGTGGATTTTGGACATATGACACATTTGAGGGAAATTTGGGGATTTTGGATTTGGTTGGACTTGGGTGAGGCTTGTGTGGAAATTTGGGTCAATTTGTGGTTCAATTTAGTTTAGGGGAATGTTATGAAGGGGTTTAGATATTAATTTGGGGAATTGGTTGGCTCATGGGGTTTAATTTGGGGGAATTGGGCCATAAGGTCAAAATTGGGTCATTTTGTTTTGGGCTGAAATTGAGCTCAAATGTGGGTCTAATTAGGCTTGGATTTGTTTTGGGATGAGGTTAGACATTGTGAATTAAAGTTTGGAATTGGGATTGAAGAGGAGTGAAGTCAATTTGGTGGACATCGGGGGGTGATTTGGGCATTTTAGACCTTAAAGGGAAATTTGGGGTTTTTGATTAAATTGGGCAAATTTGGTCAAATTGGGTCAAATAAAGTGGTTTAAATTGAAATTGGGAGTATTTGGAGGGTCTTGTGAATTTTTTGAAATTTTGAAAATTTTGGCTAGGAGGGGCATTTTGGTAAATTGGAGAGGTTTTGGGGCTATTTTGGGTATTTTGGTAAATTTGATGTGTTTTGGGTATTTTGAGTGGTGAGGAATGTTTTGGGGTGATTTTTTGAGGATTTTGGTAATTTTGATTGATTTTGGGAATTTTGGGCACAATTAAGTTTTTGGTGTAATTTGGTCATTTGGTAGAGTTTAGGCTAAGGAGTCAAAAATTGGAGTTTTTGGTAAAATTTGGAGTTGGGTGAGGTTGGTAACCCATTTGAGCGATAAACCAAGGGAATTCTCCATTTGGACCCTCCATGTGTTGGTACTAGTCAAACCCTAGCCTGGGGCTACGAGCTTTGGGAAAACTACCCATATGAGTTTCCAAAAGGGCAATGGGTCCAGTGTGGAGAAGTTTGGTATGCTTAGTTTAGGGTTGTGAGGTAGTGTGTGAGGGTGGCATGTGCAAGTGTATGTGTGCCATCTCTAGACCAAACATGGTCAGTCTAAGGCTTAGGCATCCTATAGGGAACTTCTCTTGAGCTTTCTTATGCTGGTTCTTGTCCTCCTAAGTACTTAGATGTTAGACTTTAAACATTTGAAAACTCCAAGTAAACATTTGGAACTTCTCTTGAGCTTTCTAATGTTAGAAGGTCAATTTGCTTGTTGTTGCCTCTTCTTCAGTCCAAAGAAACATTTTGTGGGGTGAAATTTTAGCATTGGTTTTCTTTTATTATTTGAATGAATTGTATCATTGGAAAAACCTATGTTCTAAAGTAAGCTTGAAGATTGTATGCTAGATAAGTTATTAGCTTCTATTTCCCTCTTCAATTAGAAGAAGTTATGGAAGGAGGAAAAATGTGCACTATTTTTATATTTTTCTAAGAATTTATATTGAGCATGTTTTACATATTTCTGTTATGATGTTAGAGTTTTAATTTGTTTGTTGTTGTCGCTTCTTTAGTCCAGATAGATATTTTGGGGGAAGAAATTTTAGCACTGGTTCTTTTTTTATTTGAAAGATTTTTACCATTAGAAAAACCTATGTTCTGATGCAAACTTGAAAGTTATATACCAAATAAATTATTAACTTCTATTTCTCTCCTGCTCAATCATTAGAATTTATGGAAGGAGAGATACATGAGTACCATTTTTTGCTTTTTTTTAGAATTCAGGTTGGAGTTGTTTTATATATTGCCATTATGATGTTAGAACGATCAATTTGCTTGCTGTTGACTCTTCGGTCCAGAGAAACATTTTGTGAGGAAAAATTTTAGCACTTGTTTTTTTTTTAATTGAAAGATTTATAACAATGGAGAAACTTATGTTCTGATGCAGCTTGTTAAGTTATATGTCAGATAATTTATTAGTCTCTACTTCTCTCCTGCTCAATCAAGAGAAGTTATGGAAAGAGAAATATATATGCACTGTTTTCTATTTTTTCTTTCTTGAGAATTTATGTTGAACTTGTTTTATATATTCCTGTAGTGATGTTAGAAGGCCACTTTGCTTGTTGTTGCCTCTTCTTTAGTCTAGATATTTTAAGGGGAGAAATTTTATCAATTGTTTTTTTTTTAATTTGAAAGATTTATACCATTAGATAAGCATATGTTCTGAGGAAAATTGGAAGGTTATGTGCCAGATAAGTTCTCAGCTTCTATTTCCCTCATGCACTTTTTTTTATGTTTCTTTGAGAATTTATGCCGGAATTGTTTTTCATATTTTTGTTTTGATGTTAAATGATCAATTTGCTCATTGTCGCCTCTTTTTTCAAGCATGAGAAACAATTTGCGGAGGACAACTTGAGCACTTTTTCTTTCTTCTTACTTAAAAAATATATACCAATGGGAATGCCTTAGTGCTAATGCAATCATAAAAGGTTATACAATTATTTAGAGTGATGATAAAAGATAACTATCAAAGAGCTTAATGGACCATCATTTGTCAATTCTAAAATTCACAAGTAAGTTTTTTGCCACAGATACTACTTGTTCTTACGTGTTTATCTAAATGGAAAAAATGGTGCCCCTGGATGGATACTTCTTTAATTAAGAGATCTCACTGAGTTCTTAGGGTTCGTTCAAGGAGCCATTTTGGCTAATGTGATTGAACAAGAGGAAAATGAAAACTGATAACTTATCTAGCATCTAACATTCATGTTTGCATCAGAATATATGCTTTTCAATGATATAAATCTTTCAAATAAAAAAAGATCCGATGCTAAAATTCTCCCCACAAAATGTTTCTCTGGACTGAAGAAGAGACAACAACAAGAAAATTGGTCTTCAAACATCGTAATAGGAATATATAAACAAGTCTAACATATTCAAGCAATGAAATGCAATTAATGTTGTGCATATATTTCTTTGCAATAAATGTTTCTCTGGATTGAAGAAGAGACTACAATAGTGAATTTGACCATCTAACATCAGAATTTGCGTTTAAAGCGCCCTTTACATGAATTAAAAAAACAAGAAAAAAGTGCACATAAATCTCTCATTCCATAAGTTCTCTTGATTGAGCTGAAAAGAAATAAATGTTGATTACTATGTTGGTATATTTTTTAAATCTTTGTAGTAATCAGTATTGTAGCTTTCTTGATGTTTCCCAACTATCTTTTATTTTGAATTGTAAAACTTTTTTTTTATTTGAAGTTTTTGTCACATATCTACTTATTTTTTTGTTGATTGAAGTTATATTGTATTATAATAATAGAAAACTTGAGTTCAAGGCAGTTGATATTTTGAGAGTTCTGTTCGGCCATTATGACGATACGCGTGTTCAATATCAATTATGGAGGGAAGACAACTATGAGAGAAAATTTTATTATTATCCCAGAAACATGACTCCTAAAGATTACAAATTTTTTAATGGGTTGATGGAACTGATGTGTTGGCTCCAGATCATGATCAGGTGATGAGAGATATTGCTGTGGAGAGGAGATTATCCAAAAGAATTGATTTGTAGGACATAAAAATGAACGCAATTTTAGCCTTACTTGTTTTCTTGGTGGAACTTGTTACTGTAGATATTTACATGAAGTGAGTAGTTACCTTATATCAATAATAAAATTTTAGACTCCACTAATATTTTTTCATTCAATTATTTTGAAGATAAAAATTATTCTGACTTATTTAATATATAAGAGCAAAAAGTCCTTGCTTTTTCATCAAAAACAATAACAACACAATAATATTCTAAATAGACTCTTACTTTTTCATTAGCAACTTTCTGAGAGCACCTTTAACAATTACTCATGATTAACATTTACTTTTTGCATTGTTAAGTGTGATATATGTAAAATGCACTCTTCTCCCCCAAACAAACAGATTTTATTCCTTGGATTTATTTAAAAGATGCTAATCTAAGAAATTCTCTGCACGGTTATCAAGCAAATCCAACGTTCTAGAACGACTAGTACTAAATTACTTCGTGCATAACCTTGCAGAGGATATATATATATATATTTTTGGATAGCAACCGACTCACTTTCGAATTTTCCAGAAAGAGGAAAGTTTCTACACGTGGCATCATAACATCCACAATGTCAGGCGGTCATTTCACCGTCGCGGTTTACAATCGAACGGCCGCGTCGTTACCAAAATGCTCCTACAGGAGTGCGAATTTTCAAGCGGTGTCTTCTTCATCGATGGCCGGGAAAACCATGCTCGCCGTTCAGTACAACGGTTATGGTGGCGGCGCTGCTGCATTAAAGGTTGGGTTCATGCTGTTCTTTTGTTACTACTTTTGATTTGTTTGATATACATTATTGGGTTTATTAGGTTATTGCTAGATAGAATGGGAAATGCAAGCTTAAATAATCTTTTCGAATGAATTCGTCTGCTTGTGCTTGTGTTTATCAGTGGATGGAATCGATTTAAAAAGATCAAAGAGATTTTTCCAAATTCTTTAAGGATTCTGTAATTCTATAATTTCATATTTGATAAATCGTGAGGGTATTAAATCATGGAAATTGTTTGACATGATAATTATTAAATAGGTTGGGATGATCTCTTTCGTGGTTCTTCCATGTTGTTCTTTTGTTATTACTTTTGATTTGTCTGATATACATTGGTGGGTTTATTATGTTATTGTTAGATAGAATAGGAAATGCTTGATTAAAGAAGCTTTTCAAATGATTTTTTCTGATTGTGCTTGTTTTATGAGTGGATAGAATTGCTTTTAAGAGATTAAAGAGATTTTTCCATACTGTAGAAGGATTTAGTAAATTCTATAATTTCATTGCTAATAAATCTTGAGTATTAAATCCTGGAAACTTTTCAACATGATAATTATTAAATCAGGCTGAATATTGATAAATTGTTTGGCTATTTATTTGAGGATTGAAGGTCTGAATGAATAGGAGATTAGGTCAAGGTGATATTATCTTATTTGGATACAAGAATAATGTTCTTGAAGACGATGATGGTGATTACGTTGTGTGATTGAAGACATGACAGGTGAACTGCGCGCTAGTGAATTGCTCGTTGTTGTTCAAAATTATCACACAAAATTAAACCTAGATGAACTTACGATCAAAATTTTTGTCAAGATATAGACTTACACAAACTTTCTTTAAAAGCTTACTTCTTCATTTCTCTTCGTCCCTTCGCTTTTGGAAGCTTTTGTTCCTATCTGCAGAAACTTTAAGAGAACGTGCTATTTATATATATAAAGTTAACTCACTTAAAATTAACTCATGCTATACATTATTCACTCTGTAAAACAATCTCAATATTTTATTTTTTGCTTATCAAACAGATCACACACACAAAGAAATGTTTGTAATTGATACACCAATAACAAATTCTACTATCTGTCATGAATCTGAATACATGACACAAATCCCAAGATAATTTTTTTTAGCAAGAAATATTTAAATTTTGATTAAAAGTCATATGGAGCTCCAATTTAAGTAAACATATGGTCAAGTTGGCAAGCTCAACAGGACGGGCCCAATGATATAAAAATCGGTCCAATCCAAGTTGAATCAAACCCAGATCAAGCCATTTAATCACTTTTTGAAGCTCTCTAGACATTATTAGAAGTTCAAACAGATAGCGAATATAGCCCTACATATAGTCAATTCAAGTGTCTCGGTGACACGAATGCAACAAGCCCGAGACTGCTCAAGTTTGACATCATTAAGACAGTAAAATGTCTATCAAACACTGTTCGATCAAGGAGATCTCTTTAGGTCGTTGGATCAAGAGTGTTTTGGATTCCCGCCTTATTTCTAATTTGGGGCTCTATTTATTGAGCAAGAGCAAGTCCAGATTGCAGAACGGGGAGTTGCTGCACTGCATCCTATATCATAGATCTGACCAATGCCGCCCAATAACGACCTCCTGCACCTGCAGCTGCCAACCACCGTTGACACTATCTGCCTTTTGTTCCCACGGTGGCAGTTTAACACTGCTCGCCAACTCTGACTGCCACCGTCGCCTTTGACAGTCGCTTCCGGCCGCGGCTGCCTCCAACCTTCGACGCTGCTTTCGGATCCAGCCACAGCTTCCAGCTACCTCATGCACTGCAGATTCAGCCAACTCCAGCCTTCAACCCCTTCCGATAGCTGCCGTTGCTGTTTTCGATCATCGCAGTTTCTGGTTGTGATCATTTCCAAACGCTACCGCCTCTGGCCAACTCCAGTCACAACCGCCTCGGGCCGGCTTCTCCGCTGTCTCTTCTGGTAGTCGCCGCGTCCGGCCTCCACTGCCGCTGCCACATGCCTCAAGTCTTCGCCGCATTCTGGATGACTTGCCTTTTATCGTCGCCACCACTTCTGGATACATCCTACACTACAAATTCAAACAACTTCGGCTGTCGTTGCCTTACAGCTGCCACCGCTACTTCATGTAATCGCCACTTCTGGTCATCACCAGCCGTCTATCACAGACTAACTTCCCCCAAGTCACCCGTGTGGCTTTAGCGTTCCCTCTTAGTACTAAATCAGCCTAAGCCTCGCAACGCTAGAGCTTGTAAGCACAAAATGCTCTAAGAAGAAGGATAGAGAGAAATGAACACTTCACACTTGAATACTTTGAAGCTTTGATTGAATTCTTAGGCTATTACAAATGAGGGGAGGGACCTCTATTTATAGTCCCCCCTCCAAGCTATGAGAATATTCTAGAATTACCTACTTTGTAGAGCATTCCATACAATGCTCACATAAATACATAATCTTAGATTCTTCTAGGTTCTTGAACTCTTCATACTCCACCCTTGAGTTCTTTATAGAGTATTCACTTCCTTTGTCATCTAGAATTGGGTAGAAGTTTCTAGAGTTGTTTGGAATTTTCTCATCCTCCTTCTTGGCTCTAGAAGGTTCTTGCATAGCTCTTCTAGAGTTTTCCTTCCCATACTTGTCTTGTCATTTACTTGAAAATAGCGGGGCATGACGCATCGCCGTCTTTGGCCAACTCTGGTCACCACCATCTCAGACTGCCTTCTCCTTCTGGCTGTCGTCGCCTCCAACCTTAGCCACCGTCTCAAGCTGCAGCTGCCTTGGGCCGCTGCCGCCGCCCACTCCTTACCGCAGAACAACAAGTCGTTCTACTCACAAAAATTATGACCCGAAAAACTATGTAACTCTTCCCCGTCTATAGGATAAGGGGATGTGCCTGTAAGCACCAACTACGACCTACGTTGTTCGTAACTCGTGCAGCTCCCGACTCCGGGCCTTGCGGCCTACGAACGCCGTCATAGCTTGCATTTACGACCCATGTGACTAACTACAACCTACACGGTTCATAACTCATGCAGATCATGACTCCGACTCCTATGGCTTACAAAAGTCGTCACAGCTTGCCGCTTCCACCTACTATCCAACTATGACCTAGGGATGTCTTCACAGCTTGCCATCACGGCTTAAGTGGTTCATAACTCATTAGCTTTGTACTCAGGCCCCCGCGACCTATGAATACGTGATCAATTATGACTTACTTGTTTCATAGCTCGTGCAACTTCTAACTTCGGTCTCTGCGGCCTACGAACGTCATCACAGCTTACCACTACAACTCATGACCAACTACAGCCTATGTGGCTCAGAACTCTTGTAACTTCTTACTACGGCCTCAGTGGCCAACTGACGCTCTTGAAACAATCATTTGCAGCTCAAATGACCAACTAATTCCATGGACTTCTACTACTACCTATAAGACAAGCTGAAGCTACATCCATCATCTACTACATTTACAACAGAGTACTACTTCCATAACAATCGGCCCTTGCGGCCTACTTTCATCGAGATCTACATTTATAATAGCTAGATTACGGCTATTATCGACAAACTATCATTGTACATCTGTAGTGATTATCTTTGTAACTCGGTCTTTCCTAATTCAGGCGAGGAGTGGACCTATGTACGCAAAATTACATAAAGGATCATTTCAACTAGGCAACGCCTTGTAGTTTTTTCCCTTGAGTTTTTCACTTAAAAACTTATGGCGTCTCTACTAGTTGCTTTCATCTATCTGAGTGTGTGCTGAATTTGTGTGCGACATTAAGATGATAATTCATCACTCTACAGCTGTGAATTTTCTAGCACGCATCGGTAATATCTAACATAAGAATTTTCAATATGTTTAACTTCTCAATTAATTTTGGTTCGCAGTTCCAAGCTTGCTAGACTGTTCATTCTCGTCCCTTTGGACGGTCATATTTTGTGAAAAAGGAGGCATGTCATATATGGAGGCCTTAGTGGTGCCTTTGTCATCTACTACCTTCATTGAAAGCAAACCTTGCCATCATTTTATTTCTTATGAAATAAATGTCTATAAATCAAGTATTTATTAAATCCTGTTAAATTCCAAAAGCTGTGTGCAAACAAGATGTAACTTAGCAATTAGATTGAGCAATCCCTAAAGATTAGCAGAATTTAGCTGAAATATTGACTAAATCCCGGCAAAATTTATGAATTGTCTTTTTAGTTTTTTTTTGCATTTTGAAAGCTTATGCTTGATGTAAAGAGTCTTGGAAGATGGGGTGCTTCTTATTTAATAAGATAAGCTCATATTATATTGGTGTAATCATCAATTTTGGCGGTGTAGCATAATGAGCCTCCAATCATTGACATAGTCTTTCATTTTGAGTAGAAATTTGTTCATTCTTCCTCTTTGGATATTCTCTTCTGATGTGGTTAGTTTTACCACTTCACCAACATGCACCACGATGAACTTTGAATTTGCTTCTTCGTTGAGATCTGGCTTGCCTTTGTTGCTGCATCTCCTTCTAATTCCCCTTTGTTTTTAAGATTCAAAGCACCTTACTTAATACAGCCTCCTTCATTTAAGATTAAGTCTTGATGAATATCATTAAGTTTCAAGTTTTATTGAACCATATGAAGTACTTGATCATTGCCATTGTTCCAGTCCAACTTTCTGATAGTGATAAGAACAAGCTCAAAGTGCATGAACTTAATCATAAAAGTTGATATCAATCGAGCTCAGTCAACTTTTGATAAAATTGATTCATTCATATGATCCATTCTAGATGTGCCTTCAACCATTCTAAAAGTAAAAGATCATATTAGATATATCTTATATACAATTAAAGAGTTCTCGTACATGTTTGTTAGAGTTCTCATTACACCAGTAATGTTCCTCTCTTGCAAAATGTTGCGGGTAATGTTTGTCTGTGCTAGATATATAATTCCCAATGTCCGTCTAACTAGGAGGTTCTAATCTTCTTAGCTCATGGTTTTTGGCTTCATTTTAAGAGAGTTATATATAACATTTTCTTAGTACATGTAATCCTGGATTTGCATCTTTCATTACTTGAAATTTTTGTCAGACTTATCGATCTCCACCTTTCCTTCGTCAAATGCCACTGCCACTACTTTTCCTGGGGAACTTCAAAGCTGGCTGTGATATTAGCTGTTTTGAAAAGAATAACAAGATAGCTTGTAAGAAATCAAACCTATAAACAAGGAATAAGAGTTTATACGGTTTAGAGAAGTTCTTCTATGTTTGCATCAACATAATGAGATGTTTTGCTACTTGGTCAAAGATGAGCACAAGAATACAAAAATTTGGCGTCAAATATTTTGAGCTCCCTTTACTTTCCTTCTCTGGTTTTGTTCAAACCCAAATCACAAAGTGAGATTTCAAAATAAAAAATTATAGCCCCATTTGGTTGTCCTTCTCTGTGTATTTGACTATCAGACGCAGGCCAAAAACTCTTCATGTTGCAAAGGACTTTGAATGGCGTTTCTTATTTTCTATGAAACCACAAGTAAAGGAAACTTGTCGATTTCCAATTGGAGATCTGCGATGGGTGAAGCTAAGAGGCACTTACTATCATTTATAAATTTTCATTTATAAGGCATTAAGAGGTGGTAGGCTTGAAGATGTATTATGTCTGAATCTGTTCTTGAGTTTCAAAATTTTTAAATTTTAAAATGGAAAGCATATTTGGTCCAAAATATATCCAATATTTCTAAGGATTTTATTTGGATTTTAGTTGATTGTTGAGACAAATTTGGCTCCACTACTAACAAATTGACTTATGAATGCTTCAAATTTACTGCAAAATAGCTCATGATAGCTTAAACCTGGATTAAACCTTTACTCGTAGTACATAGCCACAAAAGATGACCCTTTATCTTCCATTTTGCATGAACCACTCTTAGAATAAAGAGCTTGCCTTGGGAACCAAAATTGTCCCCTAGAATCTGTAATATAATTACAAATGACCTTAATTTCCTAGTCTCATGAATCTGTAAATAATATATTACAAAGGTATTTATCCCAACATATATATAGAAATATTTTAGTTTGTTTTCTTCAATGTTTTTTTTAGAGAAAAGATCAAGTCATACTGAGAGAGCCTCGTTCAATCCTTCTGAAAAAAAGGTTTTGTTGAACATTTTGGTGTTGTTTTACTTGTTTTTGAACTCGACCCAAATAATAGTTTCATCAAGTACATTTCACCACGCAAAAAAACTAAAGCTTTATCTTTAGTATGCATTATCATAGCACTTTTAACATGGTTCTCTGCCTGCTCGAGATTGTTCTTTTCAGAATAATTAATAACTGTTTTTGAACTTTTTTGAATCAACATCTTATACCGGTTACTTAAACAGGATGCACTCTTAAGCTACCATTGAATTTGCCATGTTCTACTTCAGTTATAGAAAGTAAAGTTGAATCATTCTTCTTGCTGTATTATAATAGTGAAGTAGGCCAACGAGGCATTGAATGGCCAATGATTAGAAATAAGCTTCTCTTAATGTTGATGTTTGAAATTGTTGTCAAGAGGAGTGAAACAAATCTTTTGCCTTGATTGATATTTATTTTCATCAGTCATTATAGTGCAACTTAAAGATAGTAAAACTCCATTATTTTCTTATTTCTACCTTCAATCCAAGAAAATGATCAAGCATTTGCCTAATTTATTGTATAATTTAGGCCAAAGCCTAGAAATTTCTCTATTTTCATTGTTTCATGTATGAAATTTTTGTTGTCAAATTGATTATAGAATTTAGGCCAAAGTTTAGAAATTTCTCTATTTACACTGTTGCATATATGAAATTATTGTGTGTGTGTGTGTCTAGACACACATATATGAAATTATCTCAACTCTTCTGGAACAATGCCTCAAATCAATTTGCTGGTCGGAAGTAAATGTTACAGTTTATAAACTCATGGTAATATTTCTTTTCAGGTTTTGAGACTTCTGAATATGCCTGAACTAAGAAGCGTTCTTGATATCTGTTATTATTGAGATTGTTGTGTCAGAAGGATATCGCTATTATTAACCTCTCGCTTTCCCCTCCCATCTTTTATTATCTCTCGTTTGTCGTTTGTTTTGTTTCATATTATTGCCACTGGAAATGAAACGCATATTTATTGTCCAGTCTAGATTTAAAGCAACAGTGAATCATATTTATATAAACTAAAATTGTAACAGAAGCAGCAGCCTTATGTCGGTTTTATTAAATATTTTTGGTATGGATTGACCAACCTCTGCACATTATCTTCATCGGTGACTCAATTATTTCTTGTCTGCAGCATGTAGTGGTTCCCCTTCCTTCACCAAAGAAAGATGAGGTATTGCTCAAATTAGAGGCGGCTAGCATAAATCCTGTTGATTGGAAGATACAGAAAGGGGCTATTCGACCATTCCTTCCACCCAAATTTCCATTCATACCAGGTGATAGATCTTTTTCCGACATATTTTCATCAGTATAAGCATATCTTATGTTGTATTGGAAGATTAACGCACATACAACTCAATATCTATGTATTTACATATCTAACGCCTAAACTTCAATTTTTACATACATGCCCCTTACTCATGCATGAAAAAGCATATTTCAGTTTTTAATAGTTAAAGTAGCGGTATTTTTGATATGATATGAATGATCGGGTGATTTTAATGTAATAAATACATAGTAATTGGGGGTTATGTATGTAAATACATAAGGAAAAAATAAGAAAACGACAGTGATCTCAAATTGGCATTAAGCTGTCTAATCTTTACAAAACAATTTACTATGCTTTCTACTTTATTGCTGCGTTCCTGTTTATCAAGTTTCCGAATGCATCTACACAACTCAGAAACCACTCGTGTGGAACAGTGAATGATGTTGCAGGAGAAGTTAGTGAGGTGGGTTCTGCCGTAAAGGATTTCAAAGCCGGTGACAAAGTTGTATCCTACCTTTCAGCAAAGGTTCAACTCAGATTCATCTTTTAATATTAAGATTTACATGCATACAACTCAATTTTTATGTATACATATCCGACACCTAAAGTACAATTTTTACATATATGCCACCTTACCCATTCATGAAAAACTGGATTTCACTTTTTAAAAGTTAAATGGTGGTATTTTTGATGTGATATGAAAGATTTGGGTGGTATAAATGGAAAAATTAAAGTAGTGTTATATATGTAAATAAATAGGAATTGGGTGGCATGTTTGTAAATGACCCTTATATATTTTTTTAGGATAATTACATGCAAAGCACCCAAAAGATTGATATTTACAAATCAAGCACTCAGGCAATTTTTTGAACTGATGTATTTACGCGTATCTCATCAAACTTTTCTTAGGATAATTATTTGCAGATCATTTGAAATTTTGATATTTATAAATCAAACACAAAGGTGATTTTTTGAACTAGGTGCATTTACATGTGCCATGATTACATCATTGAAAACTTGATAAAAATGAAAGCACGGGTTGAGATTTTATCATGAATTTTGATATTTGAGGGAGAATTTGAAAAATAGATAAAAGAGGGTGCTTGATTTATAAATAATAATGTTTCAGGTGCTATGTATGTAATTGCCATTATTATTATTATTATTATTATTTTTTTTTATGTTTTTTTTTTCCTTAGTCCATATCGCACGAAAATGTAAAACATCTTTATACCAATCTGACCCTATTGTTCACTTGCAGAACGGTGGCGGGCTTGCGGAATATGCAGTAGCCTCATCAAGCCTAACCGTGCACAGACCATCTGAAGTATCACCAGCTGATGGCTCAGGCTTGCCCATAGCTGCCTGTACTGCTCTCCAGGCACTCAAATCCGGCGGAGTCAAGTTTGATGGCACTGAAAAACCTCTGAATGTACTCATAACCGCTGCATCCGGCGGCGTGGGTCTCTATGCCGTGCAGCTTGCAAAACTCATAGGTGGCATCCATGTGACCGCAACCTGCGGTGCTCGAAACATAGAGCTCGTGAATGGTCTTGGCGCCGATGAGGTGCTCGACTATAAGAGCCCGGAGGGGGCTAAACTAAGGAGCCCATCAGGTAAGAAGTATGATGCCGTGGTGCACTGCACGGTCGGCATCGATTGGTCTACATTTGAGCCAAATCTGAGTGATAATGGCAAGGTTATAGACATAACTCCATCCCCCACAACTCTTGTGAACTCTGCTATTAAGAAACTAACCTTTGCTAAGAAGAAGATAGTGCCACTGCTGGCTACACCGAGCAAGGAGGACTTGGAGTTTCTTGTAGGGTTAGTTAAGGAGGGGAAGCTGAAGACAGTGGTGGACTCCAAGTATCCATTGAGCAAGGCAGAGGAGGCCTGGGCTAAAAGCATAGATGGGCATGCTACTGGTAAGATTGTCGTTGAGATTTGAGAAGATGATATAATGCTTTATGTTTTGTGTGTAGGTTTGATTATATAGTAGTGGTACTTGTAGATGCCATAACGTTTGAATTGTTTATATGGTATGTGAATTTGTTTATTATATGGAAATGTCCAAACATGTTGCAATGAAAGACTGTAAGAATGTGATATTATATGATTTATCTGTTGGATTGGTTGTTGTTTGGAGAGATTAATTGCTTCAAGATGGCTTCGTGTAAAAGGTTGTTGTTAGATATTCGTTGCATAAGTAGAGCATTTTAAGGCTGGTCTGGTACCGGTGCGGTTCTGTACATAGCTTTGTTAAGGGTTTTCTTTATAGATAATTTTTGTTTTATGAGTGATAAGTAAGGAGAGTCATAGCTCAATAAAGATAACAAAAAGATGGAATATTCAAGAGAGTTTATTTTTATGTTGCAAAAATTTGATCAACCAAAGGAAAAAAAAAAAAAAAAGACAAATTGGCCTCAAGCAATGGGAAATCAAAGTTTCCATTTCAATGACAAGCAAGAATTATATGTTGAATCAGGAGTCTACTTAGGGCTGGGGATTCAATGTCAATTTAAAAGTATATTTTTAAATTAGGTGCATATCATCGTTTTGCTCTAGCCACAATGATATTTTGTCAACCTTATAGTTAAGTAAATATATTCAAAATTGTTAGATTGAAGCTGACATCATTGTTTAGCCACTTAAAGAAGGAGGCGTTGAGAAAACAACACTCAAAATCTTTTAAACCAGTTATCCAAATAAATTAGAGAACCAAATCTCTTTTATCATTATAATAAGTGGAGCAATGATAAAATAGTGAAGCCTCTTAGCAAAAAAGAAAATACTTCAAATATAGAAGATTTTAGTAGACGATCATATCAAAATAGTAGACAAAAAAAAGAAACTTGCAATAGGAACTAATCATAATTAGCCACAAGAGTTCATGAAGAAATAGTCGTTAAATTTTTTTTATAATATAAAATAGAAATAATAAAGTAATATAAATATTTGCGTTAGAGATCCATCCAATTTCGAAGCGAATTACATATTTTCAAAAGACAATTATCATATGAATTTCAACTTCTGAGCTTTTGAGCGTTAAGATATTGAATTTTATATAACTGATATGCTACTAAATATCTTTCATCATCCGACACGAATCTCGGAGCAATCTTTTGAATAAGAAATATTTAAATCTTAATAAAAAGACATTTAGATCTCTGATTTCAGCAAACTTATAGTCAAACTGACTGGCTCAATGAGACAAACCTAATGATATAGAAACTAGTCCAATCCAAGTGAAATTAAGATCAGATTAAGTCATTAATTCATTCTTAGAAGATTTATGGACATATAAAGGTCAAACAAATGTCGAGACTAGCAAGCCTGTACTTGAATCGAGCGTCTCAACAAGACAAATCCAACGACCCCAAGATCACTCAATTCTGACATCGTTAAGGTCATCAAATACTCCTTAAATGCCGATCAAGCCCTCTGGACCGTCTGATAAAAAATGTTGCATTTATTGCACCTAAAACACTATAAATAGACCCCAACCCTCACATGAGAGGGGGGAGTCCTAGAGAGAGAGTCTGAAGCCTTGAGGAGAAGCTGCAGCTCAGCATCACTGCAGACTGTCGTCGACCACCGCCGACAGCCGTCGACCACCGCCGATCTCCGTCGACCACCGCCGACTGCCGTCGATCTCCGTCGACCAGTGCTTACCGTCTTCGACCACCGCAGACCTCCATTGACTTCTGTCAATCGCTGTCGACCACCGCTAACCACCATCGTCAATCACTCCTAATTAGACGTTGTTTGACACTGTAATCTGAAGAATATAATTACCCTTTCCCGTCTGTGGGACAAGGAATTTCTGTAATCATCAATCAATAGTGAATTTTCGCAACTTGGTCTGGCCCCGTGTTTTTCCCTTTACGGGTTTTCCACGTAAAAACTTCTGGAGTTTTCACCGCTTATTTCTTTTTCATCTGTGTGTGTGTTGAATTCTCGTACAACGCTAAGACAATAATCAGTTACTCTATCGCCGTGAATTTTCTAGCACACATCAGTTTGATGCCGTCTGTGGGAAGCTCTCAATCCCATCACCGAAGTACTTGCTCAATTTCCTACATGGCAAACATACAAGATATTCAGAACAACGAAACACCTCTCTCCAACACCTATCATTCTAGAGAGCAGTCATGAAGTCAAGGGCGGCATGTTTCTTCATCTTCCCGTCCTGGAACACACTGTCTTGCCAACGAGGGGGTTTCAGGTCCTATGGAAGAACACATGCGAAGAATGGAAGAGTCTCAACTGCAGATTATACAACTCCTACGTGAGACCCAACAACCTCCAATGAACGAAACTCGTTTACCATTAAATCCACGATATACAAGAGATATGCCCGGAGGAACTCGTACCGGCCCCCTCCCCAAGAAGAACACTTCTCGTTTCAGGTCATGATAATAAAATCCTAGACACTGCAAGTTCCACTCATCCATCTCATGCAGCTCACCTGGCACTGCAACATCTTGCCATAGTTCCAAATGATGTCATCCGTAACGAACTACGTCGCCTCATCCAGAAAGAGTTCCCTATAAAGAAAAAGGATCGCTTCTACACTCACAATAACATCATAAATCCTCTCCCTTTGTGAATGCGGTCCTTCAACACCCCATCCCAACCGGCTTCAAGCTGCTGAACATTGATGCATATGAAGAGATAACTAAACCCTATGAACATATTGATCATTATCGAACCATCATGCACATTCAATGTGCCTTTGAAGCGCTTCTGTGTCAGGTGTTTCCTGCCACTCTTAAGGGACAAGCTCGAACCTAGTTCTACTCTTTGCTGGGGGGCACTGTAAACACATTTAACGATCTGGCCAGACTGTTTATGGAGCAGTTCATAGCAAATCGACGGATCATCAATGATTCATCCCATCTCTCAAGAATTCGTCAAAGTGATGGAGATTCGCACGACTACTTTCGCATATTTTCTACTGAAGCTCGTCAAATTCCAGGAGTGGATCCAGAGTTATTAAGGAGGGTCTTTCTTAGGGGTTTCCGCCTAGGACCCTTCTATTCATCACTTATGCGGAAGACAATTTGTTCTTATGCTGATCTTGTACACCGTGTTAAGGCACAAATCTCTGCAGATGAAGTCATCATTGCTTACAAGGAACAATTTGAGCGATTAGGGGGCAAGCGCAAGAATAACGCTGGAGATACCAATCAAATCTCACAGTAAAAACTCTACGTCGCAACTCTTCGCCGCAACTCTGTGCCGCAATTCTTCGCCAAAACTTTTCCCCGCTACGCAGGACGATTTCTCTTATGGGAAATTCCGAATCAGCTGAAAACACTACCTCTAAACCCTTCTTTAGGCCACTATTTATAGGCTCAAAAATGTCTTTGGCCATTAAATGTCCATTATTAGAAAATAAAAATAAAAATAAAAAATTTCATTTCATATTCTTTCTATTTTGATCTTTCAAATTCTACATTTATGAGATGAAATTAATTGGAATCCAATATAAAAATGATAATAATAATAAATAATAATAATAGCAGTTTATATATATACATATATATATATATATATATATATATATACATATATATATAAGGTTATTTTTCCTATAACCCTTCAGCTTTGAATTCCCTTAGAATTCCCTTAGCTCGTTCGAATTCCCTTCAAATTCCTTCAGCTCGTTCGGATTCCTAAATCAGCGATAATTCCCTTAGCTTCAAATTCCCTCAGCCCGTTTGGATCTTCCACCCGTTTGGATCGGATCCTGCAACCCCTCAGCTTCAGCCCGTTCGGAAATCCACGGGTCCGGCTTCCAAAAACGGTCCAAATCACACCTGGTTCGGGCCCGCAGAAGTAGTGTGGGTCAGTTGACCCGCCGTTCCAACTCGCCAGTTGCCCGACTGGGCCAATAGCACGGGTCAGCTGGTCCAGCTGAGCCCATAAAAAATAGATTTAATTATGTGAGGAGCACAATATTCGAACCCCTGACCTCCTCGACGTGACACAAAACCTTTATCACCGAGCTAGGCTCAATTTCTTTACCAGTTAAGGCTTTATAGTTTTAATATAGTAAACTTCACAGAATATTAATAATCCTATATATAAATGTAATAATAAAAAAATGGCTCCAGAACATAATATTTTCGGACCAAAAAAAAGATCTCGCCCAAAAATAGGGGCAACTAATACACCACCAAATATTTTTCATCATCCGACACAAATCTCGAGCAATCTTTTGAATAAGAAATATTCAAATCTTGATAAAAAGACATCCAGAGCTCCTATTTCAACAAACTTATAGTCAAACTGACCGGCTCAATGAGACAAACCTAATGATATAAAAACTAATCTAATCCGAGTCAAATTAAGATTAGATCAAGCCATTAATCCATTCTTAGAAGATTTCCAGACATATTTGAAAGGTCAAACAAATGTCGAGACTAGTAATTCTATACTCGAATCAAGCGTCTCGACAAGACGAATCCAACGAGCCCAATATCACTGAATTTTGACATCGTTAAGGTCATCAAATACTCCTTAAACGTCATTTGGTTAAGGGAAGCTCTCTGGACCATCCGATCAAAAATGTTGCATTAATTACACCCAAAACACTGTAAATAGACCCCAACCCTCACATGAGAGGGGGAGAGGCCTAGAGAGAGCCTAAAGTCTTGAGGAGAAGCTGCAGCTCAGCATCACCGCCGACAGTCGTCGACCACCTCCAATCGCCGTCGACCACCGCCGATTTCCTTCGACCACCGTCGACCGCCATTGACTACCGTGGATCTCCATCGATCAGTGCTTACAGTCGTCGACCACCGCAGACCTCCATTAACCTCTGTCAATCGCCGTCGGCCACCGCTAACCACCATCGTCAATCACCACCAACTAGACTCTGTCAATCGATACTATAATCTGAAGAATCTATAATCATAAATCAATAGTGGATTTTCGCAACTGGGCCAGGCCTCTTGGTTTTTTCCTTTATGAGTTTTCCACGTAAAAACTTCTGGAGTCGTTACCACTTATTTCTTTTTCATCTGTGTGTGTGCTGAATTATCATACAACGCTAAGACGATAATCAGTTACTTTACCGCCGCGAATTTTCTAGCACGCATCAATAACATATTACAATGCTAACTACTTAAATCTATGAGTTCATTGACCATATGCAAAAATGTATAGTACATGAGAACTCTCATAATAATTAAATAATGTTTCTTTACCACATTGTTACGATGATATCTAAACTCTAAGATTTGCAACAATGAAGCCACGAAAAGGAAAGAAGGCATATAAGAGAGGGAGTTCTTAATTAGTTGCATAACATGAGGGTAACCAAATAAATATGAGAATGATTCATATTAATCAAAGAGTAAAGAATACAAGTATGTGGATCGCCTAGTAAAACAATTATCTAATATTTTATGACGACTTAAATATGTCATCAAAGCTTAAATAAAATATCTCTAAGGGACACCTCTTCTAGTATATATACAAAATCTCTTTGGCTTCAAGAAAAGATATATCATCATTCCTATTTCATAATAATTTATCCCTGTTAGAAAAGATATGGATAAGCTTTATATTATTAAAATAATTAGTAACTAAATAAGACGAAATATTTCCCACTATATTGCATAATTTTTATATGTTGATATCCTCTTTACAGACATCGAAACTTCTCTTCCTCTTCACCATGTTTCATTGACTCTTATTTCTCAAACAATACATTCTTATCAAATAGATAGATTACTGCCTACGTTAAAAGCACTACTAGGTTTTCAAAAATATTAAAATAGGTAAAATGAAAAAGAAGAAGATTCTTGATAATTGATATGCAGATATTCAAAGGCCAATTATAAGTGACAGAAATGTAAGAAGTGTAAAAAAAAAAAGAATTGTTTGTTACTGTTCTAAACTGTAGTCGGAGCTTGATGCAATTTTAAAACTCGGCAGACCTCCCTTAGTGCTTTCCATCATGAGCTTATCATCTCCGATTAGTTTTGAAACTTGATCTTCTTCTACTTCACTCATTAATATTCCAAAAACTAAAAAGCAAAATACCTTTAAAAATATCTTTAAGAAAAAAGTTAATACAACATACAAGTTAGCAGATCAAATTGCATTAGGATTGATAAGTGAAGGAAAATATGAGAGTAGGAATTCTCTTATTCTTTAATGATCAAAGTATAACTCTCCTCATATAAAGAGTAAAATACAATCTAGTATTATAACCTACCAAAGATACAACAACCAACAAAGAAATATAACTTAATAAGAAAGGAGAAAACGAGAATAAATCTAAAATGAGAAAATCATAATTCCACACTCCCCCTTAAGTTGGGTCATTGATGATGTAAAAGGTCCAAGTTGGTATTCAAATCAGTGAAACTTCCTAGAGGTAAAGATTTAGTAAAGACATCGACAACTTGAAGATGGGTTGGAATGTTGATTAAGTGAATAATTCCTCTATTGAACTTCTTAGAGAAAAAATGTCTATCAGTCTCAATGTGCTCGGTCAAGTCATGATGCAGATGATTCTTTGCAATATTAATGACAGTTTGATTGTCATAAATCATCTTTATGGGATTGACTGTGTAGTGTCCTAACTCATTTAGAACCCTTTGAATCCACATTCCTTCATAAATTCCTAACACAAGTGTCTGATACGCAAATTATGCATTACTTCTAGAGACCATCGTTCTCTTCTTGCACTTCCATGTGACAAGATCTTCCCGAAGACAGAATAATAACTAGAGATGGATCTTCTGTCTGTGAGTTTTCCTGCCCAGCTAGCATTAGTGTAAACCTCTACCTCTCTGTTGTCAAATTTCTAAAGCAATAACTCCCTACTAGGAGCCATCTTAATAAACATTAAAATTCTGTAAACCATCTAAAAATGTTATTTGAACCATGTTTCCTGAAAATTAGAGAGTCGTCTTAGATGGTTTGGTCACATTAAACATCGACCATCTGATGAACCTATTATGAGAGTAAATGTTTTAGATTGACATAGGTTAAGAAAGGTAGAGGTAGACCTAGGAAGACTTGGGCTTATTGGGTAAAAAATGATCTTAATTTATTGAAATTAAATTAAAATATGACACTAAATAGGACGCAATGGAGAAAAAAGATTCATGTAGTCGACCCCACTTAGTGGGATTAAGGCTTTGTTGTTATTGTTGTTGTTGTTGTTGTTGTATTTTTAACATAGAACATAATATAATTGCACACGTTGTATTTGTAGTACATGTTTTCTTCACATTTTTTATAGAAGACACATTAGTTTAATTCGATGTTCTGGGCATACTCAGACTAGTTTATTTTATGATCAGATGACATTTGCGTAATGATGGTTGTTGTCGAGGCAATTTAGGCTTAAATCCTATGTTATCATGCTCATTGTTGTATACTTTCATCATATTTGCACAGAACAATTTGTGCTGTAAATATGGAGGTCAACATAATTGTCGTAATTATGTTCAGATGTTTACGCTGGATGCCAAATAATGGAGTGTTTCATATTATAGTATCTATCAAATATTTACTTGTAAAGATAGGCAATTCAAAGTATTTGTGGTGTATTAATTCGTAGTAAGTTTCAATCAAAGCAAATATACAAGCACCGATATAAATGCTTACTCCAAGAAAAGGAACTTGATATTAATAAAATTTTAAAGTGTTTTTAATATCATGACAAGGGGCTGCTCTCTACCCTACTCTCTTACTCTAACTTACCTCCTTGTCTGATTTGCATGAATTACTTATCTTACACTCCTCCCCAAGGAATTTTTGAAGTTCATTTCAAGATATCTCCAAACTCTTCTTACACAATCAAGGACTCTCCTCTCTTACACTTAATCTCACCCCTACTAACTCACACACCATTTAGAGCTCCCCTTTTCTACCAGTCAATAACCTATTTTAATAAAGCTTTGAGAATAACTAAGAGTCACTTCAAGCACCTCTTCAAAATTCATTGCACAAAAGTCAAAACCGCTTCTGGCGCTATGTCGCCAAACTGGGGCGCTATAAGCGTATGTTACGTCAAGAACTGGTGTTATGGTGCTAAATGCTGGCGCTATAGCGCCAGATTTTGTGGTGTTATTTTTGATCAATTTTGACCTCATTTCGCTCCATTTTATTTAAAGCTTCATTTCCTGTACCTGAAACAAAAAATATGCAAAATACCTTCTATTAAAGTGTAATATCATATAAAGTAGGTATTAGATGCATATAAAAAGGTAGTCAATCCTTAGGCATCTCACGGGGGCAGGTGATTGAGGCAAAAAGTGTTTTCAGCGGGTTGCGGCAGTCGGTCGAGGTAGAAAGTGATGTTGATCAGGCCCGGGCGACCTGTCAAGGCAAAAATGGTGTCGACCGGGCTGGGGTGGCCAATTGAGGCAAAAAGTGTTGCCGACTGGCTGAGACAGCCGTTCGAGGAATAAAGTGTTACTAATAGGTCGAGGCAGCAGGTCGAGGAATGTCGATTGAGATGTGAAGGCCAGTCGAGGCAAAAAGTGATGCCACGGAATGGGGGGCTAGTCAGACCAAAGTGGTCGGTCAACCTGACCCGTATGGCCGGTTGAGGCAATATGCAAGTGCAAGATGCTTTATTCAAGACACACATGACACCATTCAAAGCAAACGGTCATGCTTGATAACGATCCACACTCGTGCTAATGATCTCACTTAGGACACCTAAGGTTTAGCACTTGGATGCGCGACATAGCTGCCTCTGACTTTGGCATGGAAAATGTGGAGGATTTTACCATCCGATTTCTCACAGGGTAAGTCATTCACTGTTCGTAGGGAGGACTGCTACAAATCTTTTCATGTCTAATGAATGCTCGTGATATCGTAGGATGGCTAGCTACAAAGCTTTTCCTATCCCTCGTGATCGAACTCAAAAAAGCGCTCCAAGGAAGGTTGGGAGCATGAAAGCCATGAGAAATTGGGTTTTCTTATTTGAGGTAGGGAGGTAAGGAAGCAAGTGATAGAGAGAAAGATTGAGAGGAGAGAGAGGAAAGAGAGCAATAGAATAGAGAGTAAGTGAGAGAGAGTGATCATGGAGAGAGAAAGAGAGAGAGAATGAGGAATTAAGAGTGAGAATGAAACCAAATAGAGAGGAAGAGAGCGTGAAAGGGAGAGAGTGTGAGAGAGAAATAAAGAGAAGAGGGAGTGAGAGAGAGAGAGAGGTAAGTTAGAGAAGGAGAGAGGGAAAGAGTGAGAGAGCGAGAGAGAGAGAGAGAGCAAGAGAAAGGAAGATAAGGAGATAAGGAGAGCAGGAGAAAGGGAAGGATGAAGGGAGTGGAAGAGGGAGGGAGAGCAAGAGAGAGGCAGTGAGAGATAAAGGGAGCGCAAATGAGAGAGAAAGAAGAGAGCAAGAGAGATATAAAAAGAGGTGAAATAGAGAGTGAGTGAGAAAGAGAGATAAAAGGAGGTAGTGAGAGGGTTTAAAAAAAGTACAGGAAAGAAGAAGGAAGATAGAGTGAGAAGAGAGACTAGGGGAATATCGAGTAAGATTAAATAAGTGAGGGAGAACAGAAGAATGTTGAGAGAGAGAGAGCAAGAGAGGGGGAGATGGAGAGGGATAAAGGTGGGGAAATGGAGGGAGGGAGTGAAGAGAGAGAATGAATGAGGGAGGGATGGAAGCAAGAGAGAGGGGGATGAGTGAGAGAAAGGTAAGAGAAAAGAGATGAGAGAGAGCAACAAAGGAGAGTATAAGATAGAAAAAGAGAATAGAGAGTGAGAGAACATAATAGAGAAGGGGATAGAGAGACAAGAGAGAAAAATTGAGCAAGGGAGGGAGAGGAGAGAGTGAGAGAGAAAGAACAAAATGGTATCAGAGAATGAGATAGAGAGCGGGAAATGGAGCTAAAGAGGTGAGAGGGAGAGAGATTAAGACAGAGTGAGAGAGTGTATGAGTATGTGAGATGGAGAGAGAATAGTGAGCTACATAAGGGAGACTTAGAGAGGGCACGAATGAGGGAGTGAGAATGATAGAGGGAGAGAGTGAGAGAGATAAAGAGAAAAATTGAGAGTGTGAAAGAGATCTAGAGAGAAATAGGAAAAGAGAGTGAGGGAAAGAAGAGGATATAACAAATCTCTCTCCCTCTCTCATCCTCTTTCCCTCTCCATCTCTCTCTCTCCTTCTTTCCTTCTCGTTCATTTTATTAATCTCCCTCCCTATCTTAATCTTTCTCACTATATTTTTCTCTCTCTTCCTCTCTCGCTTCCTCTCTCTCTCTCTCTAAAATCTCTCTATCTCAATCTCACTCCCTCTCTCTTCAATCTCTCTCACTCTCTCCATCTATCTCCCCCATTCTCACTCTCACCCTTAATCTTGCCCTCTATCTCTCTCTTTCTCGCTCTGTTCCTTTCCCTCTATGTCTCATTTTCTATTATGTTTCTCTTTATTTACTCACCCTTTATCTCCCTATATCCATCACTCTAACTCTCTAGCCCTTCCTCTTATTCTCTCTCTCTCTCTCTCTCTCTTCTCTCTCTCACCCCCCTCTTCTTTCTCATTGTCAATTACTCTATCTCCTTCCCTCCATCGCTCCTTATTTTTCTCTCTTTTTCTCTCTAACTTTGGCATGGAAAATGTGGAGAATTTTGCCATCTGAGTTCTCATAGGGGAAGTCATTCACTGTTTATAGGGCAAACTAGCTACAAAGCTTTTCCTATCCCTTGTGATCGAACTCAACCAACCGCTCCAAGGAAGGTTGGGAGCACGAAAACCATGGGAAATTGGGATTCCGACCCCTTTAGGATTTAGACCTAGGGTTCATTGAGGGGAATCCCTCGACTACGTATAAGAATGGCCATGCACGTGATTCCCGACCTAGGGTTAGCTCTAGGAAATCAACGATCCCTCACAAATGCGTGGCCGTATCAGCTAATGTTAGCAAGCTCACTCACTCCGTGCGTGTGACCGAACCCGCACGCCTATAAAAACTAACCCTAGGGCCGACTAGGAGTTCGGAGAATCTCACCATCGCAAAGGTTATAGAAGCATTTCTTGGTGTAGGAGGAAGCTCTCCTCGCTAATGAGAAAGAAGCATGCTCTTTGCTGGCTCGAATTATCGGCGTTTTGGACCACATGCCGACTCACCTCGCAGGACATGTACGGAGAGAGTGAAAGAGCGAGTAGCGAGTGAGGGCAAGAGGTATACAAGTATAAGCAATTTTAGCATGTAATAAAATGACTAAAACATACCTTTGCGAGGAGGTCGTCCGTGGCTCTTTGCGCCGTAGTGCGGTCGCCACTTCGCAAGTTGGTGGGAGCTCCGGCGAGGCTTTTGACCGAAAAGGAGAGCATGCTGGTGATGTTGTGGGCACCCCGGGTCTAGAGGAATGAACACTTGCGTGAAGGTTTTTCCTGTGAAAGGGAGTGCCGATCGTGGAGAGAGTTGGTCGGTGGTTAGCGTCACCTGCAGGAGCATTATCGCGGTAGGTGACCACAAAAGGGAGCTTCGGGTCGAGAGAGCAAGCACCGGCACGAGGAGGCTTCAACAGGGAGGAAGGCTGGTGCTCTTCGGCCGTTGGCAAGAGCAGCGGTGCGTGCGCGAAGCTGGTCGGGGTGCTGTGCCAACAAGAGAGATCCGGCGCGTCTGAGGCTCAGTTCCTTTTCTTTTTAAATTTTTTAATATTTAACTTAAATGTGTCAATTTATGCTTTACCCATATGTGCATAGAGCCATAATTAAAATCGACATTATGGACGCACTCGCGCAGTCTAATTCGTCATCTGAAGTTATCTGGACAAATTCGTCGATGGGCGAGATAATTTGAGCAAGTTTCGCGCTAGTCGCGGTGAATGAATCAGCTGGCTAGATCGAAGCCGACCATTAAACAAAAATGCCAACTGGTCTTCCCCTGAGCGACGACCGAAGTCTAGCAAAATGACTTCGGCAGCGTGCCACTTAACATGCGTCGAAGGGTTTCAAATGGATCTCTTGCACTACATAGACCAACACATGCATCAAGCAACATGCCATAGCACTTGAGCGGATATCCTACACTCGCGACATCAAAATTTGATGCTAACACAATTATTCTGATTTATTTCATATATAAGAGCAAACAATCTTTTCATCTGAAACAACACAACAAAATGGTTTTTTCAAATAGAACCTTACTTCTTTTATTATCAGCTTTCTGACAACAACTTTGAAATTACTTCTCGTAAATACAGTCCAAAAGGCACTGCAAGTAGGGCTGTCAAAAAAGCTCGTTGTTCGCGAACAGTTTGTGTTCGATTCGTTCGATAAGTAAACGGGATGAACACAAACAATTTTTTTCAGTTAGTTAAACGAACAAAACATGAACATTGATGTGTTCGTTCGTATTCAAATCATTATTGTTCGAAATATAAAATAAATTAAAATAATTATATATAAATAATTTATGATATTTTAAAAAATAAAATTTTATAAATTATAATATATAATAAGTTATTAATAATAATATATTAATATACTATATTAGTAATATACTAATATAGATATTATATATTTATATAATATAAGTTATATATCTAATATAATATATTATTTATATATTTTAATATTAAGGCTGTCAATCTGGCTCGTCGTTCACGAACAGCTCGTGTTTGAGTCGTTCGTTAAAAAACGAACACAAACAGTGATTTCACAAATAATTTCAAACACGAGTTTATTTCAAATATATGAAATTTTAAACCAATCGAACACAAATAAAAGTTCTGTTCATTCATGTTCGATTCGTTTACGCCCTTAACTGCGTGATATATGCAAAATGCATCTTTTGAGTGCTACTCATCACTGTTTTCACCAAATAAAGAGCTTGGCTTTGTCTAAAAATTGCTAATCTCAGGAATTCACCGCACACAGATCAAGCAAATCCAAAGTTCTAGACGACTATTACTGCGTGCAACACCGCGCAGAGGATACAACGTTTTTTTTGGTCAGCAACCAACTAACTATCGAATTTTCCAGAACGAGAAAGGTTCCACACGTGGCATCATAAGAACCACAATCCTCGGCGGTGATTTCACCGTAGCGGTTTACAATAGAACGACCGCGTAGTTTACCCAAGTGCTGCTTACAGTAGAAGGAATTTCCAAGCGGTGTCATAGATGGCCGGGAAAACCATGCTCGCCGTTCAGTACAGCGGTTATGGTGGCGGTGCTGCCGCATTAAAGGTTGGGATAATGTCTTTTACAGTTCTTCGATGTTGTTCTTTTGCTGGTACTTTTGATTTGTTTGGTATACGTTATTGGGTTTATTAGATTTTTTGTTAGATTGTATGGGAAATAAAGATTAAAGAATCTTTTCAAATGAATTTGTCTGCTAGTGCTTGTGTTATTCGGATGGAATCGCTTTAAAGAGATCAAAGAGATTTTTCCAAGTTCTATAAGGATTCGGTAAATTCTCTAATTTCATATTTGATAGATCTTGAGAGTATTAAATCATGGAAATTGTTTGACATGATAATTAGTAAATAGGTTGGGATAATCTCTTTCATGGTTCTTCCATTTTGTTCCTTTATTATTACTTTTGATTTGTTTGATATACATTGGTGGATTTATCTTATGTTAGATAGAATAAGAAATGCTTGATTAAAGAAGCTTTTCAAATCAATTTTTCTGCTTGTGCTTGTTTTATGAGTGGATGCAAGTCAAGGCGAAGGGGGGGGGGGGGGGTGGTGGACATTATCCATATCGGAACCTTTATTGGAGGATATTATCTTATTTGGATGCACCAATAAGGTTCTCGAAGACGATGACGGTGACTGCGCGCTAGTGAGCTGCTCAGTGTTGTTGGAAAGTATCACACAAAATTAAACTTCTATGAACTCACTATCAAAATTTCTGGCAAGATATAGGTCTTAACTTGCACAATCTTTCTTTAAATGCTTAATTTTTCATTTATCTTCGTCTCTTCTCTATTCGAAGCTTTTGTTTCTTACTGGCAGAAACTTAAAGAGAATGTATTATTGATATATTTAAAGTTAACTCGTTTAAAATTAAGTCATGCTATACAATATTCACTCTTTAAATCAATCTCAATATTTTATTTTTTGCTCATCAAACAACTACTAACAAATTTCTATCATCTGTCACAAATCTCAAAATAATTTTTTTGAGCAAAAAATATTCAAAATTTGATTAAAAGACATCTGGAGCTCCAATTTAAGCAAACTTATGGTCAAGCTGACCGGCTCAACGAGACGCGCCCAATGGTATAAAAATCGGCCTAATCCGTTTTGAATCAAGCCCAGATCAACCCATTAAATCACTTTTGAAGCTCTCAATCGAGTGCCTTGACGAGACGAATCCAAATAGCCCAACATTGCTCAATTTCAGCATCATTAAGGTAGTCAAATTTCTATCAAACACCGTTTGATCAAAAGGATCTCTCTGGGCCCTCGGATCAAGAGTGTTTTGGATTCCTGCCTTATTTGTAATTTGGACTCATTAAATAGAGCTCTAAACCCCTCATGAAGGGGGAGCTAGATCTTGTATCAAGAGCAAGTCCAGCCTGCAGAAAGGGGAGCTACTGCCCTTCATCCTGTATCATAGATCCGGCCAATGTCGCCCAACGTCGGCCTCCTCCACCTGCAACCGCCAACCGCCGTATAAAGTGTTGGCCTCTCGCTCCCACGGTGCCAGGTTAACGCCACTCGCAAACTACGATTGCCACAGTCGCCTTTGGCAGTCGCTTTTGGACCCAGCCGCAGCTTCCGACCGCCTCTTGCATTGCAGATTCGACCAACTCCGGCCTCCACCCCCTTCCGCCTGTTGCCACTGCTTCTGGTCATCGCAGTTTCCAGTCGTGGCCATTTGCAAACGCTGCTGCCTCTAGCCAACTCCTGTCACAACCACCTCGGGCCAGTATCTTATTCGCCTCTTCCGGCAGTCGCCGCCTCTTCCGGCAGTCGCCGCCTCTTCCGGCAGTCGCTGCTTTCGGCCTCCGCCACCACCGCCACCATTCTTCAAGCCTTCACCACCTTTCGACCATCCCTGCCTTTAGTCGCCGCCGCCACTTTTGGCTACCTCCAACACTGCAGATTTGACCAACTTCGGCTGTAGTTGCCTTGCAACTGCCACTCCTGCTTCATATAATCGCTACTTCCGGTCTTCACCAGCCGCCGCCGTCTCTGGCCAACTTCGGTCACCAACGTCTCGGGCTACCTTCTCCTCCGCCTTTTTTGCATGTCGTCGCCTCCGACCTCCGCCACCATCTCCAGCCTCCGCTACCTTGGGCCACTGCCACCTCCCACTCCCTACAGCAGAGCAACAAGTCATCCTACTCACAAAAATTATAACCCAAAAAACTGTGTAACTCTTCCCCACCTATAGGATAAGGGGATGTGCCTGTAATCATCAGCTATGACCTACTTGGTTAATAACTTGTGCAACTCCCGACTCCGGCCTCTGTGGCCTACAGAAGCTGTTATAGCTCATCATTACGACTCATGTGAGTAACTACAACCTACATCTGCATAGCTCATGCAGCTCCCGAATCCGGCTCTTGCGACCTACAAAAGTCGTCACAACTCGCCACTATGACTTACGTGTTCAACTATGACCTATGTGGTTCATAGCTCGTGCAGCTCTGAATCCGCCCGCGGCCTAGGGACGTCTTCACACTTCACCACTATGGCTTACGTGATTCATAGCTCGTTAGCTTTCTACTCAGCCCCCCGCGACCTACGAACGTCGTCACAGTTCGCCGCTACGGGACCAATTATGACCTATACGGTTCACAGCTCGTGCAACTTCTAACTTCGGACTCTGCGGCATATGGACGTCATCGTAGTTTACCACTACAACTCATGTGACCAACTACGACCTACGTGGCTCAGAATTCCTATAGCTTCCTACTACGGTCTCAGCGGCAAAGTGACACTTTTGAAACGACCATTTTCAGTTCACATGACCCACTACTTCCATGGGCTTTAACTATTGCCTATAAGACAAGCTGATGATACAACCACTATATACAATATTTATGATAGACTACTACCTCCATAACAATCGACGGCGGCCTTGCAACCTACTTTCTTCGAGAACTACATTTAATATAGCTAGAGTTCAACTATTATCGACGAACCGCTGTTGTACATCTACAATGATTATTATTGTAACACCATCTTTCTTAATTCAGGAGAGATGTGGACCCATGTACGCAAAATTACATGATGGATCATTTCAACTAGACAATGCCCCATTGTTTATTCCCGTTCTGAGTTTTCCACAAAAGAACTTCTGGCGTCGTTATTGGTTGCTTGCATCTATCTAATTGTGCGCTGAATTTTCCTGCAATGTTAAGACAATAATTGATCACTCTGCTGCTGAAAATTTTCCAGCATGCATCAGTAATATCTAACATATGAATTTTCAATATGCTAACTTTTTAAATAATCTTTGTTCATAGTTCCATGCTTGCTAGACTACTCATTCTCGTCCCTTTGGAGAGTCGTATTTTGTGAAAAAGGAGGCACATCATCTATGGAGGCTCTAGTGGTGCTCTTGTCATCTACTACCTTTTTGGCATCCTTTCATTGCTCAGGAGTTAAATCTCTATAAATCAAGTATTTATTAAATCCTCTTAAATTCCAAAAGGTGTGTACGAACAAGATGTAACATAGATTTCGTTGAGCAATCCCTAAGATTAGCAGGAATTAGCTCAAATATTGACTAATTCCCGCCAAAATTTACCAAATGTCCTTTTTGTTTTTGCATTTTGAAAGGTTATGCTTGATGTAAAGAGTCTAAGAAGATGGGGTGCTTCTTATTTAATAAAATAAACTCATATTATATTGGTGTAATCATCAATGATGGCGCATATTGAGCCTCCAGTCATTCAGTCTTTCATTTTGAGTAGAATTTTGTTCATCCTTCCGCTTTGGATATTATCTTTGATGTGGTTAGCTTTAACACATCACCAACACGCACCACAATGAACTTTGGATTTGCTTCTTTGTTGAGATTTGGTTTGCCTTTGTTGCTGCATCTCCTTGTAGTTCCCCTTTGTTTTTAGGATTCAAATCATCTTACTTAATAGAGCCTTCACCCATCCCTCATTTAAGATCAAGTCTTGGTGAATGTCATCAAGTTTCAAGTTTTATTGAACCATATGAAGTACTTGATCATTGCCATAGTTCCAGCCCAACCTCCTGGTAGTGATAAGAACAAGCTCAAATAGCATGAACTCTATCATAAAAGTCGATATCAATCAAGCTCAATCGGCTTGTGATAAAACTGATTCATTGATATGACCCATTCTAGATGTGCCTTCAACCATTCTAAAAGTGAAAAATCATATTAGATATATCTTATATACATTTAAAGAGTTCTCGTACATGTTCGTTAGAGTTTTCATTACACCAGTAATGGTCTTCTCTTGCAAAATGTCGTAGGTAATGTTTGTCTGTGCTAGATATATAATTCCCAATGTCCGTCTACCTAGGAGGTTCTAATCTTCTTAGCTCATGGTTTTTAGCTTCATTTTAAGAGAGGTATTTATAACATTTTTTTAGTACATGTAATCCTGGATTTGAATCTTTCATTACTTGAAATCTTTGTCGGACTCATCGATCTCCTACAAATGCCACTGCTCCTACTTTTTCTGGGGAACTACAAAGCCTGGCTCTGATATTAGCTGTTTGAGAAGAATAACAAGATAGCTTTGTTAGGTATGACTCATATCTAAGGAGTTGGAGTTTTCTTTGTGAAGAGGTGTGTCTCCTGGTAAAAAAGGAGCGTCTCTTGGAATAAAGGGGGTTGAGGGGAGTGAGGGCGAGTTAGTAATTTATCTGTCTATAAATAGATGTGTAATCCTATGGATATGTGAACCGAACTATTGTAACTCCTCTGAAATAATGAATTTCGCCGGCTCGCTCCCGAGGACGTAGGCAATTCTTTGCCGAACCTCGTTAAATCTCTGCGTTCTTTTTTTAATTTGTGTTGATTCCTGTTTTCGCTCTGAATTTTTTTCATAACAATTGGTATCAGAGCCTCGTTCGAAGGAATATGAGGAGATCGACGCGGAAGATCGAAGAAGGATTTTGAGATTTGATTTGCGTCAGAGGAAGAAGTTCGGTTCCGTCGTTGCTGAAGGATTCTTGATTGAAGGAATAATCGCGACGTTCAGCGATTCGAGGAGGATTCGAGTTAGCGGGAGAAGAGGCGCTTGGGAACGGAATGGGGAGAATTCGAGAAGGAGAACCAGCGAACAGAAGGAGAACCAGCGAGAGCAACGACAGTTCGCAGGAAGGAGATCCGGGTTCCAGCAGTTCTTGCGCGGATTTGGCGCGACATTTCACGGTTCAGGCGACGTAACTGCCGGATTGTACAGGCGAAAGGTGCATGCGGTTCTGGCGCTTGCGAACGGGGCGTGGGGTTCTGGAAGCAGGGAAGTCCGCAGTTCGGTTCGCGACATTGAGCACTCGGCAGTTCGTGGAACAGTGGAGTTACGCGAAGGAGAAAAAGGCGAGGCGTTCAGTCCTGCGGCGTTCGCAGATCCGGATCCGGATCGCGGCAGTTCGGGAGTAGTTCCGGTTGGTTCGCGCGACAAACGAGAGGAGGTGCGCGACGGTTGCAGGGCGTGCGACGTTTCGCGGTTGGAACAGGCACGAGCAGTTTCTGGCAAAGAGGCGCGTGTTGCGCAGTTCGGAGAGTCGGTTCGCGGTGGACAGAGGAACCAAGTTTTGCGCTGGGCAGTTCGCAGCGAAAGGGAGCGTCGCTCCGCATAGGCAGCCAGGCGTCGCGACTGAGTTGGACTGCGGCAGTTTCCGCGAAGAGGTGTGACATCGTGCCGAATCGCGGCATCGGTTTCGGCTAGGGAGTTCACCGGGTGGCGTCGCTGTGAACCGCGACGGTTCGGCGGGATTCCGCGGGATAGTCCGCTGATCGTGGTCGCGAACAGGCGGTCGGTTCGCTCCATGCAGTTGCATCGAACAGGCGTCGCAGTTGCAGCGAACAGGCGTGACAGGGAGGAGTCGGGAATCTTCCATTTTGCACTAAAGGAATATTCCCTCCCTCTATGGTTTACTGTTGACGCGCGTCGGTTCGCGTGAAAAAGTGGCTAAAGGAGGAGAAGAAATTAATTTTTTGTTGCTGTTAAATGCTTCTGAGAGGACGAATGAGGAAATAGAAATTAATTCTTGTTGCCGTTAAATGCTTCTGACAACATAAAGGAATTAATCCATGTTGGCATCAATTCCTTCTCTCATCCTGGAGCCGGAATAGAGAACAAGGAATTTAGGAGCAGGCAGCGAAGAGCTCCTCCAAGTAGTCTGATGCACTTCTGTTCCGTGGAGGAGCAGGGAAAGATCCACGAAAGTCCAGGTGGATGTTCAATTACCGCGAATATTTGGTTTACGGAGGACTTGAGGGCAGTTACCGTCAGCGACAGGAAGTCGACTATGCAGGTGGAAGGATCTGCGAATAATTGGTTCGGCGGAGGACTTGCGGGCAGAACCGAGGTGTAGACAACAGGAAAGACTTCGCGGAATTTGCGGAGAAGGTCAAGTTCACGACCTGAGGTTCCTGCAGTTGCTGCCATTTTGGGCGGCGGGCTTGTCGACAGACGGTTGGCGCGATAGCCTTAGTGGCGGCCACGCGATAGAATTTCGTGAAGGTGTTTCGCGAGGTGGAGTTCGCGATCAGGCGGACTAGGCGTCGATTTCACGAAGGGTTTTGCGGAGGTATTCTGCGAACAAGTGCGAAGGGTTTTTCGGCGTGGCGATTTGCTATCATTGAAGGATTCAAGGCTCGCGGGAACGAACAGGCGAAGCAGTTTGGATACATGGCTGCGGTTCGGCGAGTATCTGCGACCAACGGAGTTCGCAGGTTTGTTGCAGGTGATGTTGCAACAGGTGAATCGCGATAGGTGAATCGCGAGGCAAAGCACAGTTCGCAAGTTCGTAGCAGGAGGAGTTATGACAGGTGGAGTTCGGCATGGTGCAGGTGGCAAGCAGGCACGATTATTTCGCGAACAGGAGTTTCGTGGAGATATTCCTCGAACAGGTGCGAAGGGATTCGTGGCTCGTTGAAACAGCAATTGGCCGAAGTACTGGTGCGAACAGGAAGGTGCTTTGGGTGCTTGATGGCACGTTTGACCAAGCCAGGTTAGATGGTTTGGTTGCC
This sequence comes from Papilionanthe hookeriana x Papilionanthe teres, assembly GCA_022702705.1. Taxonomy (NCBI): domain Eukaryota; kingdom Viridiplantae; phylum Streptophyta; class Magnoliopsida; order Asparagales; family Orchidaceae; genus Papilionanthe; species Papilionanthe hookeriana x Papilionanthe teres. The sequence continues at coordinate 151,087,805 of CM040422.1, read as the reverse complement.
CAACCCACTTTGTTGTAAGAAACTTCATGATCTATTTCTCCTAAAGGGCTGGATATTCGCAAGGTGGAGATTTTCTCTAAGGGTTTGGATATTCACAAGGTGGAGATTGTTAGATGTATTTTCTCCTAAGAGTACTGGATATTTCTTAAGGTGAAGATTTGTTTGGTAGACACATATACCGGGTGAAGCATTTCTCCTAAGGTGTTGGATATTCGCCTAGGTGGAGAATTGTTAGGTATGGCTCATATCTAGGGAGTTGGAGTTTTCTTTGTGAAGAGGTGTGTCTTCTGGTAAAAAAGGAGTGTCTCTTGGAATAAAGGGGGTTGAGGAGAGCGAGGGCGAGTTAGTAATTTATCTGTGGGTTTTATCTATAAATAGATGTGTAATCCTATGAATATGTGAACCGAACTATTGTAACTCCTCTGAAATAGTGAAATTCGCCGGCTCGCTCCCGAGGACATAGACAATTCTTTGCCGAAACTCGTTAAATCTCTGCGTTCTTCTTTTGATTTGTGTCGATTCCTGTTTTCGCTCCGAATTTTTTTCATAACAAGCTTGTAAGAAAATCAAACCAATAAACAAAGGATAAGAGTTTACACGGTTTAGAGAAGTTCTTCTATGTTTGCATCAACATCAAGAGATGTTTTGCTACTTGATCAAAGATGAACACAAGAATACAAATATTTGGCTTCACATATTTTTAGCTCTCTTTACTTTCTTTTAATTGTTTTGTTGAAACCTAAATCGCAAAGAGAGATTTCAAAAAAGAAAATTATAGCTCCATTAGGTTGTCCTTGATGTATTTGACTATCAGACGCAGGCAAAAAACTCTTCATGTTGCAAAGGACTTTGAATGACGTTTCCAATTTCCTATAAGATCACAAGAAAAGGAAACTTTCCGATCTCCAATGGGAGATCTGCAATGGGTGAAGCTAAGAGGCACTTGCTATCATTTATATAATTTTCTTTTATATAGCATGAAGAGGTGGTAGGCTTGAAGATGTATTATGTCTGAAGCTATTCTCGAGTTTCAGAACTCTTAAATTTGAAAATGAAGAGCATATTTGGTCCAAAACATATCCAAGATTTCTAAGGATTTTATTTGGATTTTAGTTGATTGTTGAGAGAAATTTGGCTTCGCTTCTAACAAAGTGAGACTTATGAATGCTTCAAATTTACTACAAAATAGCCCATGATATCTTAAGCCTGGATAAACCTTTACTCTTACTACAAATCGACAAAAGATGACCCTTTGTCATCCATTATGCATGAACCACTCTTAGAATGATGATCTTGCCTTGGGAACCAAAATTGTCCCCTAGAATCTATAATATAATTACAAATGACCTTAATTTCCTAGTCTCATGAATCTGTATATAATATATTACAAAAGTATTTCTCCAAACATCTATATAGAAATATTTTAGTTCATTCCCTTCAATGTTCTTTTTAGAGGAAAGATCAATTCATACTGAGAGTGCCTCGTTCAATCTTTTCAAAAAAAACTTTTGTTGAAGATGTTGGTGTTGTTTTATTTGTTTTTGAACTCGACCCAAATAATAGTCCATCAAGTACATTTCACCACACAAAAAAACAAAAGCTTTATCTTTAGTATGCATTATCATAGCATTTTTAACATGGTTCTCTGCCCGCTCAAGAGTGTTCTTATCAGCATAATTAAAAACTGTTCTTGAACTTTTTTGAATCAACATCTTAGACCTATTACTTCAACACAATGCACTCTTAAGCTACCATTGAATTTGCCATGTTCTATTTCAGTTATAGAAAGAAAAGTTGAATCATTCTTCTTGCTGTATTATAATAGGGAAGTAGGCCAACGAGGGCATTGAATGGCCAATGATTAGAAATAAGTTTCTCTTAATGTTGAAGTTTGAAATTGTTGTCAAGAGGAGTGGAACAAATCTTTTGCCTTGATTGATATTTATTTTCATCCGTCATTATAGTAAAAATTAAAGAAAGAAAAACTCCATTATTTTCTTATGTCTACATTCAATCCAAGAAAATGACCAAGCATTTGCCAAATTGATTATAGAATTTAGGCCAAAGCTCTCTATTTCATTTTTGCATATATGAAATTATTGTAAGCATTTGTCAAATTGATTATAGAATTTAGGCCAAAGCTTGGAAATTTCTCTATTTTCGTTGTATATATGAAATTATTGTGTGTGTGTGTGTGTGTGGACACACATGTGAAATCATCTCATTTCTCCTGGAACAATGACTCAAATCAATTTGCTCGTCGGAAGTAAATGTTACTTTTTATAAACTCATGGTAATATGGCTTTTCAGATTTTAAGACTTCTGAATATGCCTGAACTAAGAAGCGTTCTTGATATCTGTTATTATTTAGATTGTTGTGTGAGAGGGATATCGCTATTATTAACTTCTCACTTTCCCCTCCCATCTTTTATTGTCTCTCTTTTGTTTTGTTTCATATTACTGCTACTGTAAATGAAACGCATATTTATTGTGCAGTCTAGATTTAAAGCAACAGTGAATCATATTTATATAAACTAAAATTGTAACAGAAGCAGCAGCCTTATGTCGGTTTTATTAAATATTTTTGGTATGGATTGGCCAACCTCTGCACATTATCTTCATCGGTGACTCAATTATTTATTGTCTGCAGCATGTAGTGGTTCCCCTTCCTTCACCAAAGAAAGATGAGGTATTGCTCAAATTGGAGGCGGCTAGCATAAATCCTGTTGATTGGAAGATACAGAAAGGTGCTCTTCGACCATTCCTTCCTCCCAAATTTCCATTCATACCAGGTGATAATCTTTTTCCGACAGATTTCCATCAGTATAAGCGTATCTTATGATGTATTGGAAGATTAACACACACACATACCACTCAATATCTATGTATTTACATATGTAACACCTATACTTCAATTTTTACGTACATACCACCTTACTCATGCTTGAAAAGGCATATTTCAGTTTTTAAGAGTTAAAATAGCGGTATTTTTTATATGATATGAATGATTGGGTGATTTTAATGTAATAAATACATAGTAATTGGGGGTCAGTGATTTCAAACTGGCATTAAGCTTTATCCGTCTAAATCTTTACAAAACAATTTACCATGCTTTCTACTTATTTGTGTTCGTGTTTATTAAATTTCCAAATGCATCTACGCTTAACTCAGTAACCACTCTCGTGTGGAACAGTGAGTGATGTTGCAGGAGAAGTGAGTGAAGTGGGCTCTGCAGTAAAGGATTTCAAAGCCGGTGACAAAGTTGTATCCTTCTTTACAATAAAGGTTCGCCTCAGATTCATTTTTTAATATTAAGACTTACATGCATACTACTCAATATCTATGTATACATATCCGGCACCTAAACTTCAATTTTTACATATATGCCACCGTACCCATACATTAAAAACTAACTTTCACTTTTTAAAAGTTAAATGGTAATATTTTTGATGTAATTGGAAAGATTTCTGTGGTATAAATGTAAAAATTAAAGTTTAGGTGCTATATATGTAAATAAATAGGAATTGGGTGGCATGTTTATAAATGCCCCTTATATATTTTTCAGGATAATTGCATGCAAGACACCTAAAACATTTATATTTACAAATCAAGCACTCAGGCGATTTTTTGAACTACCGATGTGATGCATTTATGCGTGCCACGATCAAACTTTTCTTAAGATAATTATAGATCATCTGAAATATTGATATTTATAAATCAAACATGTAGGTGTTTTTTTGAACTACGTGCATTTACATGTGCCACCACCAAATTAGTGAGAATTTGATAAAAATGAAAAGTATGGGTTTGGAATTTTATCATGAATTTTGATAAATGAGGGAGAATTTGAAAAATAGATGAAAGTGGGTGCTTGATTTTTAAATAGCAAGGTTTCAGGTTTTTTTTTTTTCTTTGTCTGTCTATATGCACGAAAGTGTAAACTATCTTTATACCAATCTAACCCTATTGTTCACTTCCAGAATGGTGGCGGGCTTGCGGAATATGCAGTAGCCTCATCAAGCCTAACCGTGCACAGACCACCTGAAGTATCACCAGCTGATGGCTCAGGCTTGCCCATAGCTGCCTGTACTGCTCTCCAGGCACTCAAATCTGGCGGAGTCAAGTTCGACGGCACTGAAAAGCCTCTGAATGTACTCATAACCGCTGCATCCGGCGGCGTGGGTCATTATGCCGTGCAGCTTGCAAAACTCATAGGTGGCATCCATGTGACTGCAACCTGCGGTGCTCGAAACATAGAGCTCGTGAACAGTCTCGGCGCCGACGAGGTGCTCGACTATAAGAGTTCTGAGGGGGCTAAACTACAGAGCCCATCAGGTAAGAAGTATGATGCCGTGGTGCACTGCACGGTCGGCATCGATTGGTCTACATTTGAGCCAAATCTGAGTGATAATGGCAAGGTTATAGACATCACTCCATCCCCCATCACTTTTGTGAACTCTGCCATTAAGAAAATAACCTTTGCTAAGAAGAAGATAGTGCCACTGTTTTCTGCACCGAGCAAGGAGGACTTGGAGTTTCTTGTAGGGTTGGTTAAGGAGGGGAAGCTGAAGACAGTGGTGGACTCCAAGTATCCATTGAGCAAGGCAGAGGATGCCTGGGCTAAAAGCATAGATGGGCATGCTACTGGTAAGATTATCGTTGAGATTTGAGATGATGATATAATGCTTTATGTTGTGTGTGTAGGTTTGTGTATATATTTGTGCTACTTGTAGATGTCATAATGTTGGATGTTGTTTATATGGTATGTGAATTCGTTTATTATTTGGAAATGTCCAAATATGTTGTAATGAAAGACTGTAATAATATGATATATCTGTTGGATTGGTTGTTGTTTGGAGACATTAATTGGTTGAAGATGGCTTCGTGGATAAGGCAGTTGTTAGATATTTGTTGCATTAGTAGAGCATTTCAAGGCTGGTCTGGTAGCGGTGCAGTTCTGTACATAGCTTTGTTAAGTGTTTCCTTTATAGATAATTTTTGTTTTATGAGTAATAACTAGCGAGAGAGCCATAGCTCAACAAGTAAAGAGAAAATTTTCACTTTGGCAATGGTTAGAAAGGGAGAGCTCTGAAGAGAGTGTAAGAGAGAGAGAGAGAGAGAGAGAAGAAGAAGAAGATTCCTGAAATTTATGATTCAGCTGACAGTCATAAATAAAACATCAAATGAAGTAACTCAAATAAAAAAAATGAACGTTGGAAAATAAATAAGGATAAGGGTTTCACCAATTTTGAAGCAAAGTAGGTATGTTTAGTGGTCATTACTATTTTAATTTCTAATATTGATCTTTTAGGATATATGTATATTTCATTATAATATTAACAGAATGGTGAAAAATAACTAGATATATGAATTTTAATGTTTGTTCTCCTATCATTTATTGCCGGCAAGAATTCCTATAATTGGTAAATTAAAATTTATTGCATGAGGACTTCAAAATTGACTACGGGCCCGTTTAGGACAGTTTATAAGTGGGGACGTTTTTGAAAACACCGTGGTACTGTTTGGATCACACGTTTTGCTTATTTATTTGAAAATGCGGTTGTATTTTTACACTAAACAAAAGCCATGGGTCGCAGTCGACCCGCGGGCCGTGTTTCAGGATAAGCTGCATATACTGAAACGCACAAATTGCCTCAAACACACCATAAGTTTCAAGATTTGTAATAATCGAGTTTAAATAAGAAAGCCCTATCATTGAGAGTTTTTAACCAACCATATGGAACAAGCATGATTATTTGTGCCAACAGCTCAAGTATCTAGATCTTCTAGCCGAGTAATTATCTACTATTTTAAGATCATTTAAATACGCCATCAAAGTTTAATGGAATGCTCAGGAGAGTTCTTTTCTATGTTGCACAAATTTGATCAACAAGAGAGAACATATATTTATATATATATATATATATATATATATATATATATATATATATATATATATTTATATATATATCTATATATATATAATATTTTTGGCTTCAGGCAATGGGAAATCATAGTTTCCATTTCAATGACAAGCAAGAATTATTTGTTGAATCAGGAGTCTGCTAAGGCTCCACTCTTGCCACAATGAGGGTTAGGGATTCAATGTCAATTTAAAAGTATATATTTAAATTAGGAGACTATCCTAGTTTTGCTCCAGCCACAATGAGATTTTGCCAACCTAGTAGTTCAGTAAATATATTATATTGAAGCTGACATCATTGTTTAGCCACTTAAAGAAGGGGGCGTTAAGCAAACAACACTCAAAATCTTTTAAACCAATTATCAAAATAAATTAGAGAACCAAATCTCTTTATCATTATAATAAGTGGAGCAATGACAAAATAGCGAAGCCTCTAAGCAAAAAAGAAAATACTTCAAATATAAAAGATTTTAGCAGACAATCATCTCAAAGTAATAGAGAGAAAAAAAAGGACTTGCAATAGGAACTAATCATAATTAGCCAAAAGAGCTCATATGAACAAAAATAGTCGTTATATATATATATATTTTCATAAAACAAAATAGAAACAATAAAGTAATATAAATACTTAGGTTAGAGATCCATCCAATTTCGAAGGGAAGTACATATTTTCAGAGGACAATTGTCATATGAATTTCACCTCATGATCTTTTGAGCTATATGATTTTTAATTTTATATAACATATTACATTGCTAACAACTTAGATCTATGAGTTCATTGACCCTCTGCAAAAATGTATAGTACATAAGAACTCTCATAATCATTAAATAATATTTGTTTATCACATTGTTATAGTGATATCTAAAATCTAAGATTCACAGAAAAGAAAGCCTATAACAGAGGGAGTTCTTAATCAGTTACATAGCATAGGGGTAGCTAATTAAATATGATAATGATTCATATTACTCGAAGAGTAAAGAATACAAGTATGTGGATCCCCTAGCAAAGCAATTATCTAATATTTTAAGACCACTTAAATATTTCATCCAAACTTAAATAGAATATCTAAAGGACACCTCGTCTAGTATATATACAAAATATATTTTGCTCTAAGAAAATATATATCATCATTCCTATTTCACAATAATTTATTCTTGTTAGAAAAGATACAGACAAGCTTTATATTATTAAAATAATTAGTAACTAAATAAGATGGAGTGGGGAGAGAGCAACCCCTTCTAAGTAATAGTCTTTATTTTGCACTGATATTGTGTAAAAAATGAAGTCATTAAACTACCCAATATCTTTCATAGAGTGACTATTAATCCAAGGGCATTTAATGAGAAAAAAATACTTAGTCATTACCGACAACTAATAAATAATTTTTTATTTTGTAGGCTGCGATAAGGAAAATAAAAGAATGCTGGCATAATTCACCTTTTTATTCAGACAAAGTAATTTGAAACTAAGAAATGATATGAAACTTATTCTTGCATCCATTATCATAGAGAAATTTAGAGGCTATAATTTCTTTAGAGATCACACTAAACATTGTCTCTAAGCCATAACTTCTCAAGGAATATCGACTTACACTTATGATCATTATAACATCTTTTCAAATCATAAAATTTACCAAGATAATAATTAAACTTGTTATTAAATCTAGTTATATCATTTCAACAACTTCAATCCTATTATTCATAATCTCAAAAGTTTCATTAATTACAAAAGTATTGTCGCTTAATTAAAAGCTCTAATTTCATTTCATAATCTATATAAAGGATGAGGGTAGAAGGAAAAGAGCAAAATTCCTTCATCTACGTAACATCAATTCAATAAAAATATTTAAACCCTCAAATTTCTTGCATTTAAAGGTATTAAGATCTGTTATGTTTGTTAGATGCTTTATGAGTTCCTCTATCCACCTCATTATTATGATTAAAGCTCGAACATATTACCATTCTCTATTAACATCTATAATAGACGGAAAAGATGAGGTGAAAAGAATGTCCACCATGACATCTTTATCATTGTCATTGGTATTATTGCTCTCTTTAGTACTTGAATTAAAAATGCCTTAGAAAAGACCTTTCCACATTTAACGACAATTATTAAAAAATCTTCAAGGGACACTTATGCCATATGACCATTGAAAATACTGATTTGATGCTCCTCACTATTAACATCGCCTCACTGCAATCTTCTTTAGGAAAATCATTGTTCACTAGCGTTATAATTATTTATTTTTACTCATCTCTCACCAAACTCTTCATGGCTAACAACGCCGAAGCTGAGTTGGTCGCGTGCTTAATTATGCTTGGCACATTTTCATTTATACATTATCACTTAAAGTTGAATTTACCAAAATATATTGAAGCTTAAACACTTCTTAAGATCTATAGGAGGACTATAAGACAGAAAAAAATGAAATGAAGAATTCCTTAGAAGTAAAACAACCATGTCAGTAACATATTTATTCTGAAATCCTAGTAGGACCCATTCATTTTGTTTTGGAATTGAGTGAATATAATTCTAAAATTTTGCTCAAAGTCTAAGAAGAAATAGTTGTCTTGCATGTAGACAAAGGGCAACCAAAGTAATGTACTACTGACCAAATATCCTTGTCATTTATTTTCTTAAAAAAATAAGCCTGAAAGTTTGTCTAGATGAGATTACTTGATCTTATATTTGTGAATTACTTATTGAAGGCCATCTCAATTAACATTGATTCAAACATGTCAAAATTGAATCTTAGTTCAATTCATCATCTGAATGTTCTTTAAAAATGCTTTGAACTTGTCGATATAAGCTTCAAACATGTTCAAAGGGGATTCAAACAAAAAAATGAGTAATGCTCGAGCAAACTTCTAACCTTTTAAAAAGAGCATACATTATATGTTATAGTTCATACCTAATAATGTAACTTTTTCTTCTACATCTATCTTGGACGTTTTGATTTATATCATTACAAAATAAATTTACGCGTAACCATTTTTTATAAAATAATTTACAATTAGATGTAATTTTCTAGAAAACTTGCATTGTACTACATGCACTTCATAATCTACATCATGAATAAAACGTACAACAACAAATTATACATATAAACGCCACATAATTTTTATTAAAATTTTAAGTGACTTACTTTATGTTATAGCTAAAATGCTATATGTGCTAGCTCTTTTCCATTTCCATGGAGCTTAGGGTGAGAAATTTTTTTATTATTGTCAGAAACTTTGACGATTTATACAATCCAATAAAAAATTTACAAAACTAACTTACTATTGTTTGTAAGGTATGCACTAGAATGTAAGAGAGGTCGGAGTCATATTATATTTTAGTCTTCACGAATCTTACATATTATCTAATGAGTTTTCTTTTTTAGCTATTAAATAGGATCTATTTTAGCCAAAGACAAATAAATTTATCTTCATATCTGATAATGTACATAAGAAAATCATTCATTTCTCACCTATTTTACACAAAGTACATTTTTTATAACATTAATTGAACAATGAAAATTAAGTCTAAGATACATGATCTTTAAATTTTCGGATAGCATTATTTATTTTTTTCTTTAGATATAATAATGTATTTATATGCTACAAAATAGATCGAAATTATAGTAATCAATACCATGCAAACAAATAAGGAACATAATGCAATCAATTGCTTATTTCTAACTTATGAAAGCACTCCCCACTCCTATTGCTTATTTCTATCTTTTTTAAGATAGCATTCATTCTTGTTATTCATGCCTAAAAGAAAAACATAATTGGTCATCATCAATCAAAGGGGAGAGGATCAATAATGCCCGGACCATCGACTTGTGCCTCATACCCGATAAATCTATAAAATCTCTAATATTTTTTTTATTCATTTTCTTTGGAAATCTATTAATTTTACATCATCTCTACACAATAAAAACTTGTCTACACCATTGTAACATTCGTACAAATGATAAGAAGCGGGTTAACAACACCAACTCGTTCTACGAAATCACATTTAGTCACCAAGAAAATACTAGACTTCTGGTTTGAAATGTATATTGATATCCATTCATTTTACAAAAAATTCATTCTAAAATTTGAATTGAATAGTATACATATAATTTAACTTCATTTGAAAATGTTTATTTTTAGTCAAAAAATTAATAAATCAAAATAAGATATATGAAAATATTTATCATACTTGAGAGCACATTATATCAAATATAAGTACTAGATTTTGAATTTTAAATTGCTAAAATTTCTCCTTATCTTTAAAAAAAATAAAAAATAAAAATAAATAATTCATTTAAAGACAAAAATTACACTGGTATAGTAAACATTTTGCTAACCCTATAGATAATAGAAAAAATATTACATCAGGACGTAAATCTACATGCGGAGTCTGATCTCAGCCGCACATCAACTAAAAATCCACCGAAGGATGTATGAGAGTGGATCCCACTGTAAATTTTTTTTTTTAAACCAAAAAAGAAAGTTCATGTGAGGTTGTTATGCGGTTAATATCAGACTCCGCATGTAGCTCTACTGGCTAGTAATATTTCTTAATAGATAATATTATTTATACATCCTTATGGCATTGGCAGTATTCTTCGGTAAAGTGAAAACTTTTTGGCTCTACTGCCGTCGGAATCTACTGCCGTCGGAATATACGGGACGATGCCCTCTTCTTCAAATCAGATGGCCGGAAAAACCATGATCGCCGTGAGCTACGGCGCCTACGGCGGCGGCGCCGATGCCCTCAAGGTAAGCATCTATACTTCTATGGGTTGACCCTATTTTCTTCTCTTTTTTATCTTTTGCTTTTCTGCTTCTGCTACTTCTTGTCAACGAATACAGAACTATTAGGTTAGAATGAATTCCAATTCAATTGTGAGTAGAATTCTATCGACATGATTTTTAAGACTTTCGAATTTATTCTGAGTAATATTAGAGTTGAATGATTATTTATATATCAGATTATCCAATTTGGGGCAATTACATACAAAGCACCCGAAACTTGCTATTTACAAATCAACCACCCTATTTCATCAATTTTTTTCTCACTCAAATATCAAAATTTAAAAATTTAAAATTTAGTCAAGCGCACTTTTTCAAGTTCAAGTAAAATGATATAAATGTAGTTTAAAATTTAGTGCTAGATATATAAATACATAAAAATTATGTTGTATGTATGTAAATCTTCCTAAATAAAGAAAAAAAATATGCAAACTAATTTCATTTATGTTAAAGAGATTTCTTTTTGATGTTCTTTTTACAACAACAACAACAACAACAACAAAGCCTTAATCCCACTAAGTGGGGTCGGCTACATGAATCCTTTTTCTCCATTGCGTCCTATTTAGTATCAAATTTTCGTTTAATTCTAATAGATTAAGATCATTTTTTATGCAATAAGCCCAAGTTTTCCTAGGTATCGCCTCTGCCTTTCTTAACATAAGTTGTATTTAAAACATCTACTCTCCTAATCGGATCATCGAAGTGGTCGACGTTTAATGTGACCAAACCATCTAAGGCGACTCTCTCTAATTTTATCCGACATCGGTGCAACTCCAACCCTATTACGGATATATTCATTTCGCATTTTGTCTCTAAGTGTAAAGCCACTCATCCATCTAATCATTCTCATCTCGGCAACACTTAACTTAACATTATGCTTCTCTTTTAAAGGCCAACATTCAAGACCATAGAGCATTGAAGGTCTCACCACCATCTTATAAAATTTTCCTTTCGATCTAAGCGGTACTTTTCTATCACACAATAGAGCCGGACGCATTCCTCCACTTCCACCAACCAACTCGAATTCTACTATTAACATCCCCATCTATATCACCATCGCTTTGAACAATGGACCCAAGATATCTAAATCGTTCACACCTTTTAATAATTTGATCACCCAAAGTTACACTTCAGTCACTAGACCTACTATTACCGAAATTACAATCCATGTATTCGGTTTTAGTTCTACTCAAACGAAGACCTTTAGACTCCAATGTAGACCTCCATAATTCAAGTTTTTCCTGGACTTTTTCTCTTGTCTTATCCACCGGGAGGATATCATCGACAAAAAGCATACACCAAGGTACATCCTCTTGTAAATGGCCAGGTAAGACCATCCATAAATAAAGCAAAAAGATATGGGCTTAAAGCCGATCCTCGATGTAAACCAACGAAATAGTAAAATACTTGGTCAATCCTCCTTCGGTTCGAACACATGTAACGACTCTAGCATACATATCTTTAATGACTTGAATATAAGTCAAATCAACACCTTTCTTCTCGAGGACTCTCCAAAGAACATCTCTAGGAACCTTATCGTAAGCTTTTTCTAAATCAATAAAAATCGAATGTAGATCCTCCTTATTATCTCCGTACCTCTCCATCAAACCTCTTAATAAATGTATAGCTTCCATGGTAGACTTGCCCGGCATAAATCCAAATTGATTATGAGAAATCTTCGTAATACGTCTTAACTCTATGTTCAATTACCTCTCCCATAACTTTAAAGTATGACACATCAATTTAATTCTTCTATAATTTGCACACTCTTGTGCATCTCCTTTATTCTTAAAAATGGGGACCAAAATGCTCTTTCTCCACTCCTCGGGCATCTTTTTTGTTTTTAAAATAATATTAAAAAGTTTAGTAAGCTGAGAAACCCCCAAATCACCTAAACATTTCCACACTTCAATTGGGATATCATCGAGTCCTACGGACTTTCCCTTGGTTTTCTTTAAAGCCTCATCAACTTCTTTTTACTAATGCGACGGTAAAAGTGAAAAGTTTTATTATTATTAACGATATTAAGATCACTAAGGTCGATCGTACTTTCAACGATCATTAAAAAGTTTATCGAAATAACTCACCCATCTATGTTGAATATCTTTTTCTAAGAAAATGACTTTTTGATTTTACATGCTTTAATACACTTTACTTGAGTTAAATCTTTACTTTTCTTTTCTCTTTGTTTGGCTAGTTTATACATATATTTTTCAACCTTCCTTAAGTATCTAACATGTTATAAAGATCACTAAAAGCGAATTTTTAGCGTCACGATTATTCTTTTACACTTCATGCGGCCATTTTATATTTTTCCCAATTCTCTACGCTTTTACATTTAAACCAATTTTTATAACATAACTTCTTATATTTTATCTTTTCTTGTACATTATTATTCCACCACCAACTATTTTTATTTATGTAAACTTTTCTTTTGATTCTCCAAGTACATCTTTACTCACTTGTTTAATAAGTATTAGTTAATTTTTCCACATAACATTCGCGTCTTCATGAAGCATCCCAAATATTTAAATCTTGAATTTTACTCATAAAAATAATTTTATTTGTGTCTTTTAGGTGCCTCCATCTTATTCTACGATGTTGAATCCTAAGTATTCTTTATTTTACAACTCTTCATCTTAAAATCTAGAGTTAATAATCGATGTTGGGTACTTAATCTGTCACTTGGAATGACCTTACAATCCTTACAATCTCGACGATCTCTTCTTCTCATGTAAAATAATCAATTTGTGTTTTATTGGATCCATTCTTATAAGTAATAAGATCGCTCATCTCTTTCTTGAATAAAGTATTAGTAATAATCATATCATACTGCTAAAGCAAAATCTAAAATGCGCTCTACCTTCTTCATTAATCGCTCCATAACCGTAAGCTACCTGTGAATATTTCGAAATCTTCTACCACTCTACCGATCATGTCCATTTAAATCTCCTCCAATAAAAATTTTTCTTCGAGGGTATCAGTTGTATTAAGTCTTCTAAATCATTCAGAATTTATCTTTAGAGTCTATATCTAAACCAACTTGAGGAGCATAAACACTTATAATATTAAAAATCTTGGTATCAATAATAATCTTAAGTCGCTATAATTCTATCTCCAACTCTATTAATTTTAACAACATTATCTTTCAAACTTTTATCTATAATTATACCTACACCATTTCTAAGTACGACTCTTACTGAATACTATAGTTTAAAACCCAAGTTATCAATTTCTTAGCTTTTTCTCCAACCCATTTAGTTTCTTGAATACATAGGATATTTATCTTTCTATGGATCATAATAGCAACCAATTCCATTAATTTACCATTGAGAGTACCTATATTTCAAGATCCTATCCTAATACTAGTATCATGGACTACCTTCTTTACCCGCATCTGTCCGTAATGTGGGAACCCTTCTTACTTGACACTACACCCGGGAGCCGGTGTAGCGGCCCTTGCACACTTTTCATTGTATTCGAGCTATACACATGCGTCGCTCTGCGGGACGCCTCAAGCACTTACACAATGATCAAAAGGATTCATGTCATGATTTTTTTTCGACAAGTTTTACGCTTGCTGTCGACTACCTAACGCAACCCTCCACTTTTCACATCCGGGCTTGGGACCGGCAACGGCAGTGTTTTTTTGATGTTCTTTTTAAACTAACAAAATTTAAGCCTAACTTTTCCCCTCTTAAAAGAAACACTTAATGCAGTTTGGCTGAAATCAAACTCATTTGGGGGTGCTTAAGTTTATTAATCCCTCCCAAAATCTCTCTTCATGGTTGATTTTATTAAGATTTACATACAGACGATTGAATTCTTATGTATTTACATATCTAACACCAAAATTTCAATTTTTACACATATATAAATATATACCACTTTACCTATGCATGAAAAATTGCATTTTGCTTTTTAAAAGTTAAAATAGTGGTATTTTTGATGTGATATGAAAGATTTGGGTGGTGGAAGTGTAAAAAAGCAAAAAGTTCAGGTATTAGATATGTAATAGGAATGTGGGTGGTATGCATGAAAAAGTAGTTCAAGACTTTACATATGTGATGTACATCCCCACTTAAATAAAGGCCACTTTTGGCCAAAGATAAGTAAAAAGATCTTAACCCTTAATTAATCTAAATTAATTATCAAATTATTATACTTATTAATCCATTAAAAGCGACAGCCTTTGATAGCTTTGGTCTAGTTCAGTTTGCTTAGTCAACCCATAGAAGTACTTTCCTGTCATAATCATGAGAGGGCTTGCTCTTTGCTGTTGATAATCATAAAGATTATTTTGGATAATAATTAAAATACAACTCAAAAAATTATAAATATACCCTCATATTAGTTTATGTTGGTAATCATGTTCTAATGATTTCTTGAAATCCTCCAAAACTGCATTCATCATTGTTGGAGACAAAATTTGTGCTGTTGCTACCTTTTGGTTCACTGCAACCTTTGTCCTCTTTACTAACAACAATCACCACCGTTGATTTCACCCTCATTACTAATAACTCATCACTAATTACAATTTGATATGTTAATCAATGATGTCTATATGATAACTTTAACAACTCATTTTATGACATTATGTTGACACCATACTTGAATTAGTGGGGTTAAAAATAGTGGAATATGTTGAAGTGGGCAAGATTCAGTTTTTTCCTCTTCTTAGAATTTTGTTGGAATAATTGTAGCTTCTCGCTCTTTCTTTTACTTAGCTAATTGGGCATGCAATATTAAAAATAGGCTATGGCAATCGAGACGTCCAACTTGATTACTTGCAAGATTATTTGGAGCAATCTCTTAGCTCTTCATACCCTCATAAATTAGTGCACATTGACAAACGCTCAAACATCTTCATCATCTCACGATGAACAATTGCAACACATGGAATGTTGGTACATCTATCCTTCCACTTTTTGTCAAATGAGGCAACAAATTGCGAATTAAATATATTGTAGTCAAGCCTTTTATCCTTCACCTATTTTAGGGAATGATTCAAATAAGGATTGAAGTTGGGTCAAATATATTATTGGAAAAATTACTTTTAACCCAAAGCTTTGAGCTTATGCGTGAGGTTCAAGTACTAGTATTTCTGCACCGACATAATTTTTAACAGTCTAATCTGAGACAAAATCAAGGCCTCTTATATCTTAGCAATCTCTCCCTCACTTGAGAAGGTTTCTCATTAACCATTTCTCATCATGATACAAGCTTATAATATATCATGCATCAAAAGCTTACTCAACTACATGTAGGCATCATTAGAGACAATCCCTACTAAACCTTACTAAACCATAATGGGACCCATTGAAGGCCAATGATAGTTGCATATCACATGATCATGAACGACTTTATTTTACATCTCTCTCTCTCTCATTCTTTGTTTTTGATGTAATTGATAATGAAATCACACGGTGTTGAGCATGTTCCATATTTTGAGCAATTATAAAACATTTCATTTATGGGGTATTTACAAACATACAACCCAATTTTTATGTATTTACATATCAAACACCAAAACTTTACTTTTTTACATTTAAACCATTAAAGTCTTTCATGTCACATAAAGAATACGATTATTTTGACTTTTAAAAAGTGAATATACCTTTTCATGCATAGGTAAGGTGGCATAGATGTAAAAATTAAATTTTAGGTGTTAGATATGTAAGTAAATAGAAATTGAGTGGTTATGCATGTAAATCTTCCTAAAAGAAAACAACGTTAAATATTGATTATACGGTTCCTCTCTGCAGCATGTTGAGGTGCAAGTTCCTTTGCCAAAGAAAGACGAAGTCTTGCTAAAGCTGGAAGCAGCAAGCTTGAATCCTGTTGATTGGAAAATTCAGAAAGGAAACCTTTGGCCACTGTTTCCACTAAGATTTCCATTTATACCAGGTAAAACATTATTCACTGTTACATTTCCACCTCAACAACCATATATCTCATTCCATGTGTGATACCGGAAACAAAGTAAAAATAGAAATTTGTAGTTTCTAAATTCAGAAAAGAAAAAAACCAAAGATCGAGAATCCCAAAGAAGGAAAATAAAATGCATAAACTGAAATAAAGATGCTGATCACCACCTGGGTGCCACTCCACGATACTGTATTCATTTAACCCAGAAAGATATAGGAAATGTTCTTACAATCAATCAAAATACTCTTCTTCCCCAGCCCACACAAAACAACCCATATTTATAGAGGCTAGATTCTCCTATTTACAAGTATGCTATCCTAAAACACAGAGACACAACAACAAACTGAAACACATATAATAAGACATATAAACTAAAATAAAACTCTAGCGCCTACATCATATTCCCAGGGTTGGCAAGGTTCCCTCATATTGAGCAATCTCATAGTTTAATTCCTAATGAGCAGCCAACTCGGAGATATTGAAAAATGATGAAGTCGCTCTAATCTCCAGGTAGGTTTAGTTTGGTGATCCAACCATCTTCCAACATCAATTCTTCAAAATCATCCTTCTTTGGAACCAAGAGAGCCGGAGCCACGCACGGTCTTGCACTATGTCGCCCCAAGCCATTGTGTTTTGGCTTATCCACTTGGCGTTGAAGCTTCTCATACTCCTTTGGAGAATCCTAAATGCAGGTTTGTTGGGGATGACTGAACCAAGCACATGGTCAATTACTTTTTGTACCTCTCTCATAGGAGGCAATCCTACAGAAATCTCTGCCGGAAATATATATTCTAACTATCATATCAATCCTTGCAATTCAGGAGTTGCATGTAGCTGTTTGAAACTCTCAGTTATGATCAAAAAATACCTCATAGCTGTCTCCTTAAGATCTTTCAAAAGTAATGAAGGAGTGAAATGTTGATGTTAGTCTCCACTTAAATCTCCTTCAGCACCAAATTGGTTTGAATTCTCTCTTTGATAAAGGAATAAGTGTTAGCTTACCCATCATAAATTGTACGACAATCATATTTTCAAGGCCGACCAAGCAATTTGTGACAAGTGTCCATTGAAATTACATCACATAAAACCTGCTCACGAAGTTTCCGACCAATTGAAAATGACACCATGCATTGCCGATTGACTTTCATTTCAACCCCCTTCTTAGAGCCAAGTGAGTTGTAGGGATGGAGATGAGGTTGATTAGTTAGCCCAAGCTTTTCCATCATGATTGCTGCAACCACGTTCTCACAACTTCCACCATCGATGATAATGTTATAAAATTTGTCTTGAATTGTGCATCAGATTCTAAAGATGTTATGTCGTAATTAGTTTTTATTGGAAGATTGTTCGATACTTATGAGGTGTCTTATCAGAAGTAATTCTCCTTCTTGTCCGCCTATAGGATTTGGCCCCATGTTGGATTAGTATATTCTTCTCATACCACATCATTTTTCTTGATCAACCTCCTCCACCAATGAAATAATGTACCGGTTAGGATAAGTCGAAGCCATGTGGTCGAACCCATGACTTCTGGAGCATTCTATACCCGATGTAGTTCCTTCCCTCGCTGCGGTAGCAATCCCTTGTGTCTGGACAGTAATTTTGCTGTTGTTTTCAACATTTAGACCACCAGACTATGCCCGACAGTGGACTGATTTGCTGGAACCACCCAAATCATTGATTGGAATACATATTGGAGTGTTCCTACCCAATTTCTATAGTTTTTCAACCTACATTGCCAAGTTATCACATCTTGTAATGTCCAAAATGTTTGGAGTTGAGCCACATTAGCGATTGATAGTTGAAGGCCATCCAAAAAACGTGCTATAGTGTGCTTTTGGGGTTCGGAAAGATTGCAATTCAGCCTTAGCTTTTTTGAATTCAACGACATATTCCTCAACGGATAATTCTTGTTGATGAAGATTATGAAGTCAGATGAAGATTTCTTGACGGTAATGATCGGGTAAGAGTTTCCATTGCATTTCTTTCTTCATTTTGGTCAAAGACGTGATCTTGGATCTTCCCCCCCTTTGCTGAATCCTCTTCAAATTTCCCACCAAAGAGAGGCGTTCTTCTTCAATTGGATCGCCACTAGTTTGATGAATTGTTCTTGTGATACCTCTTGGAATTCTAGAATTCATTTAACTTTATGCAGCCAATTGACTAATTCATCGAGATCCAATATTCCATCAAAATTAAGAAGGTCGATATTGATTCCAAAATCTGGAGGTTTCCATCGATTTTCACGTCTCATGGTATGTAGAGGTTGTTCATCACTATTAGATGTCTCTTGATTGAATGAATTATCTTCTTCCTCGCTGATTATCTCATTTCCAGATTTATTTTGTTGTTTTTTCGGTTCTCACTGTGAAGCGCCAATCTTGTTTGTAGACGACAAATTTCTCTTCACAATTCTTTCACAACCAAATCTCGGGTTAGACAGACACTGATCCTCCTTGGCGGCATGATTGGGAGAAAAAAGAGCCACAAACAAATGCAGGGACAACAAACAGTTCGAAATTTCTGGGCAAGAATTGGAATCAGGAAACCCAAGCTGGAGGATTATCAAACTTTGCGGTAGGACAGAAGAACCCCACGGATGGACAGCAGCGAAAATGCGGTCACAGCAGGGATATCTGGACAGATTTCAACAAATCTGGATTGCAAAGAAAACCAGAAAATCTGGACAGAAAACAGACTTCTGTCAAATTCTGGATCTGCAAATTCTGGACAGTAAGCAGAGAAGGAGAAATTAAAAAAAATGGAAAAGAAGGATAAAATGAGCAAGAACTTGGGGAATGAAGAGAAAAAAATATGTAAGAAGCGTGCTTTGATATCAAGATGATACCAAAAATAAGGTAAAAACAAAAATATATAGTTTCTAAATTTAAAAAAAGGAAGAAACGTGGATCAAGATTCTCAAAGAAAGGAAATAAAATGCATAAACTAAAATAAAGATGACTGATCACTACCTGGGCACCACTCTAGGATACTGAATTCACTTCTTAACCTAGAAGGATACAAGAAAGGTTCTTACAACCAATCCACACAAAACAGTCCATTTTTATAGAGGCTAGACTCTCTTAATTATAAGTATGTCATCCTAAAACATAGACACAACAATAAATTGAAATACATATATCAAGACATATAAATTTAATTAAAAATTTAGCTCCTGTGTCAATGCAGGGAAAATAATGCATACCGAAAATTTCATACTTCTCTAGTGGAAATTATTTTAAAAATACGCTTAATTTCTTATAGTTGCACAGTTATTATAACAAGTGAATACCACGGCGCAAGTTTCATTTTTCCTTCAATTTATGTTTCCAAACCTTGTTTTTTTATTTCCATCTTCGGTCTGAGTTTTAGTCAAATTTGTTTCTTTTTTTTCTTTTTTTTTCTTTTTTTTTGGATTTCGTATCAGTTATGCTACTGCTTACAGTATACTGGTTCTGACGTTATTTTTTATGTTTTTGTTAAGGACTTTAACTGCTTGATGCTTTGTTTTTATTAAGGAAATTTCTTGCTTAAATGGAAACCTTTATTTTGTAACAGGCCATTTTTTTGCTCTAAATTTATTACTTTTTTATTGTGAAAAATATATTTTTTTAGGAGTTTTTGTTGTTTGTCCACATGGATATTGATTTGATTCTTAAAAATGAGTTCAAAGTCGGCATGCAGTTTTGCTAAGGGTGGAACTAGCCTTTGTTATGATGGGGGCATATGCCCCCCTCAAAAGTAGAAATTTTAAAATTATTCTTTTTTTCTTCAAAATAAAAATCTTATTGCATTCTCGCATAAAATATTTAGTCATACTATTTTCTATGAAATTTCATTGATAAGCCCCCTTTAAGAAGAATTTAAGCTCCACCACTGCCCTTACAATTTCATTCTGGGTAAGTTACTTTCGTATCCAAGTCATGACATATGAATGGTTATCAATGAGAAGGAAGATGAGAAGTCTGACCAATTCATCAACGGGCTAGTGTGATTTGACCTTGAATCTAATGGGGAAGTGTGTTGTCCGTAGGACTGTAAATGAGCCGAACTCGAGCGAGATCAGGTTTGGCTCGTGTTCAGCTCTTTTGAAATTAGTTAGTGTTCGAAATTGCTTGTGAATAATGTGTTCGTGTTCGGCTTGAAATTAAGTCATTTAATTTAACTAGAAAAATAGATGCAGGGTGTTGGATTTGAACCTGCACTAATTTTATACATTAGAAGGCACAAAACCACATGACTACAAGCTACGTGATTTAAACTTAGATATAAATATATATATATATATATATATATATATATATATATATATATATATAATTTCTTTTTTTCGAGCTAAAATGATATGAGCACGATCGAACAAAGTGTTCGTGTTTGCCTCATTTATAGTTTGAGCTTAAAAAAATTATTCATATTTGGCTCGTTTACTTAACTAACGATTTAAATACGAGCTACTTTAACAAATTTTTTTTTTTGACAGCCCTAGCCATCAAGCTAGCGCAATGGAGGAGAAATTGTTTAGTCCGAAAGTTACAGGAGAGAAATATGCATAGTAGTGGGAATGATTAAAATAAGAAAATAAACTACATTTAATGGATTTTAGTGTTTATAAATAGCCATCTCCACTTGCCCTCCTCCCCCTCTCTTGCTCCATGAAAGCTCCCAGTTTACAATTTGGTAAGTTATCATTATTGTTTTATGTTTATGTCCCTTTAGTCTTCAATATATAAGGATTTAATGATGTTGGACCTTCTGAATGAGATCTAAAACGATACTATTGAGTGCAACATCTTTTATTAACAGTGCAACATATTTGGGAATCAATCACAATATCAATAATATGTAATTAATTTTATATACAACAACAACAACAAAGCCTTAATCCTACTAAGTGGGGTCGGCTACATGAATCCTTTTTCTCCATTGCGTCCTATCTAGTGTCAAATTTTCGCTTAATTCTAATAAATTAAGATCATTTTTTATGCAATAAGCCCAAGTTTTCTTAGGTCTACCTTTGCCTTTCTTAACATAAGTTATATCTAAAACATCTACTCTCATAATCGGATCATCAGGTGGTCGACGTTTAATGTGACCAAACCATCTAAGGCGACTCTCTCTAATTTTATCCGTCACTGGTGCAACACCAACCCTATTACGAATATATTCATTTCACATCTTGTCTCTAAGTGTAAGGCCACTCATCCACCTAATCATTCTCATCTCGGCAACACTTAACTTAGCATTATGCTTCTCTTTTAAAGGCCAACATTCAGCACCATAGAGTATTACGAGTCTCACCACCATTTTATAAAATTTTCCTTTCGAGTCTAAACGGTACTTTTCTATCACACAATAGGCCGGACGCATTCCTCCACTTCAACCAACCAACTCCGAATTCTACTATTAACATCCCCATCTATATCACCATCGCTTTGAACAATGGACCCGAGATATCTAAATCGTTCACACCTTTTAATAATTTGATCACCCAAAGTTACACTTCTATCACTAGAGCTACTATTACTAAAATTACATTCCATGTATTCAGTTTTAGTTCTACTCAAACGAAGACCTTTAGACTCCAATGTACACCTCTATAATTCAAGTTTTTCCTGGGCTTTTTCTCTCATCTTATCCACGAGGAGGATATCATCAGCAAAAAGCATACACCAAGGTACATCCTCTTGTAAATGCCTAGGGCTTAAAGCCGATCCCTGATGTAAATCAACATAAATAGTAAAATATTTGGTCAATCCTCCTTCAGTTTGAACACATGTAACAACTCTAGTATACATATCTTTAATGACTTGAATATAAGTCATATCAACACCTCTCTTCTCAAGGACCTCCAAAGAAAATCTCTAGAAACCTTATCGTAAGCTTTTTCTAAATCAATAAAAATCAAATGTATATCCTCCTTATTATCTCTGTATTTCTCCATCAAACCTCTCAATAAATGTATAGCTTCCATAGTAGACCTGCCCGGCATAAATTCAAATTGAGTATGAGAAACCTTGGAAATACGTCTTAACCTATGTTCAATTACCCTCTCCCATAATTTTAAAGTATGACACATCAATTTAATTCCTCTATAATTTGCACACTCTTGTCCATCTCCTTTATTCTTAAAAATGGGGACCAAAATACTCTTCCTCAACTCCTCAGACATCTTTTTAGTTTTTAAAATAATATTAAAAAGTTTAGTAAGCCAAGAAACCCCCAAATCATCTAAACATTTCCACACTTCAATTGGGATATCATCAAGTCCTACAGACTTTCCACCCTTGGTTTTCTTTAAAGCCTCCTCAACTTCTTTTATACAAATGCGACGGGAAAAATGAAATGTTTCCTTATTATTAACGATATTAAGATCACTAAAGTCGATCGTATTTTCAGCATCTTTATTAAAAAGTTCATCAAAATAACTCACCCACCTATGTTGAATATCTTTTTCTAAGAAAAGCACTTGATTTTCATCTTTAATACACTTTACTTGAGTTAAATCTTTACTTTTCTTTTCTCTTTGTTTGGCTAGTTTATACATATATTTTTCACACTCCTTAGTATCTAACATGTTATAAAGATAAAAAAGCTCCAATATTATAATTAATTTTATATATTAAATAAAAAATATACTTTATTAATAGATTCTCCAATATGATTGTTAAGTGTAGTTTTAAGTTATTTTGATTTTTGAAATATTTTATAAATAATTTGCTAAGAAACAAGAATACGATACCTTAAAAATATATAAGCTGAAGTTTAACATGTAACCTTTAAATAATTTTTATGAATCCATTATAAGCCTGATTTAAAAATTATTTTTATCACATTGTAGAGCATAATGAACTTTAATTAACATTTTTTTTCTTGTTTTTATGAGAATTATAAGTATGAAATAAAAAGGGTAATTTTTTAATTAAAATTCGTTAAGCCTTTTATATATGTTGATGTGAATCAATTTTCTAGAGCAGTTTGACATCCATTTTACGAACCACTTTTTTCATAGCGACCTCAATATGATAAACTTTTTTATGATTATTTTTTAAAAATGTTTAAAGCTATAAGTTGTAAGATATAAAAGAATTTATAAAAATTTTGTAATTAAAATCAAACCTTTTTTATATAAAGCTAAAGAACCCCTCCAAAATCTTCATCAAGTAAACCTTTTATTTTATATAGGAACGGGAGAGAGGGAGAGAGGGAGAGAGGGAGAGAGAATAGTTTTGAGGTTCTTAGGATCTATTTTGTGTGAAGGACCAATTGTGAAAGTTGATTGTCTCAAGGTAAACTATCATTACATTATGTCCAATTTCAGTGATTTTATTTATTCTTTATTCTTTTTATGTTTAAAATTTTAAAAAATTGTAATATCTCAATGTTTTTTGAAAATTTTTACTGTATAACTTTTAAAATATCATTGCCCTTGCTCTCACATATTGACAAAATTATATTGAATTTTTATTGTGCATTTATTATTTTTAAGGCATATTTTTTAAATTTGAGTCACATAAAATTTTTCTAGAATATAGAAAAATAGTTATATCATGATATGTTCATGTGAAAATGATTAAATGCAGACTTATTGTGACTTTTCTATTATGATTGATGCATATGATTTAGAACAATAGCATGCCTTTATCCCATTAAGTGGGGTCAGCAACATGAATTCTTTTTTTCCATGCATCCTATTGAGTGCCATATTTTTATTTAATTCTAATAAATTAATATTATTTTTTATGCAATATGCTGAAGTCTTTTTAGTCTACCTCTGCTTCTCTAAACATAAGTCGAATCTAAAACATCTACTCTCCCAACCGAATCATTAGATGGTCGACATTTAATATGACCAAACCATCTAAAACAACCCTCTCTAATCTTGTCCGTCACTGGAGCTACACCAACATTATCACAGATTTGATCATTTTGCATTTTGTCTGCAATTGTCGAGCCATTCATTCACCTAAGCATTCTCATCTCAGCAACACTTAACTTTGTTTTATGCTTTTTTTAAAGGCCAACATTCTGCGTCATAGAGCATTGTATATCTCACTACCATCTTATAAAATTTGGCTTTAAATCTAAGCTGTACTTTTCTATTACACAATAGGCCCAACGCATTCCTCCACTTCAACCAACTTGACTTTCACTAATAACATCCCCATCTATATCACCATCACTTTGAATAATAGACCTGAGATATCTAAAACGTTCACATATTTTAATGATTTGATCACCTATATAACAACTCTGCCACTAGAGCTATGACTACTACTAAAATTACATTCCATGCATTTAGTTTAGATCTTCTCAAACGAAGGCCTTTAGACTCCAATGTAGACCTCTATAATTCAACTTTTTCTTAAACTCTTTCTCTAATATTATTCACAAGAAGGATATCATCAGCGAAAAGCATACACCAAGGTACATCCTCTTGTAAATGTCTAATAAGAGCATCCATAACTAAAGCAAAAAAATATGGGTTTGAAGCTAATCCCTTATGTAATCCAACTGAAATAGGAAAATACTTGGTCAATCCTCCTTCTGTTCGAACACAAGTAACAACTCTAGTATACATATCTTTATTGACTTAGTCATATCAACACTCTTCTTCTTTAGAACTCTTCAAATGACTTCTTTTGGAACTTTATCGTAAGCTTTTTTTTTTAAACCAATCATATGTAGATCATTCTTACTCTTTGTACTTCTCCATCAAACCTCTCAATAACTGTATAGCTTCCATAATATACTCGACCGACATAAATCCATTATGATTATGAGAAATCTTTTTACACGTCTTAATTTATGTTCAATTACCCTCTCCCATAATTTTAAAGTATGACACATCAATTTAATTTCATCTATAATTTGCATTCTTCTGCATCCTGTTTATTCTTAAAAACGATGGCCAAAATACTCTTCCTTTACTCAGACATCTTTTTAGTTTTTAAAATAATATTAAAAAGTTTGGTATGTCAAGAAACTCTTAAATCTCCTAAATATTTTTAAACTTTAATTGGGATATCATCAGGTCTACTGATTGTCCACCTCTGGTTTTCTTTAAAGCTTCATCAACTTCTATTTTACTAATACAATAGTAAAAATAAAACATATTATTATTATTATTAACATTAAGATCACTAAGATCGATCATATTTTCAAAAATTTGATCGAAAAGTTTATCAAAATAACTCACCCACATATGTTGAATATCTTCCTCTAAGAAAAGTACTTTTTGATTTCATCTTTATCTAATTTTACTTGAATTAAATCTATACTTTTCTTTTCTCTTTGTTTGACTAGTTTATATATATATTTTTTTTATCCAAAGCCCAAGGGCCTATTTCATTGAAATAAAACGGTTACAGATAGGGACCAATAGTGAGCCCTACAGTAATATACACTTCAAACAAAGGGTACAGAAGACAGAAAAGAAACATGCAAATAACAGTGTTTAAGAGAGACGTTGCCAAGGCAGTTTTCTCGAACTGGTTCGTGGCGATCTATAAAGTAAGTAGTTTATATATATATATATATATATATATATATATATATATATATATATATATATATATATATATATATCAATCTTTTTAGTATCCAATCTATTATAAAGATCACTAAAAACACAATTTTTATATGTAAAATTTACACGCATTATAATTAATATAATGAGATAAATGATATTCAATATATTATAAAGATCACTAAAAACATAATTTTTATATGTAAAATTTATACAAAATATAATTGATATAATGAGATATATAGGGAGTATGAATGCAGTTTTTAAATATGTTATGATTTATGTGAAATATGTAAACACAAAAAATACGGATTATTATGATTTAGATTTACAGAGATGTGATATTCTACATAGGAGAGGGATGATGAGTTTTTTTTACCTCCCCTTAAATTTGTAGTATGAATCTTATATCTGTCGAGGGTCATAAAAAATTAATGTCATATTTTATGAGTGTCAGACAGATTAGAGGTGATAACTAATGTAGTATGAAACCCAACTGTTTTTGTTGATAGGATGTGTTATGATATTGTACCTAATTTATTATGATTGATATAAAAAAAGACTATATAATTAGTTAGAGCACCTGACTTGCATTGTATATGGGTGACGATATAATATGTTTGATATACTATACTTGATGATACTACAATACTATTACGTGGTTATTTGTTATATTCTCACCTTTTTTGAGGGAAATTTACATACATACCACAAAATTATTATGTATTTACATATCTAACACCAACTTTTATATTTACATATATAGCACACATTGGTGTCATAAATCTTGCTTGAAAATGTGTATTTCATTTCTAAAAAGTAAATAAAGTGATCAAATATTTGAGTTTCATGAACTAAATATGAAAGTCTAGGTGCTATCTCTGTAAATACATAAGAATTGTGTGGTATGTGTGAATGTACCTTTTTTTAAAGGCTGGCGTGGAATACATTGACATATTTTTAATGTTTTGCAATCCACTCCTAGTCCCCATAGGAGGAGCAGAACGAAGAAAATAATTATAAGACCGGAGCTGATGATCAGAATACAACTTTGACAAGAAAAAGAAAAATTATGGAAGAGTAAATGTCATGCTCAATGCTCAACTACAGAAGAAAAATTCAATCTAAGAGGACGATGAAGTTTAGAAGAGAATTAAGCCAATTATATATGCCCATTGAGCTTCTAATTCGAAAGCTGTTTTATAAAAAATAATATAAGTTTTAGAGATTTACAGTCTGTTTGGGATGCCTGTAGTTTTTTGAAAAGATGATTGTAAAATAGTGATAAAAATAATTTCTTAAAAGGTTATTATAAGAGTTATAAATATATACTTTTTCAAAAAATCTGATCATAAATACCACATTTTAAAAGGGGAGAAAAAAAAACTTATCATCATAAAAATTTTTAAAACAGCAGCAAGTGAAACGGTGATGACAATCTGCAACATAAAGGCGTGCCAGACCATTAATGCTATAGAATGTGACACCCACCACTTGACTTTTATATGGTTTTTAAGTTACAGACTTCTATTTTGGATTATTGATAGCATTTGTTCGGTGAGATTATTCAAATTGAAGTAGCAAATCAAAGAATGCAACCTATGGGAGTTTTAAGGACGGTAAATATTATGAAACATTAATACATTGTTAGTACCATATGCTATTTAAAAACAGTAGCGGAACAAAGTTGCGGGCATGATGCCTGCACATTAACAATTAGGACTAAACTGAATAGACTTGAAAAAAATAAATGGCATTTACATTTGCATAAATATCACCAATTTCTTATATATTTACATATTTAACACATACAATTTATTTTTTATGTTTGTACCACTCAAATCATTCATATTACATAAAAAATGCCACAATTTTAACTTTAAACAAGTGAAATACACTGTTTTATGCATATGTAAGATGGCATATATGTAAAAATTGAAGTTTAGGTGTTAGATATGTAAGTTCAAGCAGCCAAATACTTGAACATTCTAATATTTATCATGCGAATTTTTTCTATTTAATTGTGGAAAATTCTAAATGCTCTGGCTTAAGATAGTTGGATACAATTTGCACCAGAGATTCTAATATTTATCAGCGAAAATCTTTTCTTAAATTGTGGAAAATTCTAACAAAGACTCGAGCTGAAGTAGTTTGACATAAATCTCCCCTGTCCAGCACAAAAAAAAGGTTGCATTTACATACATACCACACAATTCTTATATGTTCACATACTTAACATCTAAAATTTCATTTTTACATGCGTATCACTCAAATCTTTGGCATCACATCAATAATGTCACTATCAACAAATTTTTGGCAGTAAATTACATCTTTTCATGCACAGATTTTCATCCCAAGGTGTCATAAATATAAACTTTGGATTGTAGAAATGTAAATGCGTAAAAATTGTGTGGTTTGTATGTAAATATCCAGAATAAAAAGAGGCAAAATTCGATTAGCCTCCTTGCTTCTATTCGGAAATCTGTAACATAATTTGATAACGCAGTGTTATTTCACATGCAACTAACCCAAACTTTTCAAAACTGCTCTCTCTTAAACAGTTACTGATGTTGCCGGAGAGGTTATTGATGTTGGTTCTGCAGTCAAGAACCTCAAAGTTGGAGACAAAGTTATATCCATGCTCAATTTTATGGTTTGCATCAATCTCTTCTTCATCCTCTCTTAATTATTCTTCATTCACCAACACCAAACCTCTAATTATCTCCTGACATAATTAGAAAGGAGGTGGGCTTGCAGAATATGCAGTGGCCTCATCAAACCTAACAGTTCACAGACCACCTGAGGTATCCCCAGCTGAAGGTGCAGGTCTACCCATAGCTGCTTCCACCGCTCTCCAAGCACTCAAATCCGCCGGAGCCAAGTTTGACGGCACGAGCAAGTCCCTCAATATCCTCATAACGGCAGCCTCCGGCGGCGTTGGACACTATGCAGTGCAGCTTGCGAAGCTTGCGAACCTCCATGTGACGGCAACCTGCGGTGCTCGAAACTTGGACTTGGTCAAGAGCTTAGGTGCAGACGAGGTTCTCGACTACAAGAGCTCGGAAGGAGAAATCTTACAGAGTCCATCAGGTAAGAAATATGATGCAGTGATACAATGTACAATGGGCGTCGAATGGTCAGTTTTTGAGGCGAATCTGAGCGAGAATGGGAAGGTGGTGGTTGTCACTCCCAATCCCATGACCTTTGTGAAGTATGCTCTGAAGAGTCTTAGCTTTGCTAAGAAGAAGGCTGTGCCAATGGTGCTGATGCCGAAGGAAGAGGATTTGAGATTTTTGGTTGGTTTGGTGAAGGAAGGGAAGATGAAGACGGTGGTGGATTCTAAGTATTTGCTGAGCAATGCAGGGGATGCATGGGCTAAATGTATTGATGGGCATGCTACAGGTAAGATTGTAATAGAGATGTCAGGTGTTTGATAGAAGCTGGAATTTGAGGTTTGATTGAAAGGATTTTGTAAATTTTAAATGTTTTTGAGAAATTTATGTGGATTTATTGGATGAAATTGTAACAAGAAAGATGCTGTGAACAAGGTAAATTTGTTGTTTTCTTTTACAGAATTTCGTTATTTTCTTTGGTTAGATTTCTTTTAGCCATCTTCACAAATTAGGATACATCATGTTATGACAAAAAGCTGTATGACTAATGAATTTCTTGGAGGTTGCTGAGCAAATTTGAGCTGGACGTATTTATTAATCTGTAGTGTTTTTGTGCAATAGTTAAAAAGTTTTAACGTACCATATACACAGTTTTAAATAGCTTTTGACTCGGCGATACAAAAACTCGTGTTTTACTCATTCGCTAAGAAAGCGACATAACATAAATAAATTTTTTTAGCTCGAATTATAAATGAGCCAAACAATAAGAACTCTTTATGTGATCGTGTTTGGCTCCCTTTTAACTCAAAATAAAGAATTATATTATTATTCATATAGTAATATTTTAGATATATTTATCTCTAAGTTTAAATTATCCCAACTCTTCTGTGGTTGTAAGATTATGCTCATTTTATTGCATAAGAATGATATAGGTTTAAATCTAACACTAAACCTCTATTTTTCTAATTAATTTAAGAGTTAATTTTCATAATAATTAATTTAGAACGAGCTAAACACAAATCAAGCTTGAGCATGCTCAAGCTCGACTCGTTTATAGCCCTAATTCTGATATATATCTCATTTTTAAAGTTAATATATATAGATATCTCCATCTCCTTGTACCAGGCATAGATGTACTTGTGGGTGGTCTGTTGGCCCAAAAATCTATAATGTCACCGTCATGTTATTTTGCATTTATTTACATTTCTTCCTTCCATCAACAATCAAGTAGAATTTGTTAGATAGAAAACAACTACAGCCGAGTCATGCCAGAGTATATCATAATTCAAACTTGACTTGATGTAATTAGAAGTTGTTCATGTTCGGCTTGAGTTTGTGTCCGACTTTCATGTAATGTTCATGCTTAACATATTTAATTTTCAATGTTTAAACTTAATTTATATTTGATTTGGATATGAGAAGAAAATGAGTAATTAAATGAGTCAATAAACGAGCTAAAAAATTAAACAAATATCTAAATTTTAATATGCAAAAAAAATTAATAAATAATTTTATAAATTTGATGGTAACAATTAATTTATTAATTAAAAACTCTAAACACTAAAATATCTTAAATCTCATTTCTTCTCCATTTTGCCATAAATCTCTTAGAGATTGATTAGTAATGTAAAGTAGGCTCCTAAAATGAAGAAATATTTACGTACAAAATAAACACGCAGTTCTGCGTAGGTACAATTTATTCGGAGGGTATTGAAGGGTTATATAGATGTTATTGGGATTAACACACCTAATAACTTCACAAAACCCTCGAATAACACCAAAAAATATAAAAGCAGAACCACAAAAGTTATTGGTAAGTTATTGAGGGGTTATTAGAGTTAATAACCCGATAACCTCTCAATAACTCTCCAATAACGGGTTATTAGGAGGTTATACCGGGAAGTACGCACGTAGAACTACGTGCGTAGTCTGCACATAAATATTTCTCCCTATAATGAGACCACTAAAATTTTAGGGTTTGCAAATAGATGGCAGGTAAAATGGTGGTTCCCTCCATTTAAGGAATCTGAAAAGACATTTTAAATTTAAAAGGGCGTAGCAGATAAAATCTATTTGTAACGGCACTTTCCTCACCATCTACTTCAACGTTGCAATATATTTTAAAAACAGATAGTCCAATCTATTTGCAATGTACCCCTCACAAAAATTCCAGCGAAAAACAATAGGGCTATCTTCTAAATACTTCAAAAAGAACATACAGCATATAAATACAATAATATTAAAACTTAATAATTTTATACAGAAATGTGTACAAAGAGGTTTAACATATAACTGTTGCATCATTTGATAGTGAAATCACAAAATTAGCATTCTGGTAGAACTGAAATGAAAAAGAAAATCCAAAAAAGAATGGCAATGTGGGCGATAATGGACGTTCTGAACTCCATTTAGCCAATTTGTGGTGTCAAAATTGCTATCAATCATATATCATCTGGGCTTCAATTATACTGTGCTGACTGGTTTTAGAAGTTCGAAATAAGCCACAGTGAATGATAAAAAATGTAAAAATTAGTACGAAGAAGTAGATAAAAGCCTTAAGACTTACTGCTCATCTTTGGTAACCCGATAGTATTTCTCAGCATGTTGCCGCTGACCGATTAGCTGAGCAAAACGTTCGTCATGAGTGATAACTATCAGCTGAAAGTTCTCTTGCCCTTTACGATCTTCCATAATTCTGACAGAAGAAGGGGTTGTGAGGAGATGTTTGGGGCATAAAATTGTAAAATTTTTTAATTAAGGAAATTTGCAGAAGTACCTCGAGAGGGCTGTAGCAAGGCTTTCTGTGTTTGGGCCATCCAAGTTAGTAGTGGGTTCATCCAATGCAAGTATTCCACAATTAAGACAAAATGTCTCGGCTAATGCCAATCTTATAATAAGCGAAGCAAGAACCTGAGTACAATCAATATATTGCTTTATTATACATAGCAAACAATTCATTCTAAATTGCTCATCATTGAAAGATAAGAAAATTTATAATACATGCCACTCAATTCCTAAGTATTTAGGGATCTAACACCTGAACTTTGACTTTTACATACATGCCACCTTATGCATGAAAAGGTGTATTTCAATTTTTAAAAGTTAAAAGGATGGTATTTTTATGTGAAATGAAAGATTTAGGTGGTATAAATGTTAAAAGATGTTAGATATGTAAATAAATAAGAATTTCATGGTATGCATGTAAATTTTCTGCTTCTCACCTTTTGACCCGCACTACACCTTCCACGCATTTCCAACTCTGCATCACCAGTTTGCATGAGGACCTACATATAGTTCAATTGTATGACAATTATTTAACATCAGGAACATACGTTTGAAGGAACTTTAGCCAAATAAGTTCACATGGCTTACTCGGTAGCTGTAGGATCGAGTTCCAGCACCTTCAGAATCAGAATGTATACTTATGTAATCAATATCCTGTCCTCGATAGGTCTGCTGCCATAGCTCCCTAATGATCTTATTTATCTCCTCCATCTTCATGGTGTGGAACCGCATGAGTGCCCTAGTGCAGAACAATTATAAAAAAAGTTGAGGGAAATTTACATACACACCACACAATTCTTTGTATTTAAATATCAAATACCCAAAGTTTGATATTTACACATACAACACCTTGTTGTCATAAACATATGCATGAAAAGATGTATTTCATAGTTAAGAAGATAGTGACGGTGGTATTTTTGATGTTATATTAAAGATTTGTGTGGAATACATCTAACGTGTTATGTACATAAGATTGTGTGGTATGCATGTAAATGCCCCAAAAATTAATCACACAGATCACGTTCAGAATCAAAGCATTGCAATGCATGACTTGAGGACGACGTTGCTGCTAAGAAAGCTTCAAGCAATGCAAGTCTTGCTGCATTTGTTTTTCAAGAATAATATTTTTACATAAAACTATGTAGCGTTAATTCAATTTATAAACTATAAGGGACTACTTTTTGGCAGTAAAATTCAAGATGCATGTACTTCATAAGGCACACTGTCTAGCAAGTGGATCATGTTAGTTGGCTATCCTTCGGGACATTGTATTCATACCCTTTGTAGATAGATATTTACAATTACTAAATAATATTATAGACAGGGCCATAAAATTAATTTTGGTCATTGCTGCAAATTGTCGTCACTAATGGCCTCTATTATGTCGATCTTACTAAAACTGTTTATATAAAATAATTATTGCTTGGGGGCAGCACAGAGTCTGTAACTAACAAAGACATATCACCCCACTTTTATTCAACAATAAGGAAAAACACTATCTGCCAAAAAATTTTTAGGATAAACATCTGGGTCATCTCAAATACTTTCTAAGAATTAAGCTCGCCTCCAACAGAAGAGTTTCCTTGCCCCAATGAATAGAACTAATAATCAACGACCAAAAAAAACCATTTTTAAGTGGAAAACTTCATTATAATCCTATTAATAGTTAGAATGTTGTTGATAAAAATATATTGTTAAAAAAAAGTTCTTGTTATGACAGCTTGTTTTTGGCTGGTAAACTGATCTAAATTGCCAACGGGAATAATCTCTCTTTCACTATAGGAATTATTAGTCAACAAATGAAAACTCCAAAATAGAAATATTGAAAAGGCACTATTCATTTACTAAGAGATACTAAGAACTCTCCGGAAAAAAAATATAAAAAAAAAAAAAAATGGAAAGAACTATCATACACTAAGAATGAGCACGCCAATGCAGAAGTTTTTTTAATTTTGAATATGTCAAAATTTTATATTTTCTGTATGTAATTTGGTCAGATGGAGGAAGTACAAAAGAAGTAATAGTGGCTAGATCGAGCATTAAGGTAAAGCGCAGAGCCTTTAGCACAATCCACAGGTGAAAATAATTTGGTTGAAGACCCTTTAAAAGGAGTTTGATTTCTCAACCACATGATCGATCATTTTAAACAGTGACAAGTTGCTACCATCTACATAACCCACAAATAAATATTTCATTAAGAAAAAAAATATCTATAGAAATTTATTGTCAATTCTTTCAGAATGCAGTGCTATCAAGGAAGATCGTCACCCATGCCACTAATTTCAGAAGAACTAATAGACATTGACCAAGCATTGGCTCTACTTCAGCTTCACACCTTTATAATAAGCTTAAAATAACTAGTTAACATACTCCAACCTAGGGGGTGCTTGCTTCACTCAGGAGTTAAATTAAATAGGATTTAGTAAATCCAATAAATCCAGTTTTATCAAATGCATATGCTGTTAAATCCATAATAGTGTTTGGTTCGGCTGAGATTAAAGCCAATTAAAGTTTTAGAGGTATTTGGCATTTTATTTCAGGATCTTATAGCAATTATTTTCCTTCCAAGCTAAATCAGTTAAATCCACCAAATAGTTGGATTTAAAACACCCAAATTTTCGTGCAAAAATGGATGAAATGGGGAGGAAAATGGATTTAACAAAGCGACAAATTTTAGCTTCCTGTTTTTTCATGTTTGGCTGGATTTACGTTATATCCAGCCATAAATCCTGTTAAAAGTAAGCTAGCTTAATGTTAGCTTTAACCTTTGTTTAGGAAGTTTGCTTTTTCAGAGAAAATATAATATATTTAATTAGTTAACCTTTGGTACTCATTCCCTTGTTACAAATTAGGGATTCCACTACAAAATAATATAGATCAAAATCCGTTTTCTTGACAGTACAATTAAAGATCTTTGGCATTCCATACTGTCAAGTTTCTTTGGAATTACCATAAAAAGAAGAGTAATTTGATATTTTTCATTTAAGCAACATAATGAAGAAGTATAGTCTAGTTCATTACTCAAATAAAATGAAATGTATGGTCATTTAAGCAACATAATGAAGAAGCATAGTCTAGTTCATTACTCGAATAAAATGAAATGTATGGTGCAAAATCAATAAAACATTCGAGTTCTTACTTATCAAGTGCACTGTAGTATCTGTCAAGGTCCTTATTTGCCATTTCAGTGGTCTGCAGCATCACAATTAAGTTTGTGGGCATACTGCAGATATTTAAATTTTAAAAGAACATCACAAACTTAAATCAGTACCTTAAGTTGAATGAGTTGGTTGAAGTAGCGCTTGTCAATGTCAGTGTACTGAGCTTGCTTGAGATCGTGCTTGTTCTTTGATACATTACTTAGGTACACTGAAATCGTACCTTGACATCTATTCAGCTGTAAAATGTGTTAACAAGGCAATTTTATCTACGGAAATTTACATACCTAGCACACAATTTTTATTATCTACATTTCTCTCACCTAAACCTTCATATTTACATAACACTTTAAGCCTATGTAAGATAATGTGTATTTCACCTTTAAAAAGTGATAATAATATTATTTTTGACGTGATATTAAAGATATGAATGTTGTGTGTAAATAAGAAAGTTTCGATTTGAGATATGCAAATACAAAAGAATTGTGTGGTATGCATGTAAATGCCCCTTCTATCTATCATCTAGATATGCAAGGCGTAAGATAATAAAATTCATTGATACAACTTAAGAAAAAGCACAGCGCCAAAGCTTGTCTCAAAGATATGCAGTTTAAGAAAATAAAAGTAATATGCGTGACAGACCGAGAACAAAGAATGAGGCAGACAACACCCTAAAAAATCACAAATAAATAAGCCTAAAAACCATAGGCAAGAAAGAAGCCAATTCTAAAAGACAAAAAATTTAATATTTTGTTGGCAAAAGCAGTATGTGACATATAGAATGTCCTAACTACCTCAATTAGATATTATGTTTGTCTAGTAGTGCACTAAAAACATGAACTATAACTTGCGATTACTAAAGTTCTGCTAATGAAGTTTAATTTAGGCATTCAAGCTTGATCCCCACTGTCAATTTGCCCTAATCCCCACTAATTGAGCTCAATTTTGGAGCTCAATTCTCAGGCCAGATCATCACTAGCCAATGCTTCAGCGAAGGACTCGGTGATGCCCAGCTAACCGATATATGTCATTACAACATCAACTCACTTTGCCAAGATATATAGGCATGTGCCTTGTTGAACATTAAAATAAATAAATAAAAAAGTCTAACTACCTCCCAGGTTTTTGTAACTTCTCTCGTCTCCTCTGTCTCAGACATAACCAATTTCGCAGGCCAAAAGCCCTCATCATTCCCTTCGCTTCATCTCTTCCATCCACGCACGACTACCAGCCACAGACCAAGCACCCTTTTTCTCAATCTCTTGCTGTTTACATTGAATGCTAGCCTCCAAGACGCTGTCCGAGCCTGTCCCTTCCTCGTAATTGACATTCGCTAGATACAGAAAATGCAACAGCGATATTGAAGCGTACAGAGACCTTTAAATCTCCCAATTTCTTCCATGTTCGAACCTCTCGCTTCTCTTCAATTGCATTGTCTCTCTCGTTTTGAGCAAGAGCCTGAAACCCAATGCACAGCCCTAATCCTTGCCGCAACCTCCTTATCATTCCATACGCAGAGCTCAAGCCTTGTTTCTCTGTTCACTCCTCATGCATGACACAAACCATATTTCTCGTCTGCCTTCTTCATTCGTTTCGTACCAAACAGAGACTGCCATAGCCACTTCACCGCCAAGCCAAGGCCCTCTCACTGTTGTTCTCTACAGTGATCCTTGACGCACCCTAGTCCACAAGCAAACCCTTTTACGCTAGCCTATTTCCCTCTTTCTTCTAGTTCAAGCCATCCAAAAAAAAGCCCCCTCCCTCCCTCCCTCCCTCCCTCCCTCATTTACCTCTCTTTCATTCTCTCTACTTGAGTTAACAAAATAAAAGAGGGATATTTTGTATTTTTGCAAAATCCGTCGTTTTGCTAACTTTGTTATTTTACCATCCTCTTCGTCGATTTCGCTCAAAAAGATATTAGGAAAAAAAAGGTGGGGGGAACTTTTAAAATACTATTTTGAGGAAATCTGACTATTTGTCCAGGGAAAAAAGTACCAATCAGAGAAATTTATGTAATTCAAGAAAATTTGATAAAAAGCAGGGAAAATTTTATGAAATATAAATACTCATCTCGAGAAACCCGAGTACCATTTAGGAAAAAATAAATACCAAATTAGGGAAATGCACACATGTGTTTGGCTTTTTGCAAGTTAATTAAAGACCCACACTGTCTTATACATCGTGTTAAAATACACTTGTTGTCCCTGGTCGCAGACTATCACTCTCCCAAATGCTCCCTAATATAGATGGATACTGGGAGACTTGCAAATGACTGTAAGAAATTGATCTCTTGGTAACTCGAAAAAAATAAATAAATAAAATGTGAACATTTGGACTTGCAAGTAATTTAAAAATAAAGACATTTGACCTTTAAAAATGATAAAAATAAAAGAAATTGTACGTTCCGAAATATAAATTAATCACTCAAATTATCATTCAATTCATTTCAAGAAAATAGAATTAAATGTGCTTGATATTTATATAAGATTCATGAAAATTTGATTGGCTTGTCCATTAATGTGATTGAATTTATCTTTAACTTCAAATGTGATTAGAACTTAAATACATAAATTAGAACTAATTAAATACATAGGTGTTATTTTTAAAAGCTAAACGGGACTTAATATGTCAATTCACCATCAAATCTCCAACTCTAATTCAGAAGTAAATAGAAGGCAATCTTATGAAAAGAAAAA
Source organism: Papilionanthe hookeriana x Papilionanthe teres (assembly GCA_022702705.1). Lineage (NCBI taxonomy): Eukaryota > Viridiplantae > Streptophyta > Magnoliopsida > Asparagales > Orchidaceae > Papilionanthe > Papilionanthe hookeriana x Papilionanthe teres. The sequence goes on along the minus strand of CM040422.1, from coordinate 151,049,889 downwards.
TCAATATTATTTCATGCACGGCATTAGCACAAACTGTGAAAGTTTTTGAATTAATTTGTAACTAAATTCACAATACATCTGCTAGCAAATAGAACGTGATTTTATTTAATGCTCAAAATAAAACTTGCGCGTTCCAACAACAACAACAACAAACAACAAACAACCACAACAACAATAGCTTTAATCCCACTAAGTGGGGTAGGCTACATGAATCCTTTTTTCTCCATTATATATTCATTTAATTCAAAAATATTAAGATCATTTTTTATACAATAAGCCCAAGTCTTCCTAGGTCTACCTTTGCCTTTCTTAACATAAGTCGAATCTAAAACATCTACTCTCCTAATTGGATCATAAGGTGGTCGAAGTTTAATGTGACCAAACCATCTAAGGCAACTCTCTCTAATTTTTTCCGTCATCAAAGCTACACGAACCCTATCGCGAATATATTCATTTTGCATTTTGTCTCTAAAGGTAAAGCCACTCATCCACCTATTCACTCTCATCTCGACAACACTTAACTTGGTATTATACTTCTCTTTTAAAGGCCAACATTCAACACCATAGAGCATTGCAGGTCTCACCACAATCTTATAAAATTTTTCTTTTAGTTTAAGCGGTACTTTTCTATCACACAATAGGCCCGAAGCATTCCACCACTTCAGCCAACCAACATGAATTCTACTATTACCTATCTATATCACAATCACTTTGGACAATAGACCCAAGATATCTAAATCGTTCACACATTTTAATAATTCGATCACCCAAAGTTACACTTCCGTCACTAGAGCTACTATTACTAAAATTACATTCCATTTATTCTATTTTAATTCTACTCAAACGAAGGACTTTAGACTCCAACGTAGACCTAGATAATTCAAGTTTTTCTTGGTTTTTTCCCTCGTCTTATCCACGAGAAGGATATAATCAACAAAAAGCATACACCAAGGTACATCCTCTTGTAAATGTCCAGTAAGACCATCCATTACTAAAGCAAAAAGATATGGGCTTAAAGTCGATCCCTGATGTAATCCAATACAAATAAGAAAAACTTTGGTCAAAACTCCTTCAGTTCAAACACAAATAACAACTCTAGTATACATATCTTTAATGACTTGAATATAATTCATATCAACACCTTTCTTCTCAACAACTCTCCAAAGGATATCTCTAGGAACCTAATCGTAAGCTTTTTCTAAATCAATAAAAATCAAATGTAGATCTACCTTATTATCTCTGGACTCCTCCATCAAACCTCTCAATAAATGTATTAACTTCCATAGTAGACTTGCCCAGCGTAAATCCAAATTGATTATGAGAAATCTTGGTAATACGTCTTTACCCATGTTCAATTACCCTCTTCCATAATTTAAAGTATGACGCACCAATTTAATTCCTCCATAATTTGCACACTCTCGTACATCCCCTTTATTCTTAAAAGTGGGGACCAAAATACTCTTCCTCCACTCCACAGGCATCTTTTTAGTTTATAAAATAGTATTAAAGAGTTAAGAAATTCCCATATTTCCTCAATATTTCCACACATCAATTAGGATATCATTAAGTCCTATAGACTTTCCACACTTAGTTTTCTTTAAAGCCTCTTCAACTTCTTTTTTACTAACGAGACAGTAAAAATAAAATGTTTTATTATTGTTAGCGATATTAAGATCAATAAGATAGATCGTATTTTCAGAAACTTTAGTAAAAATTTTATCAAAATAACTTATCCACGCATGTTGAATATTTTTTTCTAAGAAAAAAACTTTTTTATTTTTATCTTCAATAAACTTTACTCAAGTTAAATCTTTACTTTTTTTTCTCTTTATTTGGCTAGTTTATACATATATTTTCCACAATCTTTAGCATCTAATAAATTATAAAGATCGCTAAAAGCATAATTTTTAACGTCACAGATTGTTCTTTAAGACTCTTTGCGGGCTATTTGATAATTTTCCTGGTTCTCTATGCCTGTACAATTAAACCAATTTTTATAACATAACTTCTTATATTTTATCTTTTCTTGCCCATTATTATTCCACCATCGATTATTTTTATTTATAGAAATTTTTTTTTTGATTCTCCAAGTACATCTTTTGTCACTTGTTTAATATAATTTGTTATTTTTTTCCCACATAATATCTGCTTATTCATGAACATCCCAAATTTTAAAATTTTAAATTTTACTCATAAACATAACTTTATTTGTCTTTAAGGTATCCCCATCTAATTTTACGATGAAGAATCATAGTATTCTTTATTTTAAAACTCTTCATCTTAAAATCTAAAACTAATAATCGATGTTCGGTACCACTTGGAATGACCTTACAATCATAACGATCTCTTGTTCTCATAAGAAAATAATCAATTTGTGCTTTATTACATTCATTCTCATAAGTAATAAGATGTTTATCTTTTTTCTTGAATAAAGTATTAGTAATAACCAAATATGCTAAAGCAAAATCTAATATGACTCTACCTTCTTCATTAATCGCTCTATAACCATAGCCACCATGAATATTTCTGCATTCCAAAGTAATAATATTTGCCTAAAATTTCAAGATGATTGAATAATTTTATGAATTAAATTAGTGTTCGGTTTGGATATAAATAGCTTAAAACTTGTGCAAGCGTCATAAGATCTCGCCACCGGATTTGCAATATATCTGTTAGTGAAACAGAAGGTGATTCTTTTTAAAATCCTAAACTTGTGCAAGCGTCATAAGATCTCGCCAAAAAGAAATTGTGTACAATCTAGGCATGCATTTCAAATTTAAAATGATTTTAAAATCCTACATTTGTGTTTCAGGAATTTTCTAACTCTAATATACTGCTTCAAAAGATGTGTGGGCATTTAAAAATATGCATTTGTCTTATGAATATGTCAAATATCATATAGTGCCATTCAACCACATAAAATTTTATGTAATTGAACGCAACAAGAATCAAGTTATAACCCCTTAAATTACATAAATACTATGATCATATATGTGCCAATAGTCATATAAAATGCATAATACGGGTATTTTGAAATGTGTGCATAATCTCAAAATTATAAATCTGCATTGGCCACCTTAAATGTAGAATATGATTGTAAGTCCTGCTCAACTAGTTTTCTCCTACTTTATCCGCCCGATTTAACGAGAATTTCAATGTATAAATAATAAGCATAAAAATTTGTAAGTCTGAATCACCAAGTCTGATCCTCCTCCTAATAAGAACTGAAGTTCACAATAATAACATTTCAAAAATATTGAAGCATCAAATGTCAAATAAATTATAAATATAAGTGTTTCAAATGTTTATTATCCCGATGATGATTGATTTGATAGAAGATTTCAACCGGAGAGATATTTTCAAAATCAAATTTCAAAAAAAACTTGATTCATACCAGAGTTAACCCAAATCACTACCAAACAAAATATGGTTATTACTGAATTCAAAAGTTATAAAGACGACTACCCAACATAAACATCATAAAACATACAAACGGTAAGTGACAACAAAAACTCAAAATAAAAATAAATGAATTATTCAATTTTGATGCCTATGCACTAAAAAATTTTAAACAACTAAATGCTCGATATTCAATTTTGTTTATCGGTAAGTGACTTTCAACCATAAACTAAATGCACAAAAATGCTCGATATTCAAATTTGATATTGACAGCATTTAGGAAATAAATTTTGTTTATCGGTAAGTGACTTTCAAAATGTTCAACATAAATGAAATTCTTGTTTTAAACCATTTAATAAAACAATTATTCATTTAATAAAATATTAATTTAATGCATAAAGAAAATAATTACCTGCCTTAGCCTAACAAGAATGCTATAAAAGCTCAAATCCTCACTTCACTTCTTTGATTATCACCTATTAATTAAATGTGCATATAATTATAATAATCTCATCCAAAGAAAACTTAAATAGATCTTCTGACATATCATTAAAGTGATACATATAAATCAATATACTATTCCTCACTTTAATATAGGGCTCGATTCGGCTCTTCCTGCACGGCTTGACATCTACTCCTCTCTAATTTCGGGATTTTAATAGCTTCAATCTTGATATGAAATACACTTAAGTTTAACCTTATATATATATATATATATATATATATATATATATATATATATATATATATATAAAACTTAATTAATAAAAACAAATTAATAAAACTTACTCGTCAGCTTCGATCGACAAACCTAAAGCACGAGCTTGCCTTCTCTCTTCCCTCGATCTCGGTTTGATCCATAGCCACACGCCTCTGCTTCGTCCTCCTCTTCCACTGCACCAATGCGAACATGACATATCCCGTCTCCTCTCTCTTCTTCCTCCAGGTTTTGCAAGGTAACAAGCGCAAGAATTCGATCATCCCCCCTTCCATCTTCCACTTCGGTTGTGCGTAGCAACGCGAACATATTCATCCCGAGCGAGGCTCGATTGTAGTCCACGTGCTTGTACTTCCTCCTCCGACTAGGGCTCGACGTTGAAACAAATAGGATAGATATACAAAAACTTCTCTTAATCTCCCTCATGTCCTTCACTATCGCTATCTCCTCCTTCCTCTTGTTCTGTAGTTTGAATGAGGGAAAGTTTTCTAAATAGCATAGAATAATTTCAGATGACGGGTGGTCCCCTTTAATCATTGAAACCCATTTATTTATTTATTTATTATTTATTTGTTTATTAAAGTTATTACAAAGGCAGATGCGACAAAGATGGAAGGTGGCTGACAGTAGTTGATTGCGGCGTTGGAGGGAATGGGAGTACTATCAGCCTGTTGGAAAGTGTTTAACAGCAGGTGGCTATGGCATTGAAGGGAGTATGAATTGCTGGAGGAGGCTAACAACAGATGGTTGCGGCACAGGAGGGAGTATGAGGGGCGTCGGCCAACTAGAAGTGGGCTCTCAGCAGGTATTTACGACATAGGAAGGAAACTATAGGTGTTGGCGGCTATCTGATAGATACAGGATGGTGGCCCGCCATAAGGGAGCTGGAGGAGGATCGACTTGTTGGAAGGGTGCTCGAGGCAGACGACAGCAATACGACAGAGGTTGGAGAAGTCTACTGGCAGCAGGAATGGGGAGGAACAATGGAGATAGTCACTAACTCGGACAATTTACAATCGGAGCACCTTCTCGTTGTCGGATACAACCCTCGGAAGGAAGAGATGTCAGGGGCAGCAATCTGAGACAAGTCAAGGCCCCCCTAATACAAGCAAATCAGCATATATATATAATAGATGATAATATTAGAAATAAAAGGTAATAGTAAAAGAAAGTGATGGAATAGAAAGACAGAAATGGAAATGACTAGAAATAGGAAGGGAGGGGAGGGGAGGGGAGGGGGAGGGGGGGGGGACAAATTTGGAGAGGGAGGATCATCTCCCTTTGGGAGGCAAATTCCTTGGGCTGAGATATCTCTCGGTTGGATCGACCGATCCAGCCTTTCACTGCAATAGGGTTGCGACAGGTAAGCCTGGTGTCAATCTCCCGAGGTTGGGGGAACTTCAACTTCATCCGACAAAGCTTCCACATCTTCGAAATACGACATCAGGTCTGCAACATTGTGTGGCTAAAACATTGTAATCCCCTGATAGATCGATCTTGCAGTCATTATCATTCAGCTTCCTCAGTATTCTGATAGGTTTGTCCGCTCTGGACTTAAATTTTCTGAATACTCCTACATGAAATCTATTTTTCTTCTGTCAAATCCACAGTAAAGTCTCCTTCATTAAAGTCAACTTTTTCCTTGTCTTGTTCGCCTGTGTGATTCTGCTTGGTGATCCCTCTTCCAACTTCCTCTTGGAGTTTTTGAATCTCGTGCACCTGTTCTTCAGTATACTCACTAATCTCTGACATCAATAGGTGCAATACAACAAAAGTAGAACGAGCAGGTTGCTCTCATGTACAATCTCGATCGAAGTGTGCCCCGTAGTTTGACTAACGGATCTATTGCACGCAAACTCGGCTTGAGTTAGAATTACGTCCCACTACTTGATACTCTTTCCCACAAAGCATCTTATAAGATTCCAAGGCTGTTGTTTGTGACCTCTAACTGGCCTCGGTTTGAGGATGCGCTGCAAAACTTAATTGAATCTCAGTGCTTTCTCGCACAGAGTCCTCCAAAAGTGGCTCAAAAACTTGACATTCCTGCCTATTGAGATATAGTCCTAAATATCCCATGCACTCTTACAATTACTTTGAAATACAGTTTCAAAATCGATCCATGATGACCATGATTGAACCCTATTCCGCTACCATAAAGTCTATACTAATGTCTACCCATGGTACCTCTCGTATTGGTAAAGAGGTGTACAACCCAACATTTTGCCCCCTTATTTTTTTCCATATGACAAATCCTACACTGCTACCATAAAGTCTATGCCAATGTCTATGCTAATGTCTACCCATGTCTCCTGACTTCATCCATATAAGGTGATACCCACTACGCAAGTAGATCTTGGAAAATATGGTACTCCGTGTAACTGATTCAAGAGACCATTCAGGTGAGGTATGGAAAGTTGGTACTTGCCATGGCAATCTTATTGATGACCCTGCTATTGATGCACATTCGCCACAGCCCGTCCTTAGGCACCATCAGGCGAGAACAACTCTCGGACTAGCATTCTCTCTGACTAAACCTCTCACGAAGCGATCTTGTACCTGTCGCTATAACTCCTCGTACTCTGCAGATCTCAATATAGGCAGACAAATTCTGCAACACTAATCTTGGTATAAGATCAATGGCATGTTGAATGTCCCTAAGTGAAGGTAATCTCTCTGGAAGCTTTTATGTCATGCATATGGAAATATTGTAGTAGTGGTTGAAGTAGAGCCGGTACCTCACTCTCCTCCTCAATTCCCTCTAGGAGGACTAACAACACTGTCCCTTGAGCGTGCCAAATTGACTGCATAAAGGTAGGACTAATGCTTTCTCTATGTCGCCTCTGCCTAAAACAAGTAACAATACAATGTGTTTCCCGTCCTTCTTAAAGGAGGAAGTATACTTGAAGTAGTTATGTGAGTCTTGCGGTCAAACTGCCAAAGTCGACCCAATAGAATGCGGTAGGCATCCTCGGAACCACATCACACCATACTTGCTTATGTAGTTGGTCGCCTCGAAAATTTAACCAAGCATTGATGATCCACGCTATCTCGAATCCCTTCTTCAACTAGGTAGGGGAGTACGACTAGAGATATTTTTGTTTGGTTGATCCCAATTTCTTCACCATCAACGTGGACACCACATTTTCACAACTCTTATTGTCGATGATTAAGCTGCAAACCATGCCTTTACCATGCACTTGGTGCGAAAGTTACTATGTCTCAACCAGAATTGCTCATGTAGTTGGTCGCCTCGAAAATTTAACCAAGCATTGATGATCCACGCTATCTCGAATCCCTTCTTCAACTAGGTAAGGGAGTACGACTAGAGATATTTTTGTGTGGTTGATCCCAATTTCTTCACCATCAACGTGGACACCACATTTTCACAACTCTTATTGTCGATGATTAAGCTGCAAACCATGCCTTTACCATGCACTTGGTGCGAAAGTTACTATGTCTCAACCAGAATTGATCTCGCTTCGACTCTGACTACAACACTCTCCGTAAGATTAGCAATTCACCCCCCACACCCTGGAATTGAAGCTCCTTTGGGTTTATCCTGTAACTCCACATCCACCTCGTCGAAGACGTCCTGGTCTGTGAATGTGACCACTCGGCTTGTGGGACAGCTGAAGACTATGTGCCCGTAGTTGTAGCACTTGAAAAACTTCCTGACTAGTATAGTATCAAAAGAGCACCCTTTCTTTTGTTTCTTCCTACTTTGCTCTGACTTGTCATTTCCCCGTCCTATCATGCTAGCTCCTCCCAAGGCACCTTTTCAGTCGTGTCAGCTGTAGGTGATTGCAAGACTGATGGTTGCTACCTTAAGAACGACTGTTGCTTGGTCTTTTCTATTGTCTTTCCAACCTTCAAGGCTAGAGTTCAAACGTTCCCCAGCGTCCAATATGGTTGTATCTGCACAATGCTGCAAATAGCGAGTTTCAGTCCCCCATGTACCGGACTGTAATATGCTCCTCTAGCTGGATCAACTTGCATTCATTTGTAACTCATCGAACTGAGCTGTTAATTCCTCCATGGAAAGATCTCTCTTGCAGGTGGTGGAGTCTAAGAAACATTCTAGTGGTAAAGAAGTGGAATGCATTTCTTCTGCATTTCTTCTTTCAGTTTTTCCCACTTTGTGATCTTATCACTATCGACAATTTTCCTGTCTATAGATATTCCCACATAAAGAGGCATTCTTTTTAACTTATTAGCTGCTAATTTCACCTGCTTATCCACTGACACCTTATATTCAAAGATTCGTTCACCAATTGCAACAAATAAATAATGTCATTTGGATCTATACCTCTGTCAAAATCCAGAAGTACCGCCATGATGTCAATGTCCTTGTGTGCTCCATATGTGGGCTCCTCTAACATTGAATCTGAAATGAAGTGGTTGGTATTTGTTGTTGATGTCTTCTCTGTGAAACAAATTAAGATCTTTGTTATTGTCTCCCTTTCGACTCTCCAAATCGAGGTCAAGGGTAATCTCCCCTGGGCCCCGTCACTATAGAAGAAGGATCTCTCACCGCATCTCATCTCAGGGTAGGGTCCGACATATATCTCCATGATGGCATGTTTAGGGTTTGGAAATGGTGGTTAGTTTTTCTTTTTAATTTTTATTTTTTCCCAGGGGAGGGAGGGAGAGAGGGGAGGAAAGGGACACTAGAAAACCCTATTGTAGAACTCTGCTACCAAATGATACCGAAATTAACCCAAACCACAACCAAATAAAAGATATTTACTGTTGAATTAAAAAGTTACAATGACGTCTCCTCAACATAAACAACATAAAAAAATGCAAACGATCAGGTGGCAACAATAAGTCCTCAAAATTACATTAAAACATCCCAAAAACAATTCTTTAAAGGACAACGATAGGCCTCAGAAGGAGTGGAAGGGATCTGTGGCCGTGCTGAAAAGTGGCTGACAGTAGGTCACTGTGAAGATGGAGAGAGTAGGAGTGGTGTTTGCCTGTTGAAGGTGTTTGTCAGTAGGTTGTTGCGACGATTGAGAGGGTAGGAGTGACCGCTGAGAGGAGGTTGGCAACAGGTGGTTGCGGCACAGGAGGGAGCAGAAGGGGTTCAGTCTGCTAGAAGGTGGCTGGCAGTAGATGGATGGAGCAGCAGGTGTCGACGACTGTCTGGAGAGTAACAGGGATGGCGACCCACCAGAACCTAGTGGAAGGTGTTGGAGGCGGTCGGCGGCAGCGGGATAGAGGTTCAAGATCCAATGACAGCAGGAAGGCGGAGAAACAACAGAGATAGTCATCACCTTGGATGAGTTAGAGTCGGAGCAATTTCTCGTCGTTGGATACAACCCTCGGAAGGGAGAAATCTGAAGTCAGAGACAAGTTAAGACCCCTCTAATGCAAGCAAATCAAAATATAAATAAAAGATGATAGTAGATAGAAATAGAAGGTAATAGGAAAGAGATGGAATTGGAAGGCAAAAAAGTGAAAGAAGAAAAATAGTAATAAAGAGAGAGGGGGGGGGGGGGGGCTTTGAGCAGCAAATCCCTTAGGCCGAGAGACCCCTTGGCTAGACGCAGCAGGACTGAGGCAAGTAAGCCACACATCCAATGATTATAATTCCAAATCCTGATCCTTTATAAGCATAACAAAATTGACAATATTCATATACAATCACATGTCAATATTAAACTCGATTATTTACAAGCAAGAAGTCAAGTCAACAGAATTTAAATCAAACAATCAAATGTCCGATGATGGTCGAGTTGATAGACGATTTCAACCGGAGATGTCTACTTTCAACATCAAATTTCATGAAATATTTGAATGAACTCAATATAATTATATAAACTCAATCCTTTGTAGGTAGGATAGAATTGAGAAAGTTTGGCTTCAATCAAATGTCACGTTCAAACCTCATTTTCTATAAGTGGGACTGAGTTGACAAGGTTGAAATCAAATGATCAAAGCCCCGATGTTGACCGAGTTGAAAGGAGATTTCAACTAGAGGGGTCAATTGTTTTCTTAATCAAGATTTTCAAATAAAGTTCTTAAAATAATAAATCAAGGCATTTAAATTAAAATCAATCATCTAAAAACTTCCATCAAACAAATTAAAACGTTCAAGTTAAAATTCAATCACTTAAATGCTAAAAGAAAAATTCAACCACCCTTCTCAATAGTTTGTATAGGGTGCCACTGTTGATTAACTTCAGATCACAAAAAGTGAATGTCACATCAAGTGTATCACTGTATTCTAACTCAAAACAATTTCAAGCTAGTAAGAGCGTGACCTGAGTGCTTTATGTGTAAGGTTTGGTCCAATGGCTCTACAAAAAAATAGTGGTTACGACCATAACCCTCCGACTGGGTGGTTTGCTAGCAAATGACAGGATTATATTACGTCACGTTCACAACCCGTATGCTTCTCAATGGCTTTCTACCATCTGAGTTGTGAACAATACTGTAAATTTGATTGCATAAAGCATTCTATCAGCTAAGCTTGACTTAATTTTGTCTACTTAGACAAACATTCACCCAAGATTTACAAAAATCCCATAAACGTGCAACTCAAAATTATTGAAAATGATCTTTCAATTAGGTTCGTCATCATTTCCCTCACCAGGTAGATCAGAAAACACAATAACAAAACAATGAGATCTTGATCAGGTTCGTCATCATTTCCCTCACCATCCACTTTAAGCTTAAGGTGATAAATTTTATAACCTAAAACCCATGTCTCTTGCTAATATATGCTAAATATATAGTGCTAAATGGCTAACCTTAATCAAAAGTGCTCTCCCATTATTAGAAGGGGTAATTAACCACAAAGACTTGCCAATGGGAAATCTCAAACTTCATATCAAAAAGTCCTCGCATAATAAGGGTGAAATCTCTAGGTAATATATTACCTACAATCCAATCTGTCTTCCGAAAATTTGACACACGTAGAAATTTACTTGGGGAGAACAATTCATTCATCCTATTATTCACAAATAGGCTACATAAATATAGGAAAATCAATCCTTCCTCATTTATAAACATACCAAACAAATCTCACTTAAATTAGTAAGGAAAATAATTTTGAATAAAAAACTAAATAGATATAAAATAGAAAGGAATAAACAAACCAAAAGTCTCCTAAGATATACCAATTAAATCCTCTAAGATTTGAAGGTGGGGCCCATATGAGAGAAGTAAACATGAAAAGAACTAAATCTTCTAATTTTGTAATCCCCCTCAAGCTGGGTCGTAGATATAGCAGAGGCAATTTTGGTTTTGGGATATAACTCAGCTATATAATTCTCCCATTGAACTTGTCAGAGATGAAGTGTCCATCAACTTCAATCTGTTTGGTACTGTTATGATGCAAATAATTCTTGGCAATACTGACGATTGTTTAACTATCACAAAACATTTATATTGGCCTATTAGAGGTACATCCCAGTACACTTAAAAATTTTTTAAATCAGATCCCCGAGGCAAGTGCTTTATATTCTACTTACGCGCTGCTTCTTGAATCAATAACTTGCTTCTTATTTCTCCATGTAACAAGATTTTCCCATACATACGAGCAAGAACCTATGGTGGACCTCCTTTTAGTGAGTTCTCTAGCCCATATTGTAGGCTTCTACTTCTTTTCTGATTTTCTAAAAAATTAATCCATAACCAAAGCCTTTTTGAGAAACCACAAAATCATGCATATCATCTCCAAATGCTCCTCATTTGGGCTATTCAAGTGTTGGTCCACAATACTTGACAAAGCATGCAATAGTTGGCATAGTGTGTGACAGATAGATAAGTTTTTCTACCAGTCTTTAGTATATTCCCTTATTCATTGATATTTTTTTCTTCCCTATTAGTCTTTTGGTTGGGTTCCATCGAAGTATCAACAGATTTGCATCTAATCATCCATGCTTCCTTTAGCGAATCTAGAATGTATATCCTCTGTGATATAACAAATCATTTTTTGGAACTTGTTATCTCAATACCTAGAAAATATCTCATGTCTACTAGGTCCTTCATTTCAAACTCAAAGGTAAAAACTTCTTTGATTTTAAAAATTTCTCTTTTATTATCACCAGCAATAATCATATCATCCACAAATAACTTCAGCGCAGTAATCTCATCTCCCTAAATATGTTTTATGAAAATATGTGATAAACTTGATTTTGAGAATATCTATTGGATTATAGTTTTAAACAACCTCTCGATCCACAAACTTGAGATTGCTTAAAACCATAGAGACTTCCTGAGTTTGCATACAAGATTGTTGTTGGAATCGTTCTCAAGTCCTGATATCTCCATATATGCTTCTTCCCAAACACCATTTAAAAAGGCATTTTTATATCAAATTGATGACGTGCTTATTAACTGTTACTAAAAAAAGAAATCTATTGTATTCAGTTTGGCAACTGATGTGAAAGTCTCTTAATAGTAAATCCCATGGGATTGTGAAACCCTTTCAACAAGTCCGGCTTTTAATCTCCCAGCACACCCATCAATTTTGTATTTGATATTAAATGCTCATTTGCATCTAACTAGATTCATATCCTGAGGAAGTTTAGTAAGAGTCCATGTGCACCTATGCCTTAGTGCTCGAATCATTCTTCCACTGCATTTCTTCATTTTGGATTTTCAAGAGTTTCATGAATGAATTTAGAAATTTTCATGCTATCAGGAGAGGAGAGCTTCTCATAAACTATATACTCCTAAATTGGTCATCAACACATGAAGAGGAAGGGGATAATTCATGAGTACTCGACTCCTCTTCACCCAAAATTTCAGGTAAATGTGGATTTAAGTGTTTGCATATCATAAACACTTCAAAAATCATATTGTGCTTTGCAGGTATTTAAAATACTATGTAATTGCTAGTTGTGAATGCATCAAACATCATGAAATTGCATCATTCGGGCACACAAAATATTGTATAGTTACATAATTGCATCTTGCAAGTGCATAATGCATTAAGATGTGTGCAGATCGACAAAGAAATTCTGTATGGGCTTCGACGATCATGTTAAGAGATGAGATCAATCATTTTGAAAATTATTTTGAACTACATTATTCTGAACTAAAATATCAAATTATTTTGAACTACATTATTCTAAGTGTGCAAATAAATTTAAAAAGTATGCATATGTTTATAAAGTGTACAAATATGTGAAACCAAAAGCCTGCATGTGCTCCAACCAATGTATAAATACGCAAATACTTTTCAGAATGATGGGCAAGCTCGAAAAAAATCAAGTTTTATTCACACGCAAGTACTCCACCAAATTAATTGACTAAATTTAAACGGTCTGAGAATGTTGTGCAAGTTAAGGTTAAATGTTCACTTACTTGCAATGACAAACATTCAATGCTCTTTTGAAAAATCCATGATTATTTTAAAATTAAAGAACCCTTACATTTTAAATATCAAATCCAAGATAATTAGACTATGCTACTGTTGACCTCAATTTTAGTGAGGTCTTAGGCTATTCCTTGTAGACCCTAGGATCTAGCTCTAGGAGTTCCGTATTGACCATCCTAGCGGACTAGTAATGGAGCCCACCTCACATAGAGCTTCGAGCCACTTCTAGACCCATTTTGTAAGACATCACACGGTAGTCTCAGCGACTCGACTCTTTGTTGCGAGCGGCAGGACTAACATGTAGATGGCTCGAAAATGAGTTCCCATAGGGGCAGACGGCCTTAGGTGAACCCTTAATGACGTTCGAATTCGCGCGCACCACAATTTGATACTTTTTGACCCGATCGTCGGCGAACTTGTCCGGCCGACCCCGGATGACGAAACGGACCGCACGGATGCGTCCGAGACGTCAACTTTAGCTAGGAAGGATACCCATATTGCCATGGTTCCGTGCGCGCGCGAACGGCACGAAAATCGATGCATTTTTCTTAATTTTGCGGGACGTGAATCCGGGCTCGACTCAGGTTTAATTCAGGTCCAAATTGGGCTATTCACCCCAGCCCATTTGTTTCTTTTAAATTCAAATTTTAAATTAATTTAACATTAATTAATTAGGGTAGGAATTTAATTTGGCGCCCAAATGCATCAATAAATACAGGCGGGATGACTTCCTCCTCGTTATTCGATCATTAGCCCTCCTCCCTGTTCGAGCACCCTGCACCAAGATCCCTCCTCCTCATCCAAGATCCCTCCTCATTCAAGATCCCTCCTCCTCATTCAAGATCAGCCCTCCTCATTCAAGATCAGCCCTCCTTCTCCCTGTTCGAGCATCCTGCACCGAGACCGGCTAACCCTTTTTCTTCCTCTTCACGCCGAAACCAACTCGCCTGCTCGATCTTGTCTCTCGCACCGCAGAGGCCCCATTCGTCTCTCGATCGCCCGTCTCCCTCACGCTCGCACAGAAACTCCTTCGCCCCAGCCTCGCTAGCTCGAGAACCCTCACTCGGCTCGCCACCTTCTCCCCGCACGCAACACCGACGCCTGCTTTCGCTCGCACTCGCCTCACCTGTTCCTCCTCTTTGCGACACCTCTCCCTGCGAACAGAAACCCTACACACGACTCGTCTCCTCCCTCACGCCGAACGACCTCGCCTCTCCGCACCAAAGCCGAAGACCGCCCGTCCTCGCTCGCCCCCACTCGACCTCTTCCTCCTCTCGCACCGAAGGTCGAAACCCACTCGCTCCCCACGCTAGACGCCTGCTTCGTCGCTCGCCTGCCTGCTCTCGCCAGCATTCGCTCGACGCTGAAACCTGCTCGGTCCCGCTCGCCTCTTCTTCTTGAGATCAAAGCCCGAGCGCTTCTTCCTCACGCAGAGAACCTTACTCGGCTTGTTTCCCTCATACGCCGGACCACCTGCAACTGCTGCAACTTCCTCCGATTAAGATCGTATCTCTCTAATAACTCCCCGATTTCATCCGCTTCTATCGACTTTTTTTTCTTCGCAAAATTTTTATTGCTCCTTTTATGAATTGAAATGTTTGAACTTGAGTACTGCCTATTCAGATTGATTTAGTTTTCTTTCTCTGTTTATCGAATCTGCAGTACGGCTTCAAGATTATAGATCTTGATTGTCTGATTTATAAATTTCATTCATGAGCTTTGTCGTATTTTTTTGGTTCGAACTCAATTTAAAATAATACTTGTTTAAGTTGAGTTTGATAATCACCAAAGTCATGCCACTCATGTTCTTTGCTTCAGTCTGTTGCAAATGATAATCTATATTGCTTCATGTTCGCCGGCAAAACTCACATGCTATGAACGATTTACTTAGATGCGCCTTGAGATTGCCAAAAATAATTGATTGGTATTTTGCTGCATAAGTTATTAAATTTTGAATCGTCTCTCCCATACTTACTATCTGTTAACATTTAATTATGTGATGATTTTCATGCTATTTCTCATCTGATTTTTTTTTGTTCTTTCTCTACATGTCTGTTTACATGCTTGGCTTCCTTTTTTTTTAATACAGTTTAAGTTTGAAATTGGCATGAATGACATTTCAGACATTACTTGGTTAAGATGAAGTTGATTTATTTGCTTCTGTTGCTTTTAGCATCTTGGAAATTGTCAAGTGGATGAGAGTGCTTGCTTTTTTTAGAAAGATTTACATATGTACCACACAATTTTCATGTATTCACATATTTAGCACTTAAACTTTCATATTTACACATATAACACTTAAACCTTTGATGTTACACAAGAATGCTACTATCACCAACTTCTTAATATATATATATATATATATATATATATATATATATATATATATATATATATATAACATAACTTTGCATACATTGATTTTAAATGCTGAAATGTTATAAGTGTAAATATCAAACTTGATGTGTGAGATATGTAGTTACATAAGAATCAAGTGGTATGTATGTGAATCTTCTTTTGATTCAAATGTGGTTGTTTTTTTTTTGGAAGGGATTTACATGCAGATTAGTTTGCTCGAATTTACACTTATTTAGGGATTTAAATGTATTTCTTACTGGTTATTCATTGCCTTTTCGAAAAGATTTACATGTAGATTTTGAACCCTTTAAACACGGTTTTCGGGTCATTTTGGCACTGCTTTGGAATTTGAATAAATTCAGAATTTTGAGCCTTTAGATGTGTTGTTTGGAGGCATAGAGAAGCTGTAGGAAGTAGTTTGGGCCTTGGAGAGTATTGTCCAGTGCTTGGAAATCCTGTAGGAAGTTGTAGGAGAGCTGGGAGAATGATAGGATTGCTGTTTGGAATGTTTGGAAGTCATACGACTGCTTTTTTTTGGAATGTTTGGAGAGCCTTATTTACTATTATGGGTTTCATCTGATTACCATTTCAACGCTTTTTAGGCCGATTCACTTACTGTTTTCTCCCTTTCGGCTTTACCAGTTTTGGGAGTGGGCCGGCCTTCTCCGTCTTCTTTGTTTGTTTTATTTTGTTGTTTAAAACGGTTAAGTCACAAAAAGGGGAATTTCTGATTTAACTTGAGGAAGGATAAGTCACTCTTAATCACTTCAAGCACAAGTTAGAGTGTATGTTTCCTAGACCTTAGGTGAGTCACCCACCTAACCTTAACTGCAGACTTCCTAAACCTTAGGTGTAGAGCTTAGTTGAAACCTCCTTTACCTAATTCACGACGATATGTTTCCTAAACCTCAGGAGCGCACCCTTAGGTGAGTCACCCACCTAACCTTAACTCGTGATTTCCTAAACCTAGGAGCACACCCTAGGTGAGTCACCCACCTAACCTTAGCTGCGGATTTCCTAAGCCTAGAGCACACCCTAGGTGAGTCACCCACCTAGCACCTTAACTGTGATTTCCTGAGCCTAGGAGCACACCGATGGTGAGCCCATCTACCTAACCTTCGAATGCACGAGAAACTAGGCACTGACCACTGGTTCACAGGTCGATCAAGACACTGGACAGGAGAATTCACCGAGGCTTGGTTCACCCTTCCTTAGTTAAATCAAATGTGGAATTTCCTAAAATGACTTAACCGATATTGAAACCCGACGTACCGGGATTTGAGTTTGAACATTACGCTCGGATCCTCACGGCAGTCGGGGACATTTATTTCTGCCACATATGGATCATCGGACTGGTGTAAGTCCGAGGTCTAGGTGGCGAGGACGATGATAATAATCTTTATGTGTGCTTTACACGAAGGATACGAGGGATACGAGGGATAATTAGAATAGTATCTCTGCCTCGAGGATCCTCCATAAGAGGAGAGGAAAGGACCGATGATACTATTCACCGACTCTTAGTTAGAGTGTTTCCCGGCGATCTTAGGTCGTCGGTAGTCTCAACACGATTAGAATGGTAGCACATGTGGCTATATTACTTTCTGAAAATATTTACAAAAAACAAAAATAAAAATCTCTTTTGCTTGTTAAAAAAGAATTCTACATGAAAGCTTAAACAATAACTTTTGCATGAAAATCAAAGAATTTTTTTCCTTATAAAATATATAAAGGTCCATAGTTAGTCACTTGGATTGGGTTAAGGACTACCTCCTTAGATCGTCGGGTTGGTAACTCTTATCCAAGAGTCGGATAAGCACACGATCCAAGCTACGAGCCCCCACCTCTGCGATGTCTTATACTCGGTTCCAATCTTTCATATGTGATTACGAGTTTGCTTAACGATTTCTACGACTTGTTTTCTTTATTTTTCGACTTTCGTATCGGGTTTTCTCGCTCTTCTGCTTCGTATGCTGAGTTTATTTAAGTCTCATTACGAAGTCATACTATACCTTGCAATACTAAATTATACAACGGTAACGGATGCTGAGTACGCTTTTTACAATTTATTTACTGCAATTTACTTTATTGCAATCCACTTTATTGCGCTTTACTTTCTAGCAATTTTACTTGCAATTTACTTTACCCTGCATGCAAAACTGAAAACAACAACACAACCTGAAACATTGAAACACATTTGACAAAACCTTTTTGAACTTTAGACATTAGAGCATTCTGCGAAAGAAACTTGGAGCCGACTCCGTGGCATCGAGCAGGAGCGTAGAGCAAACCACGAGTGGAGGTGGTCGATATTCTACGACAACATGACGAGGAGCTTAGATCGAGCAAGCAGAAGATCTTCTTCGACAAAACTCTTCCTAGTTTAAATAACAACACATAGGACTTCGAGAGTAGCTCGCCGAGCTGCGACATAAATCTTCACTTCCTTCTTTCGGCTCCGTGCAGCCATGTTGCTGCGACGTAAGTCTAACTCGCTTTAGGTTCAGAGGTTGTCGTACGGTACGACGTAATCCCTCTTATCTCTGTGGGTTATTTGCATAATCGGTATTATGCAAATGTAAGTCCGAAATAATAAAATTGGCGAGATTAAACGTTTAATTAACATCGTTTCGAAAACGCAGTGCACGCATAGGATAGTTAGAAATCACGGGGCTCGCCTCGGATCCGTGACATCCCCTACGCTTCTTTCTTTGAACTCCTGGAAAAAAATGTTCCAATTTGAGCCACTCCCACTGCTTTTCACGTCCTACAGTGAAAACTAAACCCTGAATCTTGAAAACGAACCACCGATCACTATCGAGAGTTTTCTCGAGTGATACCAGTCATTTGGGATGTAATTAAGCTATGAGGCATTGCCTCCATAGGAACTTGGAACCAGGTAAAATAAACCCTACCTAGTCTTTCTATTAGGTAGGAGAACTTATCGGTCACACATAAATGTTCGCAGACCAAACGGATGTCACGAGTCCCTTAGTTCGTATGATCGGGTCTACCGTTGCAGGATACATTACTCTTTCGAGAAGGTGTATCATTTGTGACATCAGACATGATTATGCAAATTACTGGACAAATGAGATCCAGGCGGTCTCATTTTTCAAAATTAAAATACACTATTTTCAAAACTACTTTAAAAAAATTATATACCTTTTATATTAAACTAAATCACCAAATTTTTATTCTTTTAAAGCAAAAAAAAATGTTGGCCGACAAATTCTGGCGACTCCGCTGGGGACTAGTTCCTCTCTCCATTTTGATCAGGAGGTTTTGTCTTCATATATCGGCGGTGTGTCCATGTCCCTCGTGGGCCAGACTGTTATTCTTCTGTTGACATACTGTGCCCATTTCTTTCTTGAGCCGGTATAGTCAACTCTTCTTGGATTCCAGGAACCGCCTGTTTAATCATCCTTAAACAGGGTGGTTCAGGAATCCTTAGGGTTTAGTAGGGTGGACCCCCAATAGGTGTGGTAGGTTAGGGTAGGAGTACGTTTGGTGTGGAATGAGTCCTTTCTAATTTTGGTCTGGGTCCTTTACCTCTTGGTTGCTTCATCTCTTTCCCAAGTTTGACTCGTTCTTTTTGCAAATCACATCAAATTATCTCCCTGAAAATTTCCTCGGTAATATCAAACTTCATGAGTTCATACCGAAACATAACATTCACAGCAAAAGCAACAATGAAAACAAATTTAATTCAAAATCATTTGGATAAGTTTCGAAAGAAACGCCCAGTTTGACAATTTCGTCTACTTTTGTACTTGCAATAAAGTAATTTTTACCCAGAGATTGAGTGTGGGATTCCTCTAACGCCCAACAACCTTTTTTTCAACTGACAGGAAAGAAAGATGTCGTCCCCAACTTTGACATTCTCGTGCGATTTGCTTACCAGCGGGGATGCCCACCAGGTGGGGTCCAAGATTAAATTTGGATCCGGTTTTGACGAATTTGAAGGAACACTCGGAAAGAACCCGTTCTTCGTGAAGAAAGTCGCTGGCCCAGATGTCCAGGAGCCGTCCGCTGAATTCAACTTGAACTGTGACCGAGACTTCCCTTCCCTCAAGAAGGCGAAGGTCACCGCTGCCCCATGAAGTTTCGTTGCTCCTGTTACTCGCTAAAGCTTCATCTACTCTCCTTGGACTTCATCGCTACCACGCCTGCCGCTCCGCCGATGTCGAAAGGAAAGGGAATCTTATATGAGGACAAGTCAGCTCATGCCCTTACCCCGTTACCATATGTGTTTGAGATTGGATCTAGCTCGAAGTCCGGTAAGCTTACCCGAACGCAACGAAGGAATAGAAATCGCAAGAACTTAAAGGCCAAATGGGCAAACACCTTGAAAACTGTTCCGGTCGCAGAGATTCCTCAACAAGAAGAAACTGGATGGGCTGAGACCGCACCTCTCCTTAGAGGAAGCAGGTTTCACCCATTGTCTGCCGCTCTTGGAGAAGAGGGTGCTCACAAGGTTGCTGCTAAATTACCGCCCTCGCCTCGTCGTCAGGTTAAAAAGAGAAAGAGGCCTGAGCTCCTTCCTCACGTTCGTTGGGTGTTTGAAAAATTGGCTCGAGAGGAGCGTTGCTCTGTTGCTGAGATGATAAGAAGGATGGGGTGTTCTGTGTCGCCCCAAGTCCGAGCGGAAATTTTGAAAAAGGATGAAACCGCTAGCCAATTTCATGGATCTACCCAGGAGGGAAGAGCACCGCAGTCTCGTATTCCCGTTAAGTTTCGTCTAGGAGAACGTGTAGATACTGGTGCTACCCATACACCTACTGCTGCCGCCTCTCAGAAACCTGCAGAGCGCCGACCGATTCAGTCTCGCCTGGGTCCGAGAACACAACTTGCCACCACGAGAGGAGATCCCCACAAAGGATCACTAGTTACTGCATCCGGACCGCGCATTAGGGACCGCGATTTATTCAGGAGAGCCGAGGCCCCCAAAGAGACGTCTAGTCTCCGGGCCTTGGTTCTGAAGGAGAAGTCGCGGAGTCCTAAGGTTGCTGGACTGGTGCCTCAACAGAGATAAAAAAGTCGTCTCCCCGCAAAGGCAAGTCTGATGCTCCAATCATTAGTGTTCCGGCCACACCAGAACCAATGTCGATGGAAGGTGTACAACAACAGTCCCCAGTCGATCTCAAGATCATTAAAGGGAAGTCAATTGAGGAAAGATTAGAGAAGCTCAGGGCAGACATCGCCGAGCCGTCGAAAGAACAAAGTGGAAGCATTAATGGTGAAGAACACGATTTGTCATTTCATATGGATGAAGATTTTGCAGAGATCTTTATGGTTGAGACTAGAGCCTTCGCGTCATCGCGCGGTGCTCCTTTGTCTACCGAGGAGAACACCGAGGATGAGTCACAGAGGGCCATCCGACAGAGGGATGAGCTTATCATCCGCATGGAGAAAAGGATGGAGGAGATGGCGGCCGTTATAGCCTCGTTTCAGAGTCGACCTCAATCTCCGAAAGCAGCCTCTCCAGAAGTAAACCGGCCGAGAGATCATTCATGTCGCGGATGAAATGAATGATTCGGCCTGAACACTATACCGGAAAAGGACATCAAACGGATAGTTGAACAACAAGTAAAGGAGGCGCTTAGCCCAATCCAAAGGAGGAGCATTGATTCCAAAGGGTAGACCATATCCAGAGGAATTCGATGCAGGTGCCTACCCGAAGGGCTTCGTGCCACCTACCTTCAAACGTTTGATGGAACAGGAAATCCCGTCGGCATGTTGCACACTTCCGGCAAGTTCTTTGCAACGCGGGGTAGCGAAGCACTCTTATTCCGCCGGTTGTGAGCGGTCTCTCCGGGTTGCATTCGATTGGTATGCGGAATTACCGAATGGGTCGATAAAGACATTCACGGAGCCGGAGAACATGTTCGTTAAGAGGTTTCTTTGAGCTCGAGATCATATCACCGTGGGTGATCTTGTAGTAGAAAGACGGTAGCTCGACGTAAACTGCTAGTGGAGTACATTCTACGGTGGAGGAATCTAAGTATGAAATGCGAGCCACAATTACGGGAACGACATGCGATTGAGATCTTACTCAAGAGCATTCATGGTCCGAGGCATTTTCTACTCGAAGGATTTACAATCAAAACCTTTGAAAAGCTACTTAAGTAAAGCTGCGAGCCTCGCAAGAGGAGGCTAAGCAACTCGGATTCCTAGAGAAGGTCGACAAGCCAAAGCCGAGTAAAGACATTCGAGAAGAGATGCGGAACGATGGCGGCGGTCGACAAAGGCAAACGACGATGCGGATTCGGGTTGAACAGCCTCGACGGACATATCGGCGTCCGCGACACACCCAACGGTTGGCCAGGCAAGACAATCGGCGAGTACCATCGGCCACGGTATCGAGCAGGAACTTACCGCACGGACAGAGGGCGAGGGTCCAACCATGGGCGACGGACCGAACAGAGTTTACTCCTTGCAAGGATGAGGCGAGTGGGAAAGATGTTCGAAATTTGATCGAAGCTCGAGTTCGGGTTGCGAAGCCAAAGAAACCAGATGAGGTCGATAAGACGGATCACCCCACGTACTGCCCATATCACAGAATGCTCGGACACACAATAGAGGATTGCTTCAGTTTCAAAGGTTGGCTTGAAAGGAACTACAGGCACGGGAATATCACAATCCCAAAGGAATATTTAAAAGAACCTGAAAAAGGTTCGGTCAATGTGATTTCGATTGGGCCCATAGTTTCGATCGACCCCTATGTAACAGAAGCTGGATGGAACACGAGCTGGACTAGATCATCTCAGAAAATTTTGGATCAGATACGTGCAGCCTCAGCACAAGCCTCCGCTCAAGCTTACGATCCACTGGCCGACGACTGTCGAGCATGCCTGGAAAGTCATCACCGCAAGAGATAAAGGATGAAAGTGTCAAAAATGAAAAGGGTGATAGCGCGAAGAGTGAATTAGGGGCTGCTTTCTCACGATCGGTTGTTTCAGATTCGGGGGAAAAATTCCTCGAACCATTCACCTTGTACGATTTCTTTGTCCCTCCAGGGTCACGTAATGCAAAAAATTCTGATTTTGGCTACGTTTTTCTTGTTTCGGTGATTGCATAACTAACAACCAATCTAATACGAATTTCAATTTTATCGACGATCCTCAAATCGTACAAAATCCTGATGAACTTATTAACATGACTAAAGAAGATATTAACAACACAGGGTACGACAGTTCAGATAGTGAAGTGCCCGTTTTTGAGTTTCAAGGAACGCCAGTTACAATTGAATTAGAATTGTCAGATTCGGAGACAACACTGGAAGAGCCAGCCAGCACTCCAGAAGACAAGCCTCTGGGCCCAACCCAAATGGCAGAAGAAATAACGGAGGTGTATTTGAGAAGAGGAAAGGTGTTACCCCCAACAACGGGTCCAGCAGTAAAGGAAAAACATACACCTACCTCTGCAGAACCAACCCCATTAACGGAAGAGACACATGTTCAAGAGGAATCGGGGAGCTCGAATAACAAAGTGGAATATAACGTTCTAGCCGCGACTACGAAAGTTGCCGACCAAACTAAGCATTCTCGACGCCCGATACCGTCGAAAGAGATGAGAGAGGCTGCGGTTAAGGCTTTGCTCGACCCGGAGATTTGCTTAGCCCGGTTGGCCGACGGCTCGATGAGACGAGGTTTGTTCGTTAAAGGAACGATCCGGTATCACTTTCACGGATGATGACTTGTTGCTTGGTACAGCTCGATCACAACCGACCCCTATACATTTCCGTGAACATCGACAGATTCACACTCTCCAGGGTATTGGTTGATCCGGGAGCATCAATTAACATAATGAATCTACGGACGTTAGCCTACTTAGACATCGACACCCGCAGGCTTTCTACGACAAAATGATGTTAAGAGGCTTCAACCGAGAAGGAGAAAGGGCTCTCGGATCGATAACACTGTCACTGAGAATTGGTGAACTAGTAACGACCGCAAAATTCCACATCATAGATTCAGAGACTTTGTTCAATGCCCTACTGGGTCGACCCTGGATCCATGAGTACAAAATGGTTCCGTCGTCCCTACACCAGTGCATAAAATACTATGAAGGAGGTCGGGAATGGTGCATCGAGGAGATCTACAACCTTTTGCAATACATGAGATAGGCCTTCATGAAGATGCTCGCCTACTACACGCCACCAAAGAAGGCAGGTTTTCTCAGAGACGTCATTCCAAAGAAATTTGAAGAGTCGAAGGGATTGCAAGAACGAGACCGACCAGCTCCAATTCAGCGATCTCCCATCACTCCTTTACAGCGAGATGGTGGCATCTCTTTTAGCTCCCGTTTTCGAGATCAAGGCCGGGGACGAGGGCGAGGAAGAGTTAACAAGATTGTTGAACGGAGAGATCCGGTCATCAACATTGAATTGGAAGACAGCTCCGAGGATGAAAAGACGACAAAAATAACAAGAACAAGAAATCAAAAGACACCTCAGTTTGAGATTTCCTTGGAAGAAGAAAAGAAAAAGGAATATGAATCAATGTACGATCGGATCAACCACTATGTACAAACCATAGCCTTAACCCCGATTCATTCCAATAAAGTTGAGGGGTTGGAGGTTAAGGAAGTACAAAATGTTGGCACGAAGCCGATAAAATTTTACCGTGGTTCTTCTTCTTCCAGTTCTTAAAACAAAGTAAAATTGGAAGAAAATACTTTTAATGAATTAATGGAGTTGTCTTTTGCTTATTACTCTCCTTATGTGCAAAGATTAATTCAGCGTGGTTTTGTACCTGGTAAATTATCAAAAGAAAGGATGCACCTCTTCGAGGAACTGTGGAATAATAAAAATCGAGCCTCTAAATCGAAAGAGGGCGTTGGATTCGGCACGGTAGGGCCGGTCTATGACACCGAATTTTGCTTGGTCGTTACTAGCCAGTTAGAGGAAAATTGCCTTGAAGCGGAAGAGGACTCAGGAGAAACTCAAATAGAGGATGCCCCGCCGGAGTTTGAGGAGGAAATCAAATCTACAGTTGATGAATTGAAGGAGATCAATCTAGGGACTGAAGATGCCCCTAGACCTACTTTCATTAGCTCACTACTAAGCGATGGGGAGTCTTCAGATTTAATCGAACTATTGTCAGAATTCAGAGATTGTTTCGCATGGAGCTACGATGAGATGCCCGGGTTAGCACCGAAGGTCGCGGTCCACAGACTTGGAGTAGACCCGACCATGACCCCGGTTAAGCAAGCTCCCCGAAGAATGCGACTCGAAATAGAGCAACAAGTCATCGCCGAAGTGAAGAAGTTAATAGATGTCAGGTTTGTAAGAGAAGAACAATACCCAACGTGGTTGGCTAATATTAGTGCCGAGTTAGAAAGAAGAATGGACAAATTCGAATTTGTGTCGATTTCGAGAGATTTAAACAAGGCTTGCCCGAAGGACGAATTCCCATTACCCATCCCAGAACTAATGGTGGACATCACATCTTCACACGAAATTTTCTCATTCATGGACGGATCTTCAGGATATAATCAGATTAAGATGGCGCCAGAAGACGCGACACTTACTGCTTCCGAACACCGATCGGAATTTATTCTACTACAAGGTAATGCCATTTGGGTTGAAGAATGCTTGGAGCAACATACCAACGAGCCATGACGAGGATTTTTGATGACCTCATCCATAACCAAATTGAATGCTACGTGGATGATTTGGTCATCAAAAGCAAACAGAAGGAAGACCACTTGTACGATTTGAGGATTGTCTTTGAACGGTTGCGACAATTTAATCTTAAAATGAATCCCTTAAAGCGCGCCTTCGGTGTCACCTCCGGGAAATTTTTAGGATTTGTTGTCCGATACCGGAGAATTGAAATCAATCCAGAGAAGATTAAAGCCATCTTGGAAATGTCACCCCCTAAAACCTTAAAGCAGCTACGATTATTTCAAGGGAAATTGGCATATCTACGCGCTTTATATCTAATCGTCGGGACGGTGTCGACCCTTTTCGCGTTAATAAAGAAAGATGCCAAGTTTACTTGGACGAAAAATGTCAACAGGCGCTGAAAGTATTAAACAATACTTAATGACACCTCTTGTTTTAGCGAGCCGATCTCGAGCCGACCGTTGATACTTTATACCGCGGCTTTAGACGACTCCTCGAAGCCCTGCTAGCTCGAGTCGATGAAGAGGGTAAAGAAAACGCCCTTTATCACCTTAGTCGTCGTCTAATACCTGCGGAGGTAAAGTATCCTCCAATTGAGAAGCATTGTCTAGCTCTAATTTTCGCTGCCCAAAAGCTTAGACACTATATGCTAGCTCATAATCTCGAAAGTTAATCCGTTACAATATCTGATGACCCGGCCGACCCTTTCTGGTAGATTGGCGCGATGGTCAATGATATTGTTACAATTCGATATAACTTTCGTACCTCTTCGCGCCGTCGAAGGACAAATTTTAGCGGACTTTCTCGCAAGACACCCGTTGCTAGTCGATTCTCCCTCAACGATGACTTGCCTGATGAACAAGTAATGAACATAGGACATCCCAATGCTCAACGTTGGGAGTTGTACTTCGACGGAGCTTCGTCAGCCAAAAGAGATAAAAATTCGCAAACAATAATTCTCGGCAGGCAGGAATTGGCCTAATTTTCATTACACCAGATCGAGGGAGTTAAGATACTCTTACCACTTGACCGAGCCGTGTACAAACAACGAGGCAGAATATGAGGCCCTAATAACAGGATTAGGGTTAGCAATTTTAATGGAAATAACAGACCTCGCTATCTACGGAGATTCTCAACTTGTTATCCAACAGGTAGCCGGACAGTACAAGATCTTGAAACCCAGGCTAGAACGATACCACCGCTACACGATGAAGTTGTTAGAACAGATTCCCAATGTGACATTGTATAGAATTCCCCGAGGTGACAATTCTCATGCAGATGCTTTAGCCAAATTAGCTAAGGAGTTTACATGCCCGCCGGAAGATTCTATCGACGTTACGATACAGGGATGTCAAGTTCTATCTCAAATCAACATGGATACCGTGCATAAGCAGGGAAGTGAGAACACGATTCTGTTGCGATAGGCGAAGATGAGAACGATTGGCGTCGACCATTTGTCGAATACCTGCAGACTGGGACACTACCAGAAGACAGATCAACAACACATCAGATTAAGAGGAGGGCATTGTCATACGCCCTAGTTGACAACGTGTTATACAAAAGATCCTTTGACCAGATGTGGTTAAGATGTCTAAGCGAGGCAGAAGCGCAGAATATCGTCAAGGAAGTACATGCAGGACTATGTGGTGCCCACCAGTCAGGTCCGAAAATGAAAATGAAAATCAAGAGAATTGGGTACTGTTGGCCATCAATGATGGATGACTGCATGGAAATTGCCAGAAGCTGCCATCAGTGTCAGGTGCACGGAGTGGTCTTACATCAACCGCCGAATGTGCTACACCCAACAATTGCGTCGTGGCCATTCGAGTGTTGGGGAACGGATATAGTGGGTCCGATAGACCCTCCGTCATCTAAAGGACACCGGTTCATACTAACGAGTGACGGACTACTTTTCAAAATGGGCGAGGCGATGCTGATTGAAGGAAGTCACGAGCACATCACGTTCTTCGATTTTCAAAACCCAAGTTGTCTACCGCTTTGGTGTTCCCGCAGGGTTATTTCGTATAACGGTAGCGGATGTCCGAGTACGCTTTTACGGTTTATTTCTTGCAATTTACTTTCTTGCAATCCACTTTCATTGTCTTTACTTTCTAGCAATTTTACTTGCAATTTACTTTACCTTGCATGCAAAACTGAAAACAACACAACCTGAAACATTGGAGCACACTTGATAAAACCTTTTTGAACTTTAGACATTAGGACCGTTACTTCAGCAAGAAGCTTGGAGCTCACTCCGTGGGCAGCACAACGAGGAGCTTGGATCGAGAAGCAAGAGGATCTTCAACAGCAAAACTCTTCCTAGTTTAAATAACAACACATAGAACTTCGAGGTAGCTCGCTCAGTGCGACATAAATCCTCACTTCCTTCTTTTCGGCTTCTGTGCAACCATGTTGCGCAGCGTAAGTTCTAACTCGCTTTAGGTTCTGAGGTTGTCGTACGGTACGACGTAATCCCTCTTATCTTCATGGGTTATTTGCATAATCAGGTATTATGCAAATGTAAGTTCAAAACAATAAAATTGGCGAGGATTAAACATTTAATTAACATCGTCTCCAAAACGCTGGCCTACACCATAGGATAGTTGGGAAGTCAGCTGGGCTCGCCCGGATCCGTGACATCCCCTACCTTTTTTCTTTGGACTCTGGAAAAAAAATGTTCCAATTGAGCCACTCCACTCGCTTTCCACGTCCTACAGTGAAAACCTAAACCTCGAATTCTTGAAGACAGAACCACCGATCACTATCGAGAGTTTTCTCAAGTGATACTAGTCATTTGGGATGCGATTAACTATGAGAGCTCGCTCTATAGGG
This sequence comes from Papilionanthe hookeriana x Papilionanthe teres, assembly GCA_022702705.1. Lineage (NCBI taxonomy): Eukaryota > Viridiplantae > Streptophyta > Magnoliopsida > Asparagales > Orchidaceae > Papilionanthe > Papilionanthe hookeriana x Papilionanthe teres. Next base: position 151,021,623 of record CM040422.1, on the reverse strand, counting down.
AACTTGGAACCTGGGTAAAATAAACCCTACGCTAGTCTTTCTATTAGGTATGGGAACTTGTCGGTCACATATAAAGGTTCGCAGACCAAACGGATGTCACGAGTCTCTTAGTTCGTATGATTGGGTCTACCGTCGTAGGATACATTAATCTTTCAAGAAAGTGTATCATTTGTGATATCAGACACAATTATGCAAATTATTAAACAAATGAGATCCAGGCGGTCTCATTTTCCAAAATTAAAATACACTATTTTCAAAACTATTTTCAAAATCATATACATTTTTATATTAAACTAAATCACTAAATTTTAAATCCTTTCAAGTAAAAAAAATGTGGCCGACAGCTACAGATAGTATAATTATAGAGAAAGGTTATAAGTCTCACTCAACTAGGTTGATGCTCCTCTTAAGAATTGGAGTTGACATGTCTAGTATTATCAATATCATCCAAATAACAAACATAAAATTTGCAAGTTCAAATCCCCTAGTCTAATCCTTCTAGTTGTAAAGACTTAAGGTAACAAGACTAATATTTTAAAAATCCAAAATAGACAAATTTCAAATAAGTTGTAAATATAAGTGTTTTCAAATACTTAAATTCCCGATGATGATCGTGTTAACTCAAAATCTCAATTGAGGAGACAACTTTTAAATCAATTTTAAATTAAATTCTCTAAATAATAAACCCAAACATTCAAGTGAAAATCAATTACCAAAAGGCTTCAAATAAATAACTCAAAACATTCACTTAAAAAAAAACACCTAAAGGCTTTAAAACAATTAAATTAAAACACTCAATTACAATCAATCATCAAAACCCACAAAGTAAAATATGTCCACCATCCGCTTTATGCTTAATGTGATAAGTTAATCAATCTAAAACCTTAAATCCGTTGTTACAATATGTTGACTATTCAGGGTTTCAAACCTAGCCTCAATTGAAAACGCCCTCCTGTTATTAGGAGAGGTAATTAACCACAAGGGTTTGCGCCTATGAAAAACCTTGAACCCCAGAAAAAAACAAAAAAAAATCCACAAAATGAGGTTGAAATCTCTGGTCGGTGTCTTATCTACAATCCAATCTGTTTTCCAAAAATTCGACTTGAAATGCCAATTCAAAGCTCTCTCAACTCAAAGGATCCGGGGCGTGAATTTTTTATGCCCTCAAACAGGTTTTAAAAAATAAAATAATTTTAGCAAATAAAATAAAAACAGGTATTTTGGAATATAGTATAATATTATGTTGTAACATTATAATTGAATGAGTGATTTATGTGATTAGGAACTGCACTAGAGAAACTACAGACTAAAGATTAAGCAACAAAATGAATCATTTAAAAGTTAAGTTGAATAATTATAATTTTAACTGTACTAATTAAAGTTTAAAGGTGTTATTTAATTTTATGATTTCAATTAGAATCATATTTGAAACATTCCAATCATTACCGGTTGATAAAAAGTAATTGAATGTTTAAATTCAATATACTTGTTCAAAAGTTGTAACATGTTTAAAAAAAGCTAGTATACATTGCCTTTGCACTGAACGTTTAATGCACTTTAAATGATTGAAATAAATCAAATAAAAATCGAATAAAATATATAGATCAATCAATCAAAGGAGTCACCCCATTATGATAGTAGCAATGATGCTATTGTATCTGTGCATGTAAGAAAAATGAAAAAATTGTGGAACAAAAGAAAGATGTTTATGAGTAAAATATTTTAGATGGTGATCTTGTGATAACTTCGTTAAAATAAAATATAAATGTTTAAAGTTTTATTAAAGAAAAATATTGATGTTTAATCACTTTTGAACAACATACATGTTTGAACATTGATATAAAAATTAGTGCATTATAGAAATATAATTTATCGTATATCTTAACATATTATTTAAATGTTTACTACAGGAAAAACTCATTTAAACTGAATAGCTGGGCCAAGAGAATTTGTATATAGAAAAATAGCAATAACTGAAAATAGATACAAGTAATGTAACTTGTACTGTTGTAGGAACTTAATTTTTATGTGTTGGGTGTGAATTAGAAATGTAAATATTTAGCGGCTCTTTACCGTTTAAATGATGTTTTGGATTTTTGTAAATATTAGAAAAGTATGACTTAACCATCCAATTGTCTATATTACGATATTGGTTATTCCAAGCTCCAAAACAACGCCGTAACATATTAGGACAAAAAAAATATATATGTATGATGAATTACTGATTAGCATTAAAAATATTCAGAGTAATCCAACAGTTTTCAACTACTGTGGGTTTAAATTAATAACTAACAATGACACCATATATTTTTATAGGGTTATGAAAATGTTTACAAGATAATCAATGCAGGGTGTTTTGGGGCACATTATTTATAAATGATATAATTCTATTTAGTGACTTATTTTCCAAAATAAGTGAAAAATTAGAATATTTCAAAAATGTTTAGAAGATAAAACCTAAAAAATAAAAGAACAAGAACTAAGTATGTGAAATTAGTATGCTTTAATAAGTTCAGAAAAAAATGTAATACTTAAGAGTAAAAAATTCAAGTATATCAGCTCACTTATGTAAAAGAACTGAGATATTGATCGAAACAAAACTTCTAAAGTTAAGTCTGGATGCTTAAAATGGGAAATTACCTCGAGCATTCTGCAAGATAAGATGATATTGTGGAGGCTTCAAAGTAAAATTTTATAAAATTACAATTAAGTTGATGAAGTATGGATCCAAATGTTGCGCCATAACAGAAAGTATCTAAATTGAGAGAGATAGAAATGAGAACATTAACGTGGATGTGTGACAAACCTTAAAAAAAAAAAAGGAAAAAAGAAAACAAAGGATAATTATAATAGAGGAAAAGTTTGAGTAATATCTATTAAAAAATAAGATGACTGAAATGTGGGTTGGACATGGGCTACAAGGGATAAAAAATGAGCATGTTAGAAAAGTTGTTAAATTTAGTCTAAAAGCAGTTGAAAGAAAAAGGATTAGGACTAAAATTTCATAGTAGAAGTTATTCAAAATGATTTGTTTATAAAATAACCTAAGCACCTCAAACCAAACTTAGTAGGAACAATAAAAAAGATGAGCACTTATAATTTTGATTCCAATTAGTTGGGAAAATTGTGATACTGAAAATGATCAAATCAGATGCAACAAGCCAAATCCAAATTATTAGAATAACATAAATGATGTTAAATTTGAGTCACGAAAACACAAATAAATTTAATTTAATATACATTAGAAGAGCAAGTTCTCCAACATGTATGAATTTCAATCGACAGCAAGCACTACTTTTAGACTTCATTTTATTTTAAAAGAAGATTGCATCAAACTTGCAGAATGTAGGTACAGCAGAAATATGACAATTACTAAACTAGAATTTACAAAAAGAATATAAATTATTTGACCAATTATATATTTTTAGTGTTAATATTGTTAACTAAAAACTTTTTTTTTAGCAGGACGTAGGCATGTTAGACCAACATGGAATGTTTAGCGTGAGAATGAGCCCAACATCAAAATAATTCTTCGTACAAAATCCAGATGCTACTTAACTAAAAGCTGTTAACATTATCCCAAAAAAATATAGGCCAAGCACAGAGCACTACAAACATTAATAGTAGATAAAAAATAAATACCTCTGAAAGAAGCCTTTCCTTTTCTTTTAAGTGTTTTTTAAGTTCAGCTTCAATGGCAGAAATTCCTCCAACAGCTAGTACTTTTTCCTCGAGTATCTCAATCTCACGAGTAAGTTCATCCACCTCAGCTTTTGTTTTTCTGTAATTCAAGTTGTCATCTATGTTTCTTTTTAATTGATCTTGATTTCTGAGCAACTCTTTACTCTTGTTTAAATCCGCCAAAATTTCCTGTTTCTTGCTCTCACATTTCTGCAACTGAGACTCGGATAAGAGGAGCTTGTCCTGCAATTCCTTTAGTTTCTCTTCCCTCTTTGAGTCCAGGTACCTTATAAGATATTCTAAATTATCAGCAAAGCGACGTTATGACAAATTAGTAGAAAACATAGATGAAGTTCATGGTTTAAAGACGTACTCTTTGATTTTAGAAGCAAGTTTTAGAAGCATTTCAAATTCCTGTTGAAAACTTCTTTTTTTCTCTGCCAGTTCCTCGTATTCTTGATCCAGCTTCGATTTCAAATTTGAATGTTCCTGCAATGCCTTCTCTTTATCCTTCAACAAGGGAAGAAGAGATTCTGTAAAATGCTGGAAAAAAAAAAGAGAGAGAACTTGAGTAGTAGAAAAAGTTAAGGAAGCCAACAACATTGATGTAGAGCAAGTTGAAATTATTTTAGTGAGTTCTTGAAAAACATATTATAAACATTTATTCATCTAAAAATTTTCTCTGTTATGACTAGTGACTAGTTTGGATTAACACCAGATAATAAGTATAACAGAAATGATATTTATGGTATTTTTTATAGACTAACAGTAACATGATGAAATGGAATCATAAGTAAAACATTGAAAAGACAATGAAAATTAAATTCCCATGATAGAAACTAAAATAACTGTTAAAGTAACTGATAATGATTAAGAATTGAAGTTTACTTCCACAAGTACTCTTTTGTCATGGTTGTCATCAACCTCCCAAGTGTCGTGCCACTTATACTCGAGATCTTTTACTTGGGTGAATGAGAATAAAAGAATAGATATATTAAGAAGTAATTCCTCATTCACTAATCAAATGCATAGTATTACAAAAGACTCGTTCCTAAAAACTAGAGGACGAGATTAGACAAAATAAACTACTTGCAAATTTAAACTTATCAACAAATTGTCGGCTAATTTTTTCTTATTATTTTGAAAATAAAATTTTAAAATTTAAATTTAATATAATATGTAAAGTATTTTATTTTGATTTTGAAAATGGTGATATATTATTTTATTTTGAAAATAACGAGACAGGATAGATCTCATATCAAATAGTTTAAATAGTTGAGCACGATACTATAAGTGACACATCATCCTAAAAGATGAGCGTACTCACTTGTTAGTAGAACTTAACTATCTAAACTTAAAAGTTTATGACTCTATTTTGGTCTGCGAGTTTTATAGCTGACAATTCCCTTATCTAATACGAAGATTAGATAGGGTTTAGATTAATACGGGTTCTTAATTCACTATAAGTGGCACTCATAGTTAATTACATCTTAAGTAATCGAAGTCACCTAAGAAAACTCTCGATAAGGATCATGGGCTCTGTCTTCGAGAATATCAACATTCAAGTTTTCACGATTGGTTGTAGGAAAATCAAAGGGAATGATTCGATGTGGAACGATTATTTTCGAGTCCGAAGAAGTAAAGAGTAGAAGACGTCGAAGATATCGAAAGAGACTTCGATGACATCTCAAACTAACCTATGATTGGGCTTTATATTTTTGAGAGTGAAGTTGTATTTGATATTTCAATCCTGTAAATTATTTAGATGATTTGGGATTTATATTTACATGTCATATGTAAATGACCCAAAAATATGAGAGGATTTATGTCGTGCCAAACGACAACCTCGGAATCCTAAACAGTTTAGGACTTATATCGTACGATACACAATCGTACTAAGTTCTAAAGGATAGCGTGAGGGTTTATGTCGTATCAAACGACGACCTCGACGCCCTATAGGTGTTGTTTAAATTTATGAAAGTCCGATCGAAGATTCTTCATTCGTCCTCTGTCGTCTCGTCTCGAGAAATGATAGAGATAGGAGAGAAAAGAGAAAACCATGCCTCGAACGGCCTATCCTAAGGGTATGTGCGAGGGAAAAACATGTGTAATGAAAAAGAAAACAAACATGCCCTAAAGGGCCTATCCTAGGGGCAAGTACAGGTATGCAAGAGAAGCAATAATAAAAAATAAACATATGTAATGAAAAGAAACTAACCATGCCCTAGATGGCCTATCCTAGGGGCAAGCATAAAAGAAAAGTATGAATGCAGGTAAATGTATATACAAAAGTAAAGAGATGCATGTAATAAATAAAGTAAATGAATTGTACAACAATAAAAAAAAATGTGTACCTGGCCAACTCCGTCGATGCCTTGGAAGCAGGCTAATAGCTACAAGCAACTATACAATCAAGTTTAGCTATAAACATATAAAAGATCAAAGTGGGGGAATAAGAATTCTGTTAGAGGATAGGCTCAGTCTATAGACTTCTTTTTCTATCTCGATCCCACGCGAACGGCCGAAATGCGAGTACGTATCAATCTCAAATAAAGTCACCAACAAATCACCTTAGAGTAGACAATCCTAATCCCTACCACTTAATTAGTGAGTGAACAAGTTTGTAGTATCTGAATTTGAAAGTGTAGCATCTGTGATTGTAGTATCTGAGTTCTTATGAGTGCAATATCTGATGTGTGGTATCTGGTGTGTGATGTATGATGTGTGATGTGTGATGTATAGTGTGTAGTGTATTATATGATATTTAATATGTGATGTATATGTGTGATATTTGGTATGTGATGTGTGTATGTGATATTTGATATGAGGATGTGTGTGTGATATTTGATGTGATGTGCTAAATATGTTGTGTAGATGTGTGTGATATTTGATATGTGGTATGTGTTCGATGTGATGTGTTTGTTGTGATATATGTGTGAGGTGATATGTGTTGACGTAGTATCTGTTGTCGTGCAGGTGCAGTATTTATTGTCGTGCATGTGCGGTGTAGTATCTCGTTGTTGAAGTATCCGTTATCGTATCAGTATAATGTCTGATATCGTAGTATCTGTTATCGGTTCACGAATTTCTTAAAGGTAGGGATTAGAACTATCTAACTCAAGGTAAAATGGGCATCTATTTCTGAGTATTGATTTTTTTATTATTATTATTATTTGTCTCGGCTATAAAAGCACGATTATTCGAGTGTGCATCATTGCCTGTACCCCGCATGTCCGACTTATCCACCCATTTTGAAATTTCATATGCATCTTTTAATATTTTAAATAAGAAGAATGAGAATTTAAAACTCAAAGCTCGAGATATAGAATACAGTGTTCAAAGGTCAGATATACAAATACATAAGGATTAAAGAATCCTACAAATAAACATTTTAAGATTATGTATATAATTTCAAGGTAGGTAAATCCCTACGCCAAATTTGAATCCAATCATGAATTATAGTGTGATAATAATTCCAATAAAGCCCGCAAAAGACCCCTCGTCGATACTTATTTTAGTTAAAATGTTATCAACAACAATCTTAACATGAAAGGTAATTTTCATGCATATCACCTAACTTTCATTTATTTACATTCAAAATTCTTTATATATATTTGTGTAGCTCGAATTTATCTCATGGCTCGTGAGAAAACTATCATTTGAATCTCCAAACGAGTGGAACATAAGTTTTCATAGATGATCAATGTGATGTATATGTAAGGAGAGGATTCAAATATTATTCATATAATTACACAAGAAATAAGTGATGCATATAAATATCCTCATTATTAGAATTTCAAAAGAATATATGAAATTGGAATTCATTACCCAATCAATTTCATCCACGGAACGAGTATCATGAATATAAAGGATGTAAAAACTTCAAAGTTACATGTATACATTGGGTGAACCGAACCATCACTATAATATGAATAGATGTGGTACATGTTATCCGAAATATCTTTCCCCATGTATGTACAACAATGAACATATAAAGGAAGTGAATCTTGGCTACCCAATAGGTAAACACACAAAAAAAATCACGTGGTAATTATGAAAATATTCCAATCATAATCTAACAGATTAATGGCTTGTATAAATTTCAACTCTAAACACCAGTGTTAAGATGTAAACACCACTAACCAATAATCACTAGCAAGATATAAGCACCAATAATCCAGTTCCATAGTAATATTAAACTTAAAAAAAAGTTTAAGGATAGGTTCCAGATCCTAAATATGTTATAAAAAAATAAATTCTGAAATAAGACAAAGTAAATATCCACATATTCTAACTATCTCAATCTCAAGGGACGAAAGCCTCAATCCCATAAAAGAATTTTCAAGATTTCTGTTAAAATCATTCGATCTGTTAGCATGAAAGTCAACCTTATTCCATAGAGATTAAAACAAATACAAAATAAGGGAGGTCTTATAACTGAAAGAAGAAACAAAACTTCTGGCATCAAACACCCCATCAATCCATTTACCTCTCTTCATCAATTCATAAGAGATATATAATACCTTTAGAAGGACAACATCAAATAAAACATTATTCCTATAGCTAAACTACAGATTTCTATTAACCTAAATGCAGTAGAGCCTTATTTATTCTGTAAATTCCATATCATAGAAAACACCTTCTGAATCATAAATCGAATAAAAATAATAAAAAAAAAGGTTATGGCATGTGGTGATCCAATTCTTACCCATTAAGAGTATAAAAAGTTATCACAAAAACAATTATAAGTTTTACTAATTCATAACTGAGAACTAACATTTAATTCTCAATTATCAACATAAGGCTATTTGAAAATACCCCATTAAATGACTAGAGAAAGAGGAAGAAAGACTTACTTCCAGAAAGTATAAGAACTCGGAGAAGAAGAAAAACCAAGTGAAATTCTTGAATCGCAAGAACGAAATATCAGCCCAAAATCCTCTTAAAAAAAAAACAAGAAATCCGAGCTCAAGAGAATCAAGCAAGCTCATCCACCCCAAACCAATCGCTCGAGGGGGCATTTATAGCCGAAGAAAAGGGGAGAAGAGGGATTAGTTTAAGCGGGAAAGTTTGTTACATAAGGGTTACGGCGAGGCAACCGACAAGAAAATCGGTTGTGGATCGGGAAGCATGAAGGTTACTCGGAAGACCGGCAGGAAGTTCCTCGAGCTGGTCGAGAGAGGAAGCCGGAGAAGGAAAAGGGCGGCCGTGCAGGGCTTGGGAAGGGAAAGTTAGCGCGAGAGAAAAGAGAAATGTCCAGTGAGCCGTGAGGTTAGGGTGCGTGAGTTTTAAATATATATTTTATTATATAAAAAAAACATCTATTATTATTATTATTTATTTAAATTCGTCGATTTACGTGCAATTCGAGCCGATTCGAAACCCCATCAAAATATATGTCATTCCCAGCTAAAATCGACGTTCCGGACGCATCAGCGCGGTCCATTTCGTCATCTGGGGCCGTTCGGACAAGTTCGCCGACTGGTCGCATCAATTTAAACCAAATTTGCGTAACGTGGAAAAAATGAATTTATTTTGACCCGACCGAAGCCACTTATCGAGCAAATTAATGACCGGTCTTCGCCAAGCGAGAACCATAGTCAAACATATTGCTCGCGGCAAAAGTCAAACGTCGCACACGATGGGGTCCACCATGGCTTTCAAATCCCTATAGGAACTCGTCGAGAGTTTCGATACGTCGACTTTTAATCGATTCAACTGGATGTCGAAGATTTGAAACCGTCCATATGAAACTTCGAGGAGCGAGTAGATGGGCTGAATTTCTAAATATGGTGGGTCCGTGTCTAGTCCTCTAAGAGAGTCCAAAATAGGGAAAATCACAAGGCTAGATCACTAGGATCTAAAGAGGAGGAAATGAAAGACCTCAAAAATGAGGTCAACACAAATTTTTACCTATTATCATTACCACATATACCACCGTGAAAATCATAAAACAACACAACAAATTCTATTGCACCACCTTGGCAATCCATAGCTCCTGCACCTCTAACCCAACTTTGGCAATCCACAAATCGTACACTCACCCATTGAATGTAAATGATGCCAACCCTGTGATTAGCCACTTTCTTAATGCACCAATATATAATATGCGGATGAAGAGAAAGGCGAGTTAGAGTTTGATGTTAATTATTTGAATTGAAAAAATTGTTTACTTACTAAATGCTAATAATAGGTTCAACTTAATCAGATATTAAAGGCAAAAGATTAGAAGCTAAATGAACCGCAAGGGGGAAAAGAAAAGTCTTGTGCACAAGGAAGCAACCCAAACTTTTTAAAGCAAGGATTTACATACTTATTTATGTCGTTTTAATAAGATAAATTTTAAACTTTCTTGAGTAAAATTAGTGAGAATTTTTTATGCAAAAGCTGTTTGAAAGAAATATATTTAAGAAAATTAGATATATTTAAGTCTTTCTTTTAGAATAAGATTCTTATAATTATCTGCATATTTAATTGACATAGGTGATAGTAAAAAAAAATGAAGTGAAGTAAAAAGCTTTGATAAAGATCTTTTAAGCAGTAGAGCAATTATTTTCTAGAATTAAGAATTTATTAATGAATAACTACATTATTGTTTCACATACCTGATTTTATAATCTGAGGTATATTCTCAATGAAAGAATTATTGATATGAATGAAGTTAAAATTGAAAATGGAATAATGTAATTTTAATGACCTTAAATAAAAGTAATTAAAAGAAATGAAATGTAAAGGCTTATGTCAATAAGGATAAACCCTCAGACGATACTGCCGTGGGATGTGATGTACCAATGCATGATAAAGACGATAGAAATGATAAATGTGTACCTTCGGATGAAAATTTTGAGGGCAATTACGGATGCAATTTTGAAGATACATTCAAGTATGACAGTAATACTGATATGAGTTCTTAAAGAGATTAAAAAGAATAAATACTTAAATTGAAATTGGAATTGATAAATTTAAAATGAAAGCTTACAGTTTTAATAAGTAATGAACTTTATTTCTTTTGGTCATTTATACATAACACTTGAATATGATTTTAATGCATATTAAGATTATAATTGCAATATATGTTGGTTTAAGATGTCTGCAAAATATGTTATTATTTTTGGATATTTCGATTTTATGTGTATTAGATTCTTAGTAGCTATTTTATATATTAGAAGTCTCTGAAAAAACATGAAAAGTAAATGAAGCCTGACTTAGTTAATTCTCAGCTATCAATTTAGGCCGTGACAAACTTAATATCATATCATGAGTAATCAAAAGCTTCGAAATATAAGGGTGAAACTACACCAACGCCGATAGATTGACGCGAGACAAGGAGGTGACCCCGAATAGGTTTGGTCCAAGTAGGGTGGGTCGATTAGCCCTCTCTTTAGGGCTAGGGTTGTCATCGGCCCTCCCTCTAGGGCTAGGATTGTCGCTCACTCCTTATAGTGGCAGGGGTATTTTCGTTTGTTTGTTTTTATTAGGTTTAGGTCTTTCAATTATTATAAATATGTAACCTCTTATTGTATTAGGGGTCCTTGGCTAATTTGAACTTTGTGAGGGCATGTGCACAATTTGCGTTTCTTGGATGAGGACAAGTTTGTATCCAAAACGTTGGGTGATGACAACCGTATCCCTCCGTTGTTGATGGTGACATCTCGGGTCTCCTTCGAGTGATGATTTTTTTATACCACTCGATAGCAAGAGTAGGAAGTGCTTATATCTTATCTTTAATTAGTGCATCTCTTCTTTTGTTTTGATTGTTACTTCTTTCTCGGATTGCTTTATTGGCTGTATTTGCTAAATCTTCTTCCCTACCCCCCCCCCCTTCTTCTGATATCAGCCATGACTCAACCTAATTAAACTAATTCAAATTTAATTTGCTACAATGTGGTTTGGAAAATTATTTGATTGGTTTGATTTTCTAAATTTTAAAACTAAAACCACTGCAAATCGAACAGACCAAACAAGCCAAATGAAGACCCCTACCTTTTAATAAGTTCTACAATGAGGGGATAGCTAATGGTGTGTGGCAGTACGGAGGTGCCAAACTTAAGATAGAGTGAGCTTTTGAAAAAAGCAGCATGAGTTACTCTGCGCATCACTTAGCCACTTAACGGAATAGTGAAGAGGAAGAAAATACTATATATATATATATATATATATATATATATATATATATATTTATATATATATATATATATAGATAGATAGATAGAGAGAGAGAGAGAGAGAGAGAGAGAGAGAGAGAGAGAGAGAGAGAGAGAGAGAGATTCCCTATGAATGGTTGGTTCATTGATTATTTTGGTAGAAGCAGAGTTGAAAATAAGAAAGAAGACCTAGACACAAAAAAAGAGAAGGGGAATATTTGAGTTTGAATATTACATCTTGAATTTGTAAAGGTATTTGTAAAATCTCTTTCGTGTATCCATGAATATTGGTGAATATCACTGAACTGTCTAAATCTTTGGTCTCCCTTATTTTAATGTGCTTCTTTACGTATTTTATTTAGTTATCATACATGCCATTGCTCTTAAATGCATTTCTTCAACGATTCCAAGGTTTTGAGTACCAAGAGTAAAGTAGGGGCAATCATGCACCCATGGATTCAAGTAGGCTATGCTAATGAAGGCTAATGACAACTTAGAGAACTCAGGTGATCTAGAGGTGTCTGACGTAATTGAGTTGTCACTAATGCCAAGGCGGGATCAACAAGCCAACATTGGGGCTCTACTCTGCGGTGGTCAATGGTTTCCAGAGTTGGCCAAAGTTATGGCCAACAAGGTAGTTAAAATGAGGTCAATAAGCTTCAAGAGTAGTGAATCCTCAATGGAAGTACGTTAAAGAATTTTAAGTAATGAAGTCTTGCAATGAGACAACATAAAGAGTAGCAGTTTGGCAAGGTTCCAGCAATAGCACAAACATCCAAAAAGTTGTATGGTGACGAAGGATAAATAGGCTTCAACGGATACATTAGCAGGTGAATCTTGACAATGTCGTTTGTCTTATTAACCAATACAATCGGCGGTAGTCATTAGTGCAAAAATATTCATATTCCTTTGGTTGCTTTCAAATTAGCTACAGACAGTAAGCAAGAGAATTGTTTAATCACCAACACCTCTAAAGAAATTACAAAACCAAAATTATAATGTTTCCTTTTGAAGGGTTTGCTTAACAATGCTGCATCTTCAGTTCTTGATGAAAGACGTCATAAATATTCCAACAAAATAAAAAATTAAAATTAAAATTAACACTTATTACTATGATCATTAGTAGCTGGTTATTTTCTAAAAAGAGAAATAATTTATAATTTTGAGATTAAAAACCACAACTTTTCAAAAATCATGGGCCACTACAAGGATGGGAACAACTTTATGATTAATACAAAAAAAAAAGAGACTGTAATAGGGTTGAAACATTAGTTTTAATAAGTTTCATAAAATAATTAATATGATTTCTAAGTAAGATGACAGAATGCAGGAAAATGACAATCAAATTATAAGGACATACAAAATTACATATCTATTCGAACCTTGTTTTTCCATGTAGAAGATTCAATGAAATTTGCCACATCATAGAATATAGCATTATACTAATTTAACAATTAATTACCATATGCGAGAAATAGAAGCATCTAATTGTATTCGCCCATAAAAGGAAGAGCAATTCACACACACACACAAACTCTGCATTTAGAATTACTGAAAAAGAAAGGAAAAGAACAATGAAAGATGGTCGTTACAAAAGAACGAAAAAAATAAGGGGCATTTATATACATACCACACAATTCTTATGTATTCACGGGTTCAACACAAACACTAATATTTACATTCATTGAAATAAAATCTTTAACATCACATCCCACTTTATTAACTTATTAAAACTCAAATGCACCTTTTTCGGCATAGGTTTAAAGCGCCAAAGTGTTATAAATGTAACAAACTTTATGTATTAGATATGTAAATCCCTAAGAATTGTGTCGTGTGTATCTAAATTTCCTAAATAGTAAGGCAAATACCTTCTCATCAAACTCAGCTTGAGCCTTTTCTTCAGCTAAGAGAATCAATTCCTCTTCTGCTTTCTTCACTTTATGTAATATACCTGATGCCCGTAGCTTCTCCTCCCGAAGAGCATGCCACCTCATTTGTATGTTAGATAAATCATCACTCAAGAATCTCTGCTCTTCTCTCAGGCTTTCTACTTCAGAACTCAAAGCATCCCTGGTCACATTAAGTTGTACTCAAAACTATAATCATGGAAAAATGGTACATATGCCTCATTATGCAAAAAAGGCGTCATTGTAATTTTGTTTAAATTCATTCTTTTAAACAGAAAAAGGGAAACTGCCATTTTTAGAAATTGGAAAAGCGTGATAGATAAGTCTACAAAAACATGTAATAAAAGTTAGCAGTAATAAAAAGACAGTTTAAAGCCTCCATCATTATATATTTATATCTACAATAGCACAATGAAAAGCAAGAAAAAGATGTAAAAATTTTTTGATGCCCAGGTCCAATTTTCTATCATTGCATATAGGTGTGTGCGGATGGGATAGCACATACTCCTTAAAATAATGAGACTACACTTTGATATAATTCGTAGATGATCAGATCTTAGAGACTGAATAGGTTTGTCTATAAGGGCTTGTTTGGGATATTTTTTTTTTCAATTTTTTTATTTTTTGATTTTTTGATTTTATTTAAAAAATACTTGTTTAATACATTTTTTTGCATGTTTTTACATTTTGCTAAAAAAATAAATTAGCTTGTTTTTAAAAAATAATTAGAAACATTTAAAATTTGTGTGGAGTGTTTTTAAAAACAAAAAATGTTACATATACCAAACACATATTATTTCACGTAAAAGTATAAAGAAAATAAAATAACAAATAAATAAATAATCAAAAATGAAAAGTGATCCCAAACAGCCCGTAAATAGTTTTTTATGCTCAGATCCAAAACTATGCTTGCATTGCATTCATGTGTAGCCGAGCGGTATGGAAGCCTAAATTAACATGTAATTTTTCAAAACCATGAAACGACTTCAATATTATTCTTAATTGGTCATGCCTCAGAGATGAACGTATTACTAACTAAACCTTATGTGCTTCTCTTCCATTAGATAATCTTCAAGAGTATTATAACAAGTATTCTCCAATAAAAAGGACAGATTCATGACAATCTAAGTTTGGGTTCAAAATAATTTGTTAATAATAGATTTTGCACCTCAAACAACACTCAAGAATGAATGAAAATTGAGCACAAATAATATTAACTTCAAATGGAGGATGATTATTTTGTGGAAATAGAGAAGTCTTGTTATTAAATTTTAAAGCCAATTATTTTCTTTTAAAACATTTTTCTGAGTTGACGATAAAACCTTCTGAAAGATTATTTTCCAAATCGCCTGACTTTCAGTTACTGACAACACAGAGAGTTATATGCCTTGAAAAAGAAAATCAAAGCATTAACAAAAGTCTGAATTCAACAGGGACGTAAATCAACTGCACACCAACCACACTAAGGAAAAGTACACTCTCCATCTATCAAGTAAACAATTACTTTCATCATCTAAAATCAATGTAATATTTATTTTGCAATTCTTGCTAACTTCAAATAACTTGTGACAGAGAACCAAAAAAATCAGAGGGCGAATCACCTTTTGCTCTGCAAGGAATTTAACTGTGATTGAATTTCCTCCACAGATTTCACTCCCTGCCCTCGAGCGTCAAGTTTATACTCCAAATCCTCAATTTGAGGTTTTAAATTCTGAATTTCAATGAAGTATCTTTCAAACAATTCAGCAGGTTGCACTAAAATTTCCACTCCATCCTTGTCAGTCTTGATATGAGCTGTAACACCAAGGAGCTGCAAGTAGGATGTAAAATTGCAAGAACAAAAATTGTTGGATAATAGTGGTAACATAACTAGGGTATCAATAGACATGATGCCGAAAAATCAAAAGGGTAATGAATTATGTGCCACTACATAAAATAAAGAAAGAAAACAGCCAAAGAGTATTAGGATTTGTGTGGCTTGCCTTTAACCAAACATATATCTGCAAGAGAATGTGAGGATCAAATCCACTAAAAACAAAGAAGTCATACATATTGCATACAAATGAAGAGCACTCGCCACATTCTTTCAATTCTCATGTAAAGCGACCAACAAAGAAGAATAAGAAGAAACCCAAGAATAACCTCATAACACAAGATTAATTAAGTTTATATGTACAGACAAATATCTTAGTATTTCTACAGAAAAAATAATAATAAAATAAATAACTATTTAATACGAGACTAAACCCAATGTCTGTCATGACTTGACCAAGGAATTTGGGATTATCAAGGCGTAAACGGATGGTTGAACAATAGTGTCATATCGTTCTAACAATCACAGAAACACTAATGATCTACCAAAGTAGAAATATCTAACACCCAATTCAAACCAAACACTAAACGCAATCTAGTTGTTATTATTATTATTATTATTATTATTATTATTATTTCGGTTGTTACACTCTCATAAAAAAAATTTTCTCAAAATTTAAAAGTTACTATAGGATAGATGTGAACATTTTTCTTGTATTTCAGAACATTCTCTTAAGTGGCATAATTCTCTCGTCCATGCTTCCATAAAATTTTTACAAATAAAATTTTCCTAATACTGAGGCCCTTAACATCACAATACAGTATCCTCTCAGGTTTTCTGAGTAAATCAGATTGTATATCAATTGAATCTGCAATCACTTTATTTGATTAATCAACAATATACTTCATAAGTATAATATCGTGTACTCTCTAGATGCATGCTGGTAGAGCGAATCCTCAAGTCACATTCCCAATTTTTTCAAAAATTTCATATCGGCTTGTACATTGGAGAGTGAATTTTCTTGTCCTTCAAAAATATTGCATTCCTTTCATTGGACCGACTTTGATTAAAAAAAAAAAAAAAAAAAACTCACCAACATCAAATTCCACTAGCTGTGTTTAGCATCATAATATATTTGTTATCTATCTTGAATAACTTTTAATCTATCTCTAACCAACTTTCTAAGCAGCAGCATCTACTAACTCTGCACCAACCATTTTTCTTTCTTTTATTTCAACCCAACATAATGATGTCCTGCATTTACTTCCATAAAGAGCTTCATTTCGAATCATTCCAATGCTTCTCTGATAATTGTGATTTTATACAAATTCTATAAATAATATATGCGACTCCCAAGTTCCACTAAAACCAAGAATATATAAACATAGTTAATCCTTTAAAATTTGAATTATCCTTTCTGAATATCCATCTGAATGTGAAATGCAAGACTGAAAGCCAATTTTGTGGCCAAAATTCCTGATTTTCTCTCCATAACCTAGATATAGATATGTTAAACCATTCTAAAACCATGTATGTTAGCACCCCGCGCAATCGTACAATCTCATCATCATCCAACTTTACTAATTTCTCAACATGATATATATGTCTTCTTTTCATGAAATACACAAACTTAGTCAATCTGTCTATAATAACCAACAGAGCTTCATGTTCTTGCTATGATCTAGGCAAACCAAGATGATATGTTTGTCTAATTGAAAAGATTTGCAGTATGCTTCATTCTTCATTGAGAGAACGTTCAATGTGAAGATGTTCGAAAAAATTTGCTAAATGAAGCAAAAGAAAATTGAAGCTACAGAAGGAGGCAATCCTCTGCATTTTGATAACTCCACCTACTTGGTTTTTCATACATAAAGACAATCCTGTTCTGTAGAGAATAATAAAGGTGAAATAAGAAAAGTGAGAAACATTACATCATCATAAGCTTGGGACTTCTGACTGAGATCTTCCATCAACTCTTGCAAATTCTTTTCCGCTAAAGGGATGTTTTCTTTTGTAAGTTTTACGTATTCTTCATAAATCATCCGGAGCTTGTCCAATTGCTGGAAATGTGAGTCAGCATTTGAAGACTCAACTCCCAATACCTTCATATGCTCAGCAGAGCTAGCACTTTTAACTCTTTGCTGACATGAAAAATAAAGAGGAAGAAAAATGAATTTTAGTAATCGCACAGAAGCTAAATAAAGGTGTTAAAATCGACCTATCAATACAAGTATGCACCCTGCTCTACAGAAACCACTAACCTTGCTAACAAAATCATCCTCCTCCTTTGGAGTGAAAGGTCGCTCACAGCATGGACAAATATGATGGGCACGAGCAACTCTTTCAAAAGGATCAAACATTTGTCTCATCCCATCAGCAATGTTGTATTTACTAAAACAAGAGTCAGAAAGGTAAAGTGCATGAGTTGGCTTAGATTTAATCTATAATTGAAATATCAAAATGATCTCTCAACTAAGAAAATCTGAAATTTAATTTAGAAATATGTATGAGAACCTTTTCTGCACATCTCTTTTCTCCATTGCTTCAAGTAAAATTTTAGGATAGGAATCGATAATATCAGACTGCTTAATCATGGAGTAGAGTTTGGACTCGAGAAATCTTCCCTTAGCTACAAAAGTTGACTATAAATCAGAAATTACTTTCATCATGCAGATTTTGCAAAATTAGTCAAGGGAAATCAAGGCGAAGAATTTCACTTAAAATAAACAAGAGCAAAATATAACAAAAAAAAAGACTATCAAATAGCTAGAAGGATGGAGTACCAAGTGACCTTTAATTATGGAAAAACTCCCGTTTGTCTTATTTGTTATTCTAAATACAAGAAGAAAAAATTAATATTGCCTCATCGTAAGCATAAATGTTACAGGATTAAAAGATCATTCCAAACTATAGCAACGCAGCTCAAAACTTCAAATAGGCGATATTAGTTCACAAAAGCCCAACTAGCCATAGAAAACAGGCAATTAAAGGAATCGAGCCATAATGTCTGAACAAGGCCATTTGCATTTATGGACAAAATTATATTAATTTTTTTGAAGCTATTAGCTTTCATTTTCTCTTGGATAAGAAAACATTTAACTTTAATTTTGTTGCCCTTGGATGGGTTTAGAGTTGTATTTAAACTTTTGGCCTTATCTTGTAACCCTGATTCTATAAAGAATTATCCAAAAAGTAGATTTGAATTGATTGATGATGGAATAACTAAAATTATCTGTAGCAAAGTAAGTGCCTTCTAGATCCAAGTACCGTTATGGATTATATTACATCACTGATGTCCCCGGAGATCTATTTGATATCTATTTTCAAAGGTTTTAAAACAACAAATAAGAAAAACTACTCTTATTTTTAGAAGTAATTACAAAAATTATCACAAGACAATTCAAAATCAAAACCAAGGAAGAGAATTCCACAACAAAAATGTCCTTGGTATCATTAATAAAAGAAAATAATAGCTTAAATTAAGTTCTGAAATAACTACTGGATTAAAATAAGCATGGTAGCACTTACAATTGGTGCAAAATACATGTTTTTAAAATTATAAAAATTTAGGACACATGTAAAATACAACTAAAAAATATAAAGAAATGGCTCTATAAAAAATTTACCATCCATTTCTTTTCGAAGTTTCGATAGATGACTCTTTGCATCTTGTATTTTCATCTGGACCACTTTCACATCTTTCTCTGCTTCAAGAGTTTTGGAGTTCAGCTCATCATACTCTTTCTTTAGAGAGCTGAACTAGAAAATAGAAGCTCGTCTTGTGAGGAAAGAAAAATATTTGTTCTTCAGTCAAATATGAGAATAACGAAGCAAAAAAGGCTGCCAAAACTATATCAAATATATACAGCAAAATCTGTTGCTAAACACCATGTCCTTGCGTATATTCAAAAATCTCTATAAGACAAGCATATACTTCATTTATCCAAAAAATGAATTTGTTTATCCGAACTAAAACTGTATTGATAAAAATGAGTATTGTATTTTACTATGTACTGATTATTTATCGATATAGGGGCTTCTAGCATTCCTAAAGGGAATCATTATGGTGACACTTTGGCTATGCCTATTACATTCCATCCAGGGGGCATTACAGCTACCTTCAGATACTTCATAGTCGACTTGATGGCCTTATAGAGATAGTTCCCCAGGTATTGTTAGAAAGAAGTTTTGTCCTCTTTTTATACTAGATATATTGTTTTTGTATAATATAACTCGATTATATAAAAAATTAAAATATTTTCGTTAAACTTGGACTATCCTTCTTCTAGGAGCATTTTGGCTACACCTAAAAGGTGTAGTCGCCGTAATGTTTCAACTTTACCTAGGGTGAGAACTCATGCTCCTCAATCCCTAGATTAACAGGCTTCACCTTTTATTCAATCGAGTTAAATTTCGAAAAGAGTTTTGCCAAAGTAGTCCCTCGCATGTTACTATTGAGCCAAGTAGGGTCTAAAAGTTTAGACGATTTTTTTAAATTTTATTTTATTAGTAGAAAGATAAACTTTTTCCTCGTGACTCGTCAAATATCACTTATCCAAGATGATGTTTTTAGCATGACTGGGCTGTCCTTCACTCTGAGGAGCCTTTAACTCTACTACGGGTCTTACATCTATCTGGACATTAGGTACTACACTACAAGGTTGCCCGGGGTTCTTCGGTCTACTCGAGAGAGTAGTCTTCATTCTTAAGAAAGGCATGTTACTTGATTTAAAAAATGAAGATACTAATGAAAGTCTTTTTATAGTAGAGTTTAATGATGTAAAAATGAAAGATTTAAGGATAGAATATCTTAACTCATATAGTGAAGGATCCTATAGTGCGATTTTATTGTCCCTCTGGAGAGTCTATAACTTCAAATTCAATGCACATATCCATGCTCACCGCACATTTCAGGATGTTGAAACCCCTTAAGACGCAGGGCCCGGCGTTGTTCGTAAGCTATGCCCAAACCCTAATAGCATTGAGACCCTATTTATAAGTCATAGGGTGTCATTATTTCATGGTATAAACAAATAATATATATATATATATATATATATATATATATATATATATATATATATATATATATATATATATATATATATATATAGACACACACACACACACAACTCTTATCATGTTTGGTAGCTTTATTTCATATCTCGCAGCTTTATGTCATGTTCGACTGATTTATGTGATGTTCTACAGTTTGACTAAATCTTTGGCTAGGCAGTTCAACTAGTTTTCCGGCTGGGCGGTTCAACAAGTTCCCCTGTTGGGCAGTTCAACCAGTTTTCTCTGCTAGGCAGTTCAACCAATTTTCTTGCTGAGTAGTCCAACTAGTTCTCCTGCTGGGTTGGACAATTTAGCCATTTCTCCTGCTGGGTTGGGCAACCAGTTCTTTTGTTGGGTTTGGCAACAAGTTCTTCTGTTGGGCTGCGGGTTTCAACCCGTTCTTCTGTTGGGCTGCGCAGTTCAACCCGTTCTTATGTGGGCAGTTCAACCAATTATTTTGTTGAGCTATGTAATCCCATCCAGTTCTCCTGCTGGGCAGTTTAACCAATTCTCTTGTTGGTGTTCAGCCACTTCTCCTGCTGAGCAATTCAACTAGTTCTCCTGCTGGGTAGTTCAACTAGTTCTCCTGCTGGTCAGCACAGATTAACCAGTTCTCCTGTTGGGCAATTTAACCAGTTCTTCTGTTGGACTGCGCAGTTCAACCAGTTCTCCTGATGGCAATTCAAAAATTCAATAATTGGCCAGCTCGAAAAGCTTTTAGGGGTATACATTTGGATAACTATAATATCTCTCAACATCTAAAGATCTATAAAACATATCATCCAAATTCATTGGAGTGTAACTTAATTTGATATTTTACTTTCTGGTTGAGACCCAAAATGGAATATATAGTGATAACATATTTTTTAGACAAAAAAGATATTGTGAAAACACCTTCAAAATATTAAAAATATTTAAATCCATTATAATTTTTTGTTCAAATTTCCTAAATTATAGATCATATAATCATAGAATGATAATTAGTATTCTTTAAATTAATTTTTCATATCATTACAATCATAATTTAATTTGGCAACATCACTTCACCCAACAATATTAAAGGAATCACATTATTTTTGTTTTAGCACATTCAACCCGTTAGCAAACTATCACATTATAACATTCGAAAAAACCATCTATGTTGAGAGAGATGCAAAAATCGATTTGGGAGATCCGAAGCAAAAAATTTTAATGAAAGCGCACAAAACAAGAAAACACAAAACAATATTAGCATGGAAAAACACAATGGAAAATACTACATAATTACACCGCACTAAAAAATCCACTATGAAAAAAAATGAGAATATATAAATTACACCACACTCAAGCCTCTTCACACTTTGAAAAACTCCAGGGCGCTCCTCTAATCACCTCTCCTTTGCAAGAGAAAAATCAAATCGCTTACATTTCAATCAGTGAAACCGCCTTTAAAAGAAAAAACTGCTATAATTTGATTACTAGTGTTGGGGCGTCGTAGAACTCAACCAGGGTGTTGCATCCGAGTGCTGCAGTGACGTACACTTGGATTTATAACCTGGCTGGGTGCTTCTAGCTGGAACGTTGCATCTGGGCATTGCGGCACTGGAGTGTTGTATCTAAGCACTGCAACGCTCCCCTCCGGGTGGAATGTCATGTTCTCACGTTCTAAACCAATACGAAGCATGACGACACCCTCCTGAGATCTAGGGCGTTGCATATAGCCAAAAAAAAAACTTTTTGGTTGCCAAAAATAAGGACACGCCCAGTATCCTCACTCAAACTCATTGTAAAACATGATAGGTGAAATTCAAGGCTCTGAGTAACCATGGATCAACACAATCAAGCTCCACAACTAATAATCTCAGTTAGAGACTGATTGCAACCAAAATCTAACTCCTCCCAAAAACTACAACATCTTCATAATTGTGAATTGTTGTGTGGCACATCCTTCTCTCAACCTTCTTGACCAATAAAAGCCAAGCATAAATACAATTTCTCAACTGTTACAGCTTTATTCATCATATATGTAGGATTTTGAGTTGTATGTATCTTCTCTAAAGATAATTGAGCATCTTTTATAAATGAACGAATGAAATGCTATCTTAGATGAATATGCTTCGTTATGACATGAAATGCATCATTTTTTGTTAAATTAATTACATGCATACTATCACTATGAAGTTTTTTATTCTCTGGCTCCTTGTCAAGTGATTCCATAAAGTTTGGTAGCTAAATCATTCTCTTGCTAGTCTCAGTGATAGCAACATACTCAACTTCTATGGTCGATAGAATAAAATCTTCTGTAAACTGAAAACCCAACTCACTGTTTTGTTCCCCGAAGTGAAAAGATAATATTGTGTACTTCTTATACAATAAATATCTCTTGCAATATGTGAATCTACATATCCCAATATATTATCTCTATACTTCCAAATTAAAGTGTTTTGTTGATTATTTCTCTCAAATATGAGAGAATCCACTTCACAGCCACCCAATGATTTTTATATGAATTACTCATATATCTACTAGTCATTGTCACTATATGTACAATATCTGATCTTGTATATATCAATGCATAAATCAAACTTCTAATACCTAAAGCAAACATAATTCTAATATGTGTTTTCTCAACTCAAACTTAGATGATTGTTCCCTAGATAGTTTAAAGTGACTAATTAAGGAGGTGCAAACTGCTTTGCCTCGTTCATGTTGAATCTGTGGAGAACATTCTCAACATATTCCACATGAGATAACTTGGATGTATCTACAGTCATGCCACTACTGAATTCCATGCTGAGAATTTTCTTGGTTAGACCTAAAAACTTCATTTCAAACTCCTTTGATAATTGCTCATTAAAGTCTCTGATCTTCTTCATATCTGCTCATGCAATCAGCAAATCAATCAAAAACAAAAACAACACAATATAACAATTAACAAAATATTTAATGAAGCACAATTCCTTTCTATATCTTTCGGATCACTACTGTCTTCTATTCCTACATATTCAGAGGGGTCTTCAGAAGTAGCTGGTGGACAATTCAAAGTTTTGTTCTTGTTCTTGTACATTTCTATTTCATTGAAAATTACATCACTACCCCTAATTAATTTTTTGTTTTAATAGTCGATATATCAAATGAAAGTCCACTTGAAAGCTTTTGAATTAAGCTTATTTTTGGATCATGTATCAACAAGAATATATGATGAACAATTAAATACTTTCAAGTGAGATAAATTTACATCTTTGTCACTACAAGCTTCTTCATAAAAGCCTTCATTCAAAGGTACTGACAGGACAAGATTGATTAGATAAACTACAATGCTTATTGCTTCTACAAAGAACTAGTGTAGCAAGTCTGCATGCAACCTCATATTCCTAGCATGCTTTGTGATAATTATATTCATGCGTTCAATATACCATTTTGATGTGATGTCCTTGAAACAATGAAGTCGTTTGATTCCTTCTGAAGCATAATAACACTTGAACCTATGATCACGATCCTTGTCACAATTATTTAATATGAGCACTTCAATCTCAAAACTATCGCATTCGTAACCGTGACTTTCCACTTCTTAAGCATATCAAATACATCAGATTTATGTTTCAAAAATTATACTCATATATTTTTTTGTGATCATCAATGGAAGTGTCAGTATTGAGAACCTTCAATAAAGTGAACTGAAGTAGGACTTCATACATTAGTATGCACTATCTCAAACTTATTAGACTCCAACTTTAACCCACTTTTAGAGAAAAAGCTTTCTTTTGCTTAACATAAACACAATCTTCACAAAATTTTAAATTGATAGACTTTAAACCGCAAATATTTTTTTTAGAAAATATGGATTTCATAACCTCCTCACTCATATAGTCAAGCTTGTGATACCAGATACCTGTATCAACTGCTGTTCTAGCTACTCTAACGAATTCAGATATCTCAGTGATCAAATAAATGGTGCATTCAATGTTGCCTCTAGCCATCACCATTATATTTTTAGTCACCTTCCACAAATCTCTTATAAAAATAATCACAAGCTCTGACCTTGCAAGCTGACTCAAAAATTAAATTTCTCCTTAAAACGAAACATGTCTAACTTCATTCAGTTTTCAAAATGATTCAATTGGTAACCTGATATCAATATCACTATTTACAACAAAAGAGCAAGCCTTGCTTATCTCTCAAATACACATTTTTTTTATCACTTCTAGCGTTGTTTTTCAACACACCTTTGTTGGGGCAAGCATGAAAATAGACATCCGAATCTACCATCTATGATTCAGCATGTCTGGAAAAAACAAAAGAGTCACCTAAAATTTCATCTGTAGAGACATTTTTAGAGAGCTTTCAATTTGGACCAACACCAACCTTCTTCGGAGCTTTGTAGTTTTTTTTAAAGTGATATTTCTTCCCGCAATTCAAGCTTCATCTCTGCCTTTTCCTTTCTCTGACCCAAATTTCCTCTCCTGAACTTGGATCTTTCTCTATCAGTGTTTATATCAAAATTCCTACCTTTAGTATCAGCATTCAGAGCAAGATTAGAAGTTTCGCCACTCGCCTTCTTGTGAGCTTCATCATTCAGCACTAACCACATAATACCATTAAAGTTTAATTTAATGTTTCAAGAAGCGTTACTCGTCCAAGTAACAAGTCCATCTGAGTAATGAAAATTAGAGTAACAATATCCTAACCAGGTCGTTAAACTTAATGCTAACAGAAAATAATTGGCTAGTCACAGTGTAGAAATTATTAGTTATTCAACTCTTGAACTACCGCCCATCTTCATATTGAATAATCTCTTCATCAGAAAAATTTATTCGACATGGAAGGCTTCTTACACATTCTGTTAGTGCAGCCATAAGATCAACAGTAATCTTCTCATTCGCAATATTGAAAGAAATATA
Organism: Papilionanthe hookeriana x Papilionanthe teres; assembly: GCA_022702705.1. Taxonomy (NCBI): domain Eukaryota; kingdom Viridiplantae; phylum Streptophyta; class Magnoliopsida; order Asparagales; family Orchidaceae; genus Papilionanthe; species Papilionanthe hookeriana x Papilionanthe teres. The sequence goes on along the minus strand of CM040422.1, from coordinate 150,996,140 downwards.
TAAAAAAGTGAAAGGAATACCAAACCTAGACTTGTTCGATCAAGAACTTCTCATTCTTTTAGAGTCATCAATTTCGACTTCTTTGTGATTTCATCCATAAGCAAATAATGCTTAATTAGATATAAAGAATCTTTAATTTGCATTTTCAATAAAACAATGTTCGAACCATTGAACTTCTCAACTTTTACCTCGCTTTATCATTCATTGCTCCCATTTGAACCAAAAAACTTCAGAAACCTCGCTCTTATATCACTTGTTTGGAGAGATACGGAAATCGATTCGAGATATATGAAGAAAAAATTTGAACATAAGGGCACAAGAAAACACAATGACCAAAGAAGATTTAACATGAAAAAATTCGAGAATAGGAAAATACACTGAGTCACACCATACAAATAAATTCACCATAAAGAAAATGAAAAGAATTGTACAAATTACACCACACTCCCCACTATAGAATACTTCATGATGTTCCCTTCCTCTCATTTATGAAAAAGAAATCGAAATCTCATACATTTCAATCGACAAAACTAAGTCTTTAAAAGAACTACTTGAATAAGATTACTCGTGCAGGGCCGTCACAATAGTGGTGCAGCAGTGTTACATCCAAGCGTTGTAGTGTCGTACTCTTGGATTTCGAAACTTGGATTGGGTGTTGTGGAGTTGCGGGTCCCGACGCTACGGTATTGCAGCTGGGTGATGTGATGCTCCCCTCTGTGTTGGAATATTGTGCTTTCGGATTCAAAACCTGTACCGAACAAGACGACACTGCTTTATGCGAGCTAGAGCGTTGTGTACAATAAAAAATAAGTTCAGGGGCAGCATCCTCAAATTATTCTTATGTCCTAATTTGGTTGATATTATGACACAACTTAAGCTATTATTATTATACCAAATCTGAGGTCAAATGTCTTCAAATCAAAGTTTTATAATTCAAATCTACTATGCAAGGTTGCATTTGATTAAGAGAAACAGTATGTGATGATAATTGTATAGATTTTCTAGATGAGATGAGGACAATTTAATGCAACAAAAGCAAGAATAATCATGCAAATTTCAGCAAAAGCAAACTATCAAACACAAATAATTATTTACTTTTAACAATACTGATTGAATAGAAGCAAAATTCAATTTCAAGATCTTTTTTTTTATCTCCGAACAAAAACAGCCTAATAATAAAAGAATCATGAAAAATAATAATAATAAAAAAACAACATGCTCAATAATGAATGCAAATACATAGTAAATTTAGAAATACACCAATCACAATGTTAATAAATCACTAATTAAAAGAATAAAAAGGAATAAACGAAACAACAATCCACTCACTTAAACAAAGAGACATTCTCTATTGAAATGTTTCAACAAACGCTTGACAAAGAATTGAAGTCCCAAAAGAATGAAGAGAACTTTCCCATTTACAAAACTGAAAATTTTATTCAAGTCAAACATGTTTTTGAATACCTCAGAATACATTTATTTATAGACTTGCATTATATGATATCGGAGTTAACCTAATCTAAAATAGGAAAAGCAAATAAAATTACTAAAAAGGCAAATAGGCGATTACAACCAATACACTTAAAGGAAAATAAACAACAGACACAAACAAACGCAACTAGAGTGTATCCCAAGAATGGTACTGATGGTCAGCGAGAGTTTGGAAGCATGTGCAGGGGGTGGAAAAGTCAGTTGTCAAGTACAAAACAACAAAGCAGTTGTTTCCTCAGTGCCAGAGAACAAGCAAACAACAGGGATGATGTTGGAGGGCTGCCCGAGGTAATGGCAGCGAGAATGAATAGATGAAATGATGGCGGCGACAGCGGGGAGATAAGGGACTTTGGAACAAGAAAGGGAGGGTTGTTCCGGGGCTACGACAGCGAGGAGGGATAGTTGGACAGTGAAGATGAGTGGATGTAATGAGTGGCAGCAAAGTGGGAGGTGGCTGGAAAGGATGGCTGCAAGTTGAGGAGGTGGTTGCTGGCAAGAGTGTTGTCCGGTGGTTCTGACAGCAAAGAAAGGCGGCGGGAGCGCCAAGGAGGGTTGCGAAGGATAGGAAATCGATGATAAATCTCTTGACAGGATAAAACTACAATCGTAACACCATTCAATAATTGGGAGACAGTCACCACATCGGCGAGTTACAACAGTAGCTTTTTTCGCCTTCAAATATGCTGCCCTAATTAGAAACATACGCAAAAAACCTATCCAACACAAGTAGAGAACAAATATATATAAGCTAGCGACTCCACCCCCCCCCCAATTCTGTGAAAGTAAAGCTTGTTGGCTCCTTGAACTTCCCCACTTGAATCGGATGACTTATCTAAGGTGGAAAGAAGCACAACTCAATCAAACGAATTCCTACGACATAACCCACAAAGCCCAATTCTGCCTCTCGTGGCAAGGCTTTGTCTATGTTAGAGCTAGTCTCACGGAGTTAGGAGAGCTTTGACCTCATTCGTCAAAATTTTTGTCGACACGTTGAAGGTGTTGGAGCTGTTGTAAGCCCTCGGGCTAAAGAATCTTTGGCGGTGTCGGTCAACCATTTTTTTGAAAGCGTTTTAAGTTTGGAAAAATAAATGATTTAATTTAATCTAAAATGTATATAATTTTTTGAAAATAGTATATTTTAATTTTGAAAAATGAGACCAACTGGATCTCATTTACCCAATAGTTTGCATAATCGTGTCTGATACCACAAATGATACACCTTTCTCGAGATAAATATATCCAGCGGCGGTGGACCCAATCGTATAAACTAGGAGGTCTGTGACATCCATTTAGTCTGCGAATCTTTCATGTGTGACAGACAAGTTTCCCTAACTAATATAAGGAATAGGTAGGGTTTATTTTATTGGATTTCAAGTTCTCTATAAAGACAAACCTCTATAGTTAATTACATCCAAAATGACTGATGTCACTTGAGAAAACTCTCAATAATGATCAGGTACTAGTCTTCAAGAATTCAATGTTTAGATTTTCACGGTAAGACGCGGAAAGTCAAGTGGGAAATGACCAAATATGAGCAATTAATTCACGAGCCCAAAAGAAAAGAAAAAGTAGAAGACGTCAAAGATCCTGAGAAGAATTCTCAGTGACTTCTCAAACTATCCTACTGTGTGACTGTGTTTTGAAAATGATGTTATTTAAATATTTCAGTCCTGCCAATTATTATTTTTTTAGGCTTACACTTGCACATTATCAAATCGTACAAATAGCCTAAAAAAATAGGAAGATTTACGTCGCATCAGGCGGACGACTTTGAAATCCTAAAAGGGGTTAGGACTTAAATTGCATAATGTGGTTATGCAAAAGCCTAAGGAGAATGTGAAGATTTACGTCGTGCTAGACGAACTACCTCAAGGTCATATGGATTTGTTGTTTAATTGCAAGGAATGGTTTAGTTGACACAGATATTGTTTTTGTTGTTGTAGAATGTCGACCACCTCCGCTTATGGCTTGCTCCATGCTCCTCGTCGTGCTGCCCATGAAGTTTGCGCTGAGCTCCATAACGTAGCGACTCCGGATTTAGGGTATTATGATGTACATGCAATGGTTGGGTCTGAAGGCCTGCCGGAGGGTACCTCCTAACGTGTGTCCTACCATTCTCTACCCTAAGGGTTTTTGCAAATTTTTAAAGTAAATAGAGCAGTAAAGAGAACACTAAAATGCAGGAAACTTAACTAAATTGCTAGAATCTAGTACAAAAAAATCTAAACAAACCATAGAAAAAGAACACAAACGAGTAAAACAAAACACGAGGTCAATTATAAAAGACAGGGAATAGATGTTTTATATGTGACATTAGGAATGTCCCCAATTGCCAGAAGGATTTGAGTGCAATGTTCAAGCTCAAATTGCGGAAGATTGGGTTTCACTGCAAGTTAAGTCATGACGGGAATTTCACTATTTGATTTAATTAAGGAAGTCACGAACCACATCTTGGTGCATCCTCATGTTTAGTGTTTTAATCAATTTATGAATTAGGGTCGAGTGCGTAGTTTCATCATTCATTCAAAAAGAAGATAGATGAACTCACACCTAACGTGTGCTCCTAAAATCTAGTAAGTCTACATTTTAACCTGAGCTTGAAGTGATCTTGAAAGTGATTTAAGGTGTTTTACCATCGATTAAGTGTTTTCCAACTAATCCTCAAATATCTTTAAGTGTCTTCAAATAATTAAATCATAAATTCTCATTGTGACTTAACCATTAAGCAAGAGAAACTAAACAAAACAAAAGAAATGGGAAGACCGGCCTACTTCCAAAACTAGCAAAACCAAGAGAAGAAATAGCAAGTAAATCGGTCCAAAAGCGTTTAAATTCTTTCAAAATTATAACTAAATCGGCCCAAAATAACATTTAAAGTTTTCAAATCAGCATATAAATTAGCACTTAAATGATGCCCAAAACCTTCCTGAAATCAACCCCAAACAGCACTTTAAAGCACACTAAATCAGTACTTTTAAAACCTCCAAACAGCACTCATATAAAGCAAAAAAACAATTTTAAATGTCCCAACTCAGCGAGGAAATCCAGCCCAAAACAGTGTAAACTCTTCATAATCAGTTAACAAACTGGCTCCAAAACAGTATGTCCATCAGTAGGCAAAGCCTTCAAAAATCGCAATGTTTAAACCCTCCAAACAACAGGTAAAACAGTCCCCAAGGAAGGCATTCGGAAATAAAAGAACATAGACCCCGAAAAAAGCATTCAAGCCCTGGAATAACGATCATGTCGAGCTCCGTGGTATTCCTGTTTGATTGCTCGAAGCATGAAATTAGCACACATGTATTCAAGGTCAGAAAGTAAATGATAATTCGAACCTACCAACATTTGCATTTAAGTGCTTAAAACATAAAACCAGCAACGGAGCATTAAAATCAGCAAGTAAATGGTCATTGAAATCTCACAATGTTCGTATTTAAGTGCTTGAAACATAAAACCAGCAACGCAGCATTTAAAATCAGCAAGAAAATGGTCATTGAAACCTCACAATGTTTGTATTTAAGTCCTTGAAACATAAAACCAGCAATGGAGCATTTAAAAGCCAGAATATCATTTATAGTTCTCCAAAGATCGATGTCAAACAAGTGAATACACAAGAACAGTTAGTGCTATATGAAATGGCTTTATAATACTTCAGTAACCCGCATAAATTTGGGTAAAAGAAAACAGGTTACCTGCAAAATTAGAAACTAATGCTGAAACACTAAAATTAACTTCATTGGTGGCAGGCTCCTCAGTGTTTGAAAAGCTGCTTGTATAAATTTCCCGTACCAATCTACAACAACAGTAGCAACGGGCAAGCAAGCGTATAGACATAGCAAGGACATGAATACCTCATCATCCAAATGGTGAAATGAATAAAAGATGTACCCGAATTAATAGTGATATGCAAGTTAATCATGTGTACATGCTACAAAAGTAATTCAGAATCTAATAAAAAAAAATCGATCGCTAGAGCAAGGCGAGTCGAGAGAATACCTGTGCGTTGTTGGTGTAAGGAGATCCCTGGATCACAGGGAGAGGAAGCAAGAGATGTCGAGGTTTCCGGTCGTGAGGAAGAGGGATGCAGAATGAATGGAGTTCGGTATTTCAGTGCAGGGCCTTTGTCGAAGATTTCGGTGCAGGGGGGGCGAAAGAGGAGAGCAGATTTCGGTGCAGAGGGGAGAAGTGAATTTCAGTGCAGGGAGGAGAGGGTGTCGAGCGGCTGTTCGACGTGAGGAAGAGAAGAGTGCAGCGAGAAGGAGGCGAACCATGTAAGGTTTGTTTGGGTCATACGAGAGAGGGGAGCGGGCGAGGGTGCGGGCACGAGGAGGAGAGGGGAAGAGGGCTTCGGTTAGCAAAGGATAGGAGGCAATGATTTCATGCAGAGGAGAGAAGACAAGAGGGATCTATCGCGCGGGAGAGAGGCGCGAGCAAGGGTTTCGGTGCCGAGCGCGAGAGGCGAGTCAAAGAAGAGAGAAGGCGGGAGTCTGTGGCTTCGATTGAAAGGTGAGGGCTGTTCGATGAAGGAGAGGCGGAGCATGCGAGAGTAGTGGTTGAGGTAAATAAGGAGGAAGATGTGACGGAGAGCTTTCGGTGCAGAGTGGAGATCGAGAGGAGTCGAGGGCTTGGTGCAGTGGCGGGATCGAGTGCTCGGTGCAGGGAGGAGGAGACGAGGTAGGCGAGTGCGAGTCTCAAGCGGGGGCCTTCGGCGCAGGGAAGAGGAGACGAGGCAGGTCAGAATCCTTTGTAGTGACAAGAAGAAGGGATTTTTGTATCGCGCCAATTCTCACTAAAACGTTATGCGGGGAATTAAATGGGTTCCGTTGATTGAGAAACTCAAATGGGAAGCTCCTAACACCTCATTAAATTGAGATTGGGCGGACTTTCTTTTGAAATTCAAAATTTTTTATTCAAATTATAGTGTCGCACGAGATTTTGTGCAACTGGCGTGTCGTGTGAGTGCGCGCGGAACCATAGCATTATGGGTGTCATTCTTAGATAAACTCGACATTCCAGATGCGTCTGCGTGGTCCGTTTCGTCATCCGGGGTCGTTCGGACAAGTTTGTCGACAGTCGGGCCAAAAATGTGTCATCTTTGGTTTTCTTTGAATTTTAGCTTGCGATGGATCATTCAAAAAATGATTTTAGTGGTGCGATGTAAGCCTTAGCGACGTGAATTGTGATGCTTTCGCGTGGTGTATGTAATTGTATCTGTGTCAAAGTCGAAATGGGTATTCCTAAGGCCTCCTGATCCTATAGGAACTCATTTTTTTGAGCCCCCTATATGTTAGTCCTTAGCCCTGCAACTAAGATTCTGTTTGGCGCAGCTATAGATTATTTATAATCTGATAATCTGATAATCTGCAGATTATCAGGATAAGCTGGTTTGTTGTTTGGGGTAGCTTATTCAGAACTGCTTATTGGCAGTTGTTAATGGATAAATGACCATTCTGTCCCTGTTTGGTGAAGTTGTTTACAACAAAACTATATGTGGAAAATAATAGATAAAACATAAGCCACAATACAGATCAGCTCAAAAAAATAAAATACACTGCTCACTCTCTCGTGAGTATCAAAACAAAAAATAAAATAAAGAGTATCATATAATCTAGTGATGCTTATGACATTGGGCATTTAAAAATAAATATAATCTAGTGATGCATAATCCTCATAAAGACCATTAGAAATATCAAATAGCATAACTATCAATTCATCCCAGTCATCGGGTATCATATAATCTAGTGATGCTTATGACATTGCAATGGATATTTATAACTACTAAACCTTGCTTTTCAATGTCCAAAGTTTAGGTCATTTCAAATCTACTAGATGTATAAAATAAGGTAAACGTTAGCCCTCTCCTTGTTTATTTTGATGATGCTATGTAAGAACTCAATGAAGATAATTTATTGCCTCCTCATATAGCTATGTAAAATTTCTAGAAGTAAATTCATCAAGGTTAAATGCCAATTCTTTACTGCTAGGAAACTTGCTCCAAGGACAAACCCTAGGTTTGCCTCAGCATTTTGACTTCTTGATTGGAGATGCCAAAAACATCCCAGTACCACATTTTAAGGTCCCAACATTTCCATTACCCTCATACTGCCAATGGTAAACAAACTATAGAAAGGAATGATGAAGAGTGCACATTTTAAGAAATTTGAAGGTGGTGAGTGATCATAGCAAATTCTGGAAAGCCAAATTAACATATAGATATAAGAAGGGGTGAGTGATCATAGCAAATTTTGGAAAACTGGCAAACCACATTCTGTATAAAAGTGCGAAACAAACTGCTATTGGCAAGAAACCTGTCCGGTCTCTCAAAAATTATTCCTCTAGATCAAGTGAAAGGATTACCATAGAATCCTAAATAAAAATAAATTTGCATTAATCAACAGCTCTGAAAATTCATTCACAAGGCTTGCTTGCTTGGAACTCCACCTCGGAAAAAAACCAGCAGAGAAATTGATCTTGCTGTCTTTCCAAGGATCGCAGCTAGGCGATACCAAACATACCTCATATGACGATCTCCGCGAGGGTGAAGAAGCGGAAGGAAGAACGGGGAGGAGAGGGAGAGCAGAGAGAAGGGCACAGGAGGAATTCTTTACCTAACGCCAGTCGCCGACGCAGTATGCGGGGGCTTTCCCGCGTCGAAGCCTCTTAAAAAATTTAGGAAGTGCGTATCAAAGCGGTACCAAAAATCTGCGCGAACGCATTTTTCAAACACAGCGGCAACGTTTGCAAAACGCCGCCGCACCCCAATAAGCTGCCCCGAACGGGCCCTAAGAGTTGAGTGCTTAGGACTACTCATGCGAGGTCTTCATAAAAATGAGTCAATGAGTGATTCGAAGTTCTAGGTGACATGGGCTCCATTACTAATCCACTATGATGATCAATAAGAAACCCCTAAAGCTAGACCCTAGGTTCCAGGAGAAGGAAACTAAGACTCACTGAAAATGAGGTCAACCGGCGGCAGCCCAAGCACTTTGATCCTACTGTCGACAGCATTGTCTCCCAAAACATCTGAGTAGTTTTCTCCACCTGCAAGCAACCATCCATATCAATTCAATCATCTGGTGTACATTATTTAGCTGAACAGTGATTCTGTGCCAAGTGTATTCTGATGAATTCTTCAAAAGCTACCCAAGTTGGTTCAACTCGTTCTGAGGTATGGACGGTCTGACTCTACCTAACAAGTAGTAGCCAAAGATGTAAGCTATCGACCATGATGTCCTGAAACTGTCTTGTGTTTGTTCCTCGCTCCTCTCTCGTGGTCCCCTGCTATTACTAGGACTGATCTTCCGACTCACCTTTGTTGGCAAGGGAACTTGTGACCTCAAACTCCATAGAAGGTAGAAAAACACCATCTTTGATGAGGGAGTAGTTGTTCCTAAACCAGTTTTGTTAAGTCTTGTGATCAAATTGTCATGGTCTCCCCAACAAACGACAGTTGCAGCTTGACCCTACAGCTAGTCTCCAATTGAAAACTTCACGAGACAATTGTCCATGTTGATTTTGTCCTCTCTGTCTCTCCCTCTTTATGTTCTCCCACCACAAAGAAACATTCTCCTTCAGCTTGATGGCAATAAGCTTCACTCTTCTATCATCGAGCAACTTATTGTATCAAAAGATCAGTTCAACAGTCTGCATCCATTGAAGGAAATCATCTAGATACATTTTCTTCTCGCAAGTCTAGCAGATCCATTTTCATTCTTAGATCTTTGTATCCTCCAAGAGGCCTCCATCTCTGTATGTTTTAACAAACACACCATCTTTGTATCCTCTAATAGGTATCTCAACTTTGTATCTCCCAACAGACACCTCAGATATGTATCATCTTACAGGCATGTCATCACCATATCCTCTTGCAGGCACCTCATCTTTGTATCTTCCACTAAGCACGTCAGCTCTAGGCCTCCGCAGGTATTCTACCTCAAAGCTTTGGGGTATTTTTCTTTTCCATTAGAAACATCCCTAAGGAAGGGATTCAAGTGTTCTCCTTGCTCTCCTTCATGGATTTCAATATTACGATCGACGATGATCCCACCCCGGAGAGTTTCATCATTGGCATCAGGTTGATGTAGCACTCAACAGAGTAACAGTTATATGTCATCCAAAATAGATTCCTGATCCGATTCCGTCAATTGTCTCCTTGGAGGCGTGGTTAGGGTTTTGGGTGTTGGCAGGTGAAAAGAGGTATGTAGGGTGGAAGAAAGAGAAAAAAAAATTTTTTTGGGGAGTGGGGGTGGATATGGAGGGATGCTAGAAATCCAAGGATATGACTAGAGTTAGGCTCTTTTGATACACAATGATATCGGATTTAACCCAAAAAACAATAATAAAAGCACACAATATTGCTAAAAAAACAAATAGGTGGTTACAACCAACAAACTTGAAAGGAAAAATACATAAACAAACACAACTAGAGTATTGTCGGCGAGAGTTGGAAGGTGGAACGGAGGTGAAAAAGGCGATCATCAAGTAGAAAACAACAAAGCAATTGTTTACCTGATGCTAAAAAGCAAGCAAACAACAGAGAGTGATATACGAGAGCTACCCGGGGTGATGGATGGATGGACAATGAAGATAGGCAGCTAGAATGAGTAGTAGCAAGGTGGGAGGTGCCTGGAAAGGATGGCAGCAAGTGGAGGAAGTGGTGGGTGGCGACTAAAGTTGCAGGAAGATAGCAGGGGTGTTGTTCGTTGGTTCTGATGGCAAGGAAAGGCGGTGGTAGCAATAGCGATGGGAGGGTTGCGGAGGATGACAAATCAAGAATATATATTTCTGTGGAATTGAACTACAGTTGGAGCATCATTCAATCGTTAGGAGACGGTCACCACCTCGGACGAGTTATTGCCAAAGCAACTTCTCACCTTCAAATACAGCCCTAGAATGGGAACACTAGAAATCGACGGCTGTCCTAAACAGAAATATGGGCAAAAACCTCTCCAACACAAATAGAAAACAAATATAGAAAAGCTAGGGTAACTTAGGATTTGCCCACACATTGATTGGCGGAAAATCCCGTAAATATAGGATTGCCTAGCTTCCTGGATTTTTCGACTTGAACCGAACGACCAGTCAAAGGCGAAAAGAAGCGAAGCTCACTCGAATTAATTCCAGCTATAGGACCCACATCAATCCGGTTCCGCCTCACGTAGCAAGGCTCCCTCTACATCGTCACTTTGGTAAATAGATAGGAAGATATTTAAAAAATCGCAAACACATATAGAATTACAAACCCGATAAATAGGAATAGTCCCCTGTAGTCTCGAAAACATTGGAATGGCTGTTACAGTCCTTTTCGAATAATGTTTGGCTAAGTAAAGGAATGGCTGTTAGACTATAGTCCGGGATAAGAATAAACTGTTAAGTGAAAGAATGGCTATTCCAGTCTTGTAGAATAAGTTCTGACAAGAAGAAGCTATTTGAAATCAGCTTCATATATCCATAGTTATTAGACGTCATTTCTATAAAAAGACTGTCCCCTTCAGCACCGGCTAAATAATTTAAAAAAAAAAGGATAATAGCAAATGTGGGTAATCTTGGCAATTTTGATTTTCATGTACAATGAGTGAATATCATTGAGAACTGATTTTACACAATAAAACAGCAGAATTCCAAACCCAAAACACAACACATAATCCTCAAAATTGCGTGATCATATAAATACCTTAGGCAGTGTTTGACAGCAACTTATGATTTAAGTTAAATAAAATTTACCAAGTCCCATAAATCTAAATTTGTCCAATCCACACTATGATGATTCTGCTCGCGAAGACAGCGGAATAAATCCGTCTCACAGCAGGATTTAGTACATCCGAATTTATGTTGTATAAACGACGGAACGCGCGAAGAAGGAAGATGGAACGCGAGAAAATTGGATTCAACTGAGAGTTGGACTTATTTCTTCTTTGTTTGATGTTTAGCTGGTTTTAAATTAAAATTCATGACTAGATCAATTAATTAGGATACTACTAAACACCACCTTAGGGTTTAGTTTGTTTTGGTGCAACAGGATTATATAGAAAGAAGCCGTTAGCAATCCTCTCAAATAAAATATGTGAAATTTGTGAGAGCGAATTTTTTCAAGAAGTTCGAGAGCATCAAAAATCATATGCCAGTAAAAATGCCAAATAAAAGCAACAAACTTACCCGAAGGCATTAACAATCTCCATCTTCAGATCCTTTTCTGCGGGCAGTCTCCCTTTTAGCACGCTTCGAATTTTATCTTTATGTTCATCCATTCTGAAATTCAAAAAAGATGAGTAAAACATGAAATTAGTGAAAGTAATGAGTAACAAGTTCAAATCAAAGAAAATATGGAGCACTTGCATTTTTTTCTGCTTCCTCTTGCAGTTTTCTACTTCTTCCTTCTTCAAATCTAACTTCACTCGATCTTCTGAATCGCTCGCCATAACATCTTTTTCCCGATAAAGAGCTCTAATTTTTTGCTCCAAGCTAAATATTTCTGTTCTCTTTTGATTTATGGTAGACTCTAAATCTTTCTCCCCTAATGCCAGGGTCTTCCTCTCAACCTCTATTTGCTTCATGGAAAGGATGATTGTTTCGAGACTTTCTAACTGAATGGGAAATGTTACGTGAAAGTAGTTTCTAATGAAGAAAATTACGCACCAGGTTTCTTTCCCTTTCATCTATATGTGAGAGGTTAAGGCTTGACAACTCTTGTTCTGCAAGATCACGCTCATTCTCTCTTTCTTTGATGCGGTTTGATACACTAGCCTGGAAGTACTTATAAACATTAATGATCAACAAGATGGATCATAAAAGCAAATTAGATACAAATAGCAGAATTCATATAATAGTAAACTACCTTAGATTGAACCTTAGCTTTCTTTTGACCCTCAATTTCACTACAACGAGCATTCATTGTGACATAGCGCTCCCACAAAAGTTGGAGTTCGATTTCATTAGATTTCTGCGAGAGCAGAAAGAATTTCAGTAACAAGTTTGAAGTCAAAAGATCCAGTTAGCAAATTTCAGGAATAATCAGTTAATATTCAAAGATATATGCTAATGACAAGCTTTTCATTCTTCAATTTGTTTCTCATTCAATAAGTAGATTGAGCACAACTACAAATAAACATAAATCAGAATTATCAACTAGCAAGCATTTTATAATAGAAAAATCTGCTTCTAGCCTTCTAAAGTAAAATTAATGTTGTTGCATGCCGAAAGATTCATGTTGGTAGAGCGATCATTTAATGTTTTACCATAGTACAAAGATCTAGAAAACACACAAATAAAAATAAATATAGCAGGAAGAGACCAGAATTTTTATTTTAAAAAACACTGGAAAAGGAAACAAAGCATAAGACCTAACCCAAGTAAAGTAATACATTATCTAATTGTAATTAAACAATTCAATTCTTCTCCTGAATCAAAGAAGATGAAATTACAATTCTAATAGTTACAGATGTTTAATAGTAGTTCACCTATAATACCCATACTTGGGCTATCAAAAATGTGATTCTTGGTTGTAATAGTAATAGTTTACCACAAAAGTCATAGTTGGTTGCTACAAAGGCAGTAGTTGAGTAAATAGACTGTAATCGACAGGTACAATAGCAAGAGTTGGCGACAAAGGCCGTAGGCTGAGGCTGTAATAGCGGTTGTTAGCCACAAATGCTATAGTTAGAAGATGTAATAACGTCAGTCGGCCACAGAGGCTATAATCGATGATTGCAATAGTATTAGTTTGTCGCATAGGTCATAATTCGTAGCTGGAAGTTGTATATCGCCAATCGGCCACAGATGTCGTAGTTGGAGACTGTAATAGCGTCAGTTTGCCACATAGGCCATACTTGTAAGTTGCAGTGGTGTCTGTTGGCCATAGAGACCATAGTTGGTGACTACAATAGCATAAATCATAGATGTCGTAATTGAAAGTTATAGTAGCGTCGGCTAGTCACAAAGGCTTGACTGCAGTAGCATAAATTATCTACAGAGGTTGTAATTAAAGGTTGTAATAGCATGAGTTGACCGCAAGGCTGTAGGTGAATACAATAGCATCAGTTAGCCAATTATCGTAATTAGTGATTAAAATAGAGTCAATTGATCTCAGTGACCGTAATTGGAGACTGCAATAGCGTTAATTGGCTACAAAGGTCATAGTAGCATTAATTAGCCACAGAGACCGTAGTTAGTGACTGCAATAGCGTCAATCACAGAGGTCATAGTTGGAATAATAGCATTGGTTGGCTATAGAGACCGTAGTTGGTGACAGCAATGGCATATTACGTAAATTATAATTGGAAGTTATAATAGCATCGTTGACCACAAAGGACATAATTGGATACTGCAATAGCGTTAATTGGTCACAGAGGCTGTAGTTGGTGATTGCAATAGTGTTAATTAGTCACGGATATCATAATTGGAAGTTGTGGTAGCGTCAGTTGACCTCAGAGGTCATAGTTGATGATTGCAATAGTATCAATTGACCATAAAAGTCATAGTTGGTGACAGCAATAGCATCAGTTGGTTATAAAAATCGTAGTTGAAAGTTGTAGTAGCATCAGTTAGCCACAGAAGCCATAATTGGTAACTGTAATAGCGTCAATTAACCACAGTGAACATAGTTGAAACCTATAATAGCATCGGTTGGCCACAAAAACCACAATTAAAGATTGTAATAGCGTCAGTTGGCCACAAAATTTGTATTTGGAAGTTGTAGTTGCGTCAGTTAGTCATAGAGATCATTGTTGGCACAACAATAGCGCTAGTTGGTCACAACAACCATAGTTGGAAGTTGCAGTAGCATAGATTGACTACAAAGACCATAATTGGAGACTATAATAATGTTAGCCATAGAGGCCATAGTGGCATGTAGAGTCAATTTTTGACACCCATAATCTACTACACTCTCAACCACTAATCTAGCAAGATGGCAAAAAATTGATCCCATATCTCCACCACTCCCTCCAACCTTTGTCATATCCTTTTCCCGCTACATTTCATTTCAAAATGATAATTGAGTCGATAACTAAGTAAATAGTAGACACCTCCTTGCTCTCCTCCTCCCACTTTTTTTCCCTAAGCACAAGACTCTGGACAAAAGTGTACAAAAAATCCAATTTTTGCCCGAACCTCATTTAATAATTATCTTAGCCAAAGCTGGCTACTCCCAAAAAATTATAAAAAAACTCATTATCCATCATATAAAGAAATGGATTAAGCTACAACTAACTGTTCCTTCACTACTCTGCCATTAAAAATGAGAGCACTCTTTGTTGCATCACTAAGAGGGATAAGATGAGTAGAACTATATAGAATGACTCATAGAAATCATAACCAACAGTTATATGCATCAATACAAGATGACAAGTCATTTGAAAAGTGTAACAACCCAAACTCTCAGCCATTGAGATATTCTGCTTTGGCTCAATGGCCTCATGGTTTTGTCCCATAGGTGTAACTTCCTAGAAGGCCACTCATCCTAGAAGTGCTCCCTGCAAGCACACTTAACATTAGCTTATGATGAAACTCCAATTTTTGCATCAAAAGCCACTTTGACGTGTAAGGCTTCAATTTCCTTCTACTCGAGAGGTTTCACAATCTCCGCCACTTAAATAATTGACGTCCTCGTTAGTGCTCTAAACCCAGAATCATCCACCAAGCATATAGGATTCTAGAGGTGGCCCTACAAATTCAAGAGGTGGGTCCCACCAAGTAACATTTTGTCTCATCTTGGGTTCAAAAGGTGACTCCCATGGCATAATCATCGTTTTGTATGGCATTTAGTTCCGATTTTCAGGCTGGTGTAATGCTCTAATATCATTTGTAACAACCCAAACTCTCAGCCATCAAGATATTGTCTGCTTTGTACTCATGGCCTCACTTTTTTATCCCATTGATGTAACTTCGTACACCCATCCTTGAAGTGCTCCCATGGGAGCATGCTTACCATTATAATTTCTGACGAAACTCCAACCGTTACACCAAAAGGCACCTTGATGTTTAAGAAATCAACAACTATTTACTTCAGGGGTTTCACAAAAAGAACAAGTCAAAAAAGCCTGAAAGTTAAATTACCATCAAATAATACGTAAATAAACACACACACACACACACATCATCATGAGTGCACTCCTAACTAAGAACTTAGCACATCTCTTCCCCAACTCTTAAAGTGACTTCATAAATCAGTACCATAATGATATGGCATATATAATTATAATGAATTCGATTGAGATATTCTTCTTCAAAGGAGTGGCCTAGCAGTTTATTATATACCTCAATATTTTCTCGTCTAGTACCCCATGAGGATTCAAGAGGGGGAAAAAAACCATCCTTCTCTTCAACCATATAAATCATCTTTGTGAAAAGAGCATTGTGTTTGTCATGATGTCATGATTATGGAGGACAAAATTTACAAAGAAACAAAACCAAAGCTTTCAACCATCATCTTGTCTCAATACACTCCAATAAAACTCTCCAAATTTGCATTTTTGAAGTTTGTCTCCCCCGAACAAATAGTTATCAAGCATTGGACTATTCTGCTTACATTTTGTACTAACCATCAAATGAAAGCTCACAGAAGTATAGCCTAATAACCAAAAGTAAACTCAATAACTTCAAATGTGTATTCCCATGTTACATTGAATAAAATGAAGCACGCTTATTCTAAGCATCTTCAATCATCAATTGTAATGTGATACACTAAAGCTCCAAAAACTTGCACTTCAGATGCTCTAAAGAACCAACAATATAAAAACTTTCTAAGCTATTTCTGCATCACAACCCCAATCTTGTATATAAATCAAGCATTATAGTGTCTCTCAACTGGTATGTGATTAGATTAGACAATTACATGTATAACAAGACAGCTTAAATGAATCAATTCCAAAAAATATGAGCAAAAAAATATGAGCAAACCCTATTTGAATCATATTTAGAGCATGATCAAAACACCTTCGAAGCATCTTCAAACCATAACTAAAGAAATATAGTACGATCTTCAAATTATAATCGAAAAAAAATTGAACCACCTTCAAATAATGATGGAATAATCTTGAAAAATAATCAAACCATGATTAAATAAAGATCAAATATTGTTTGAAGTTTTGAAGCATCTTCAAACAATATTTAAACAAAGTTCAAACAACTTCGAACAACAATCAAATTTTCTAACAATGATCGAATAAAAATCAAATATCCTTAAAGAAACTTTGAATAGTGATCGAACAATCTTCGATCTTCAAATAATGATTGAACAATCTCCAAACTATTTTAAAACTTTCTTCAAAGAATATTCAAATCATCTTCGATAAATCATCAAACAATTGAATCATCTTCTAATCCTTGTTCGATCATTATTTGATCATCGTTCGGTGTGTGTAAAACTAGTGGCAAGTGTAATTTCAAAAATCCTTAAGATCATTTCATTATCCTCTAAATGCGTCAAAATTTACTAAATTTATGGTTAGTATGCGAAGATTGTGAATTTCAATGTATAGAATCTTCAAAATAGTTTAGATGGGTTTTGCATCAAATTCAAGAGCTAGATAATAGGTTTGATTGATGAAATATGTTACATCTAGAATTTTTTTTATGATTAAAATTGTCATTTAAAAATGCATATGAGGCACCCATCTCGAGGTACCCTGTCAAATCAACAATGTTTATGATTTATTATCTTGAGTAAGATTTGCAAATTTTTTGTTCAAGGTCTATGCCTCATGGCGAATGGGGTGATGCCCCAAAAATATTTACATAAAATTATATTTTATACATAGGATTTGCAATTTTAGGGTTAATGTTTAATCAATTTGCAAATCGAAAGCCGTGATCAGAGAGAGTAAGAATTTCAGGTTAGCACTATGCATGGCTAACTTTACGAGATGTCAAAATAACGTTGTGAAAGAGCAAGGAGTGCACTGAGATAGTGGACATTGATGTCAATGATGGACAACAAAAGGCTCGAGTGACTACAAGCTTTCTTAAGTGTTGAGAGGTCAAGTGCATGTAGTAGCACGCTACGAGGGATAAAATCACTGTTACGAGAGTGTGCAATGTAGAGAGATAGCGAGTTTCAGAGCACAGAGTAAGTAAATTCATCATTTTTTTATTTTAAGAATTATTTTTTTCCTTTAATTATTTTTTATATTTTTAATACTTTTTTATTTCATTTAATTAGAATTTTTAATTTTCTTTTACTATTTTTCCCTTTTTTAAATATTTTTAACCGTTTCTTTCTTTCTGCTTAAATTAGTTTTCCTTTGCTTTCTTTAAAATTATTTTATTTTTTAAAATGTTTATGTTTTCATATTCTTTTCAAGGGATACTATTTATTTTCCTTTAACAAATTTTTCTATGTAGATGTCAGTGTATGGAAATATTAAATTTATTTCAGCATTGGTCGAGAATGAACTTTTTTGTAGGAATAGCATTTTAGTACATCGACTTCTCACAAAACAGCATACCTTAGGAATAGGAACCCAAATGTGAGAAAACAAAAAAAGCAGATCCATAATAGCATCATTGACAATTGAAAAGCATTATAAATATTTCAAATCATCAATGTTTCCTAATAACACTGCCGTTGCCGGTCCCAAGCCCGGATGTGAAAAGTGGAGGGTTGCGTTAGGTAGTCGACAGCCAGCGTAAAACTTGTCGAAAAAATTCATGACATGAATCCTTTTGATCATTGTGTAAGTGCTAGGGCGTCCCCTGGAAGCGACGCGTTGTATGGCCCTCGAATACGAGTGGAAAGTGTGCAGGGCCGCTACACTGGCGCCGGGTGTAGTGTCGAGTAAGCGAGGTTCCCACATTACGGACGGATGCGGGTAAAGAAGTTAGTCCATGATACTAAGTATTAGGATAGGATCCTGGAATATAGGTACTCTCAATGGTAAACTAATGGAATTGGTTGATATTATGATCCATAGAAAGATAAATATCCTATGTATTCAAGAAACTAAATGGGTTGGAGAAAAAGCTAAGGAGATTGATAACTTAGGTTTTAAACTATGGTATTCCAGTAAGAGTCGTACTTAGAAATGGTGTAGGTGTAATTATAGATAAGAGTTTGAAAGATAATGTTGTCAAAATTAATAGGGTTGGAGATAGAATTATAACGACTTAAGATTATTATTGATACTTAAGATTTTTAATATTATAAGTGCTTATGCTCTCTCAGGTTGGTTTAGATATAGTGTCTAAAGATAAATTCTGAATGATTTAGAAGACTTAATACACTCGATACCCTCGAAGAAAAAATTTTTATTGGAGGAGATTTAAATGGGCGTATCGGTAGAGTGGTTGAAGATTTCGAAATATTCATAGTGCGTTACTGGTTATGGAGCGATTAATGAAGAAGATAGAACCATTTTAGATTTTCTTTAGCAGTACGATATGATTATTACTAATACTTTATTCAAGAAAGAGATGAGCGATCTTATTACTTATAAGAATGGATCTAATAAAACACAAATCGATTATTTTCTTACGAGAAGAAGAGATCGTCGAGATTGTAAGGATTGTAAGGTTATTCCAAGTGAGCAATTAAGTACTCAACATCGTTTATTAGTTCAGATTTTAAGATGAAGAGTTGTAAAATAAAGAATACTTAGGATTCAACATCGTAGAATAAGATGAGCACCTAAAAGACACTAAATAAAATTATTTTTATGAGTAAAATTCAAGATTTAAATATTTGGGATGTTCATGAAGACGCGAATATTATGTGGAAAAATTAACTAATACTTATTAAATAAGTGGCTAA
This sequence comes from Papilionanthe hookeriana x Papilionanthe teres, assembly GCA_022702705.1. Classification (NCBI taxonomy): domain Eukaryota; kingdom Viridiplantae; phylum Streptophyta; class Magnoliopsida; order Asparagales; family Orchidaceae; genus Papilionanthe; species Papilionanthe hookeriana x Papilionanthe teres. The sequence continues at coordinate 150,976,906 of CM040422.1, read as the reverse complement.
AGATGTACTTGGAGAATCAAAAGAAAAGTTTCTATAAAATAGTTGGTGGTGGAATAATAATGTGCAAGAAAAGATAAAATATAAGAAGTTATGTTATAAAAATTGGTTTAAATGTAAAAGCGTAGAGAATTGGAAAAATTATAAAACGGCGACGTGAGGAGTGTAAAAGAATAATTTGTGACGCTAAAAATTCGCTTTTAGTGATCTTTATAACATGTTAGATACTAAGCGAAGGTGAAAAATATACGTATAAACTAACCAAACATAGAGAAAGAAAAGTAAAGATTTAACTCAAGTAAAATGTATTAAAGCATGTAAAATCAAAAAGTGTTTTTCTAGAAAAGATATTCATCATAGGTAGGTGAGTTATTTCGATAAACTTTTTAATGATGATACTTGAAAGTACGATTGACCTTAGTGATCTTAATATCGTTAATAATAATAAAACTTTTCATTTTTACCGTCGCATTAGTAAAAAAGAAGTTGATGAGACTTTAAAGAAAACCAGGGGAAAGTACGTAGGACTCGATGATATCCCAATTGAAGTGTGGAAATGTTTAGGTGATTTGGGAGTTTCCGACTTACTAAACTTTTTAATATTATTTTAAAAACTAGAAGGATGCTCGAGGAGTGGAGAAAGAGCATTTTGGTCCCCATTTTTAAGAATAAAGGAGATGCACAAGAGTGTGCAAATTATAGAGGAATTAAATTGTTGTGTCATACTTTAAAATTATGGGAGAGGGTAATTGAACATAGGTTAAGACGTAATACGAAGATTTCTCATAATCAATTTGGATTTATGCTGCAGGTGTCTACCATGGAAGCTATACATTTATCGAGAGGTTTGATGGAGAAGTACGAGAGATAATAAGGAGGATCTACATTTGATTTTTATTGATTTAGAAAAAGCTTACGATAAGGTTCCTAGAGATGTTCTTTGGAGAGTCCTCGAGAAGAAAGGTGTTGATATGACTTATATTCAAGTCATTAAAGATATGTATACTAGAGTCTGTTACATGTGTTCGAACTGAAGGAGGATTGACCAAGTATTTTACTATTTTTGTTGGTTTACATCAAGGATCGGCTTTAAGCCCATATCTTTTTGCTTTATTTATGGATGGTCTTACTGGGCATTTACAAGAGGATGTACCTTGGTGTATGCTTTTTGCTGACGATATCCTCCTTGTGGATAAGACGAGAGAAAAAGTCCGAGAAAAACTTGAATTATGGAGGTCTACATTAGAGTCTAAAGGCTTACATTTCAGTAGAACTAAAACCGAATACATGGAATGTAATTTTAGTAATAGTAGGTCTAGTGACGACGGTGTAACTTTGGGTGATCAAATTATTAAAAGGTGTGAACGATTTAGATATCTCGGGTCCATTGTTCAAAGCGATGGTGATATAGATGGGGATGTTAATAGTAGAATTCGAGGTTGGTTGGTTGAAGTGGAGGAATGCGTCGGCTCTATTGTGTGATAGAAAAGTTCCGCTTAGATCGAAAGGAAAATTTTATAAGATGGTGGTGAGACCTTCAATGCTCGTGGTGCTCGAATGTTGGCCTTTAAAAGAGAAGCATAATGTTAAGTTAAGTGTTGCCGAGATGAGAATGATTAGGTGGATGAGTGGCTTTACACTTAGAGACAAAATGCGAAATGAATATATTCGTAAAAGGGTTGGAGTTGCACCAGTGACGGATAAAATTAGAGAGAGTCGCCTTAGATGGTTTGGTCACATTAAACGTCGACCACCTGATGATCCGATTAGGAGAGTAGATGTTTTAAATACAACTTATGTTAAGAAAGGCAGAGTGCGTACCTAGGAAAACTTGGGCTTATTGCATAAAAAATGATCTTAATTTATTAGAATTAAACGAAAATTTGACACTTAATAGGACGCAATGGAGAAAAAGGATTCATGTAGCCGACCCCACTTAGTGGGATTAAGGCTTTGTTGTTGTTGTTGTTGTTGTTGTAATGTTTCCTAATAATATTTCCAAAGACACAAAATTGCATCTTAAACCTTAACATAAAAAATGGTTTCTATGGAATAAGTAAAGATTACCTTCCTCTCCTGTAGATCCTTTTCAAGATCGAACAACCTTGTCTTTATTTTATTAGTTAGGTTGTTTCCCAACTCAAAGCTGAATGGAGCATCTGGAAGGGATCCAAGGTTACACTTCACAAAAATCCTTTGAATCGTTGAATCATGTTCTCGCTTCACTGACATGTGTGCCTAGAAAAGAAAAGCTCATATAACAAACACATTCTATTCAAGAAATAAGGAAATATCAAACAAAAGCATGAAACATTACATCACTTTCAGCCTGCAGCTTTCCGATCTCCCGCATAGAATCATTGATTGCCTGTGAAAGCAAAGAACTTTTGGTCTCTTCATCGCCCATCTCCCTCTCCCGTTTACTTATTTTAGATTGAAGCTGTGCTATCCTTTCTTCAAATTTTGTTTGCCATTCTTTTAACTCCTCATCAGTATCTAAACAAGTAAACAACGATAAAGGAAAGTTCTTCAAGTTTTTCAAAGCACAATGAGAAAAGCAAAGGCACTGTTTGGGATCACTTTTATTTTTAATTTTTCATTTATATTATTTATATTTTGATTTAAATTAAAATATATTTGGTTATAATTGTTGTTTTCAAAAACACTTTTTAGGCGTTTTTGAGTGTTTCTAAAAACAAAGTGATTTGTTTTTAAAACAAGATGATTTGTTTTAAAAAAAATGAAGTTATATAAAATTATACTGAGCAAACATGCTTTCAAAAATAAAAATAAAGCAAAAACAAAAATTGAAACAGAAAACACAAGTGATGTCAAACGAGACCAAAGTGCATGTGATCTTTACAATTCAAAGCACAAAGTAGAAAGTGAAGCTGTGATCGCTCAAATGAGTAGAACCACTTGAATTTAAAAAGCTAACCAATCTAAATCATGCAAACAGAAACTCAAACTGTGTGGATACATATATAAAACAGTGCTGCTACGCAAAGCATATAAACTAAGGACAAATACTAACAATAAAAGCATTAAATAGCAAGATATGTTTATCATTATGAGAACTGAAAGTCCAAACTTAGTAGTACGTATTATCATTCTTATAAGGTAAATGGTTGAAAAAATAAATATAGCAGTGCCAGCAGAAACCAATACAATCAAAACCACTATGATGTATAAATAGAAACGTACAGGACAGTTTTATCATTCAAAGTTTCAAAACAAGTTCACTTCAGCATAGGGAATAACCAGGGGCGAGATGCAAATTAACAAAAGCCAGTGATGAAGAAGTCCTAAAAAATCTAATGAACCTGACCACACAGCCAAGAAATAATAAGACAAAAGTGAGGCAAAAATTAAAAAAGCTACCAAAGAAAAAAAAACGGCCTTTAAAATCTTCTAAATCGTAAGTACACTTCTCCGAACAAGAGCAGAACTCTAATCTGCCCACCAACTCCCAAAATTTATCCTATGCAGTGCTTGGTTCAATGGTCCTTTAATGAAACAAGTAAAAATTTTCATTCAGGGATGTATCAATGCATATATTGTAACTCCAAATAATATTATCAAATTATGGTAATTGCTAAATTGCCACAGTCCAGTTTTTCTTCTAAGAAGCTTTAGTTAAGGCAACGCACAACTGAGAGTAAAAAACAAAGACCTATTTATCAGCATATTCATCGCCTAAAAGTGTTTGAAATTAAAATTTTGATAGATTAGGCATGCAGCCTTATACAGCTACTTCAACACTGGTATTTAAATGCTAAAACTAACAGAAATGCACAAATCTTTCAATAAATGGTCAGCAAAAGTAGAGCCTAGCCAACTTTTTGGAGCAGTTAAAGATGGTCCTGATGCATAACACTACATTACTCCGCTATACTATTACCTCAAAGCTCATAAAATAAATTTATAAAAAGATTCTCTATTAAAACAAAGCAGATCTGAAGCATTAAATTTGTTTAGAATGTCAGCATGAGGACAAAACCTTCATTTTCCTCAGCAAGGGCAGCATATTGAGTCTGTTGAAGTTTAAACAACGTGCTTCTTGCAGTAGTATGGGTTGATATCTGATCCTGGAGTTTACGCAACTCTTTTAATGTGTTTTCTTCATGGAGGATTTTACTCTCAGCACCTTGAATACTCCTCTCCCACTCCTTAATTTGAATTTTTAGAGATTCAGTTTTCTCTTGATCTTGAGAGATGCTGTCACGGAGCTGTAAATAGCAATTGTTAAGTGAATAAACATTTTTAACATGATACTAACAAAATCTATGTAAAATTACTAGAAAAAACGGTCAACCCTGGAACATAAACTCTCACATTTAAGAAAATAATGAAAAAACAAATATAATGAGCGACAGCTATCAGATAATCATCAAGAACTCAAGCATCTTAAGAGGGTGTTCGATTGCAGAATTTTGACAGGATTTAGGCTGGATTTAACATAAATCAAAACAAACACAAAAAAAAACAGGAAATTAAATCGGGCGCCCTGTTAACTCCATTTTTCTCTCCCTTCAGTTTATTTTTAAATATGAGTTCAGATTTATTAAGTCCAACAATTTGGTGGATTTAATGGATTTAACTTTAAAAGAAAGCCATTGCTATAAGAACTGAAATAAAATGTCAACCAGGTCTAGCAATTTTAACTGGATTTAACCTCAATTTAACCAAACACTATTCTGGATTTAACAGTATATGGATTTGATAAATCCAGATTTACAGTATTCACTAAATCTTATTAAACGTAATCCTGAGTGTAGCCAAACACCTTCTAAAACTGGTAAATTGTTACAGCTGAAAGACGACACACCCCATAAAACTGGTAAATTGTTACAGCGGAAAGACGATGGCTTCAATGCTAAGAAAACACTGAAAAGCTATGGCTTCTGAATCTGTGAATTTAAATTTAAAACAAGTCAAAGAAGACAATACCACGTTAAGAGCTAAAAAATCAGCTAAAAAGCTATCACTTTTAGAACCTCACTTTTATGAACTAGTTAAAGAGAAATATTCATCATTAACAACAATTGAAATGACAGTTTAGAATAAAAAAAATGATAATACGTCTAATATAATGCATAGAATGAATTTATCCAAAGGAACGTAAGATAGGAAATCAATTAATTGAAAAATTCTTTAATTAAAAGTAAACAAGCAAAAGTTCAATTAAAACCCAATTGATAGCTAAATGTTCACAACGATATGAGAAATTCAACAGCAATTTAAAAGCACATAAAATAAATAAGAAATTATAGATGAATTTTCACAAATTAAATTTTTTATGTGCCAAATTTGAACAAATCAAAAGCACTGATTGATCGAACATCAAATAATATAGATGAGAAAAAAATAAATAAATAAAGAGATGGAGTACCCAAAATATGAGATATTTGATGTTATGCTAACAAAGAGATGATTTTCCTCAATATTAAATAGTGAAACTTGTGCCGCCCTTAAAAGAATCACATATCCAATGTGCGCTCATAAGGTTGAATGTGAAAATGAAATTTTATTCAGCCCCAAAAAGACATGTCTCATAACATTTGTTCATGGACATATTTAAATTAAATATGCAAACTATCAAAATAATCCCAACCAAACTTTAAATTCCACAAGTCTTGTACTAAACTGCTGGACAAATTAGCGCCTCTAATAAGCCCTCAGAAAGCACAATAGCACGCCCAAAATAAAGTACAAAACTCGTAAGAAACTTATGATGCATTTTCTAAGGAAAACCAAAACCTCCCAAGAAATAAAACCAACAAGAACACAAGCTACAAAAAAGAAATATCACAACAGCCTAAAAAAATCCAAGAGATGGCTCCAAAAAACATTTCCACCATTAAAATAGCTAAAAATAACAAAGTCCAAAACAATAGTAACTACAATTCAGCTCTTCATAATTACTTAACACAAATAAAATCCAATTTCAACATCCAAAGATGGATAACATCTGACAAACTGCCTATAAAATTCCAGAACTAGTCCACAAAAACACCTCACAAAAATTCAAAGGGGCATAACACAATTCTTATGTATTTACATATCTCACACTTAAGCTTTCACAGTTGCACACATATCACATCCAAAACAGTGCTATCACCACGTTTTAAAAGTGAAATACACCTTTTCATGCATACATTTAAACCACCAAAGTGCAATGTATGTAAATATGAAAGTATAGGTGTGAGATATGTAAATACATAAGAATTGAGAAATGTGTCAAAATGATCCCCAAGTATTTAAAGAGAGCCATTTTAGTCTTTGACTTTTAAAAGTGCCGAATTAGTCCCAAACTATTGAAAAAATGTTTGAAATAGGCCCAGCAATAAAAAAATAAAAATTTGAGGTTTGGTGTCTTAAAAATAGAGGTTTTTAGAATTATGTTTTTTAGAAGGTAATCTGAAAAAATTCAAGAATATAGGTGTTAAATATGTATCAAATAATTATGGTTATTTAAACATAACCAACACGATGAGATTGGTTTAATTAAGATTATTTTAAAAGATGATTGGTACCTACCTTCTTCAAAAAACATTAATGTAATTTTATTAATAGTTTTTATAATTATAGCAACTTCTAAGTGACAATATATAACTGATGAAACTAAAGACATTTTCTTTCAACTGCTAGCAGATATTAAAAATATACATCAACAATTTGCATGCCTGAATGAAAATACAATGAGTTTTAACTTAGATCCCAATTAATATCATACAAATAATATATTATAAATAATGATGATCTTCAATTTTTTAAAAAATGTGCTTTTAAAAAGTTTCAATGATTTTGAAGGATTTAAACCCATACTTTCTAGCTGCAATAACAAAAAAGATAGAATTTTAGAATAAAAAATTAAATATAATAAAAAAAATGTTATAACTTCGATCGACTGCTACCGGCAAAACGAACCATTAGGAGATTTATGTGATTTCCATCTTTAAAGAATAAATAAATTAATTAATATATATAGTCACTCCAAACTTTAAAAAGATTTGCTGCTCTTGCACTATATAAAATAAAATTGTTATATTCACATATAAAAAAAATTACTTCAAGCTAAATCATCTAAATTAAACCACTAATAACAAAAAAAAAATCCATGAATCATAAAGAAATAAAAACATTCATCAGGTAGATGAATAAAAGCTCACATGTACCTCTACACGTGAACAAGATTAAAATAAAATTTTACCAAAACACAAAAAAAAATTAAAATTTAACTTGATGGCCATCGAAGAATCCACGTGAATGTCCTAATCCAACTTATCTCATCTCGTCTCATCTCCACTTGATGCCCTGAAACGCTCGATCGTCTTGCCTTACCTCTCGTTATGCTCGACGATCCTTGCTGCTCGATGCCCCCGAAATGTCACGCTTATCATACTAACCTCGTCTTGCAAGTCATGGCAACTCTGATCATGCAAAAGCCCTAGACAGTCATTGGTATGTATGCAAATCATTTAATAAAATATTAAAACTCCAAATTAACCCTCCAACCCGCAACTCCGTTAATTTTACCCTAATTTCTGATTATTTTTTTTAACGGCGGACTATTTCAACCTTTTTTTCAATAATTTGGGACTAATTTAGAAATGCCCTCCCTTAAATAGTCCAGGAACAATTTTGGCACTTTTCTCCATAGGAATTGAGTGTTGGGTATGTAAAGTTCCCAAATTCAAAATCAACAAGTAACCATATTTATATTGTAGCAGCTGCTTTATTCTCTAAATAAAAAAGCACTATGGAAACTAATCAAAACTTCAAAATTCAAAACATGCCAAACCCAATAAACTAACATGATGCAAGAAAATAAAATGCATCCCCTCAAAGTCATCATCACCAGTATTTCCTTAACCACAAAAATAAGAAAATAAAAAATTAAGTAATGAGAATAAAAAAAACAAATAAGTTATTCTCAAAATATTGCTTGATATGGCACTTCTAACAAAAAATAATAATAATAAATGAGTGCATATATGGTGATAGAATGATGACGATCTGACATTGATCACTAGAAATTCTTAGTGATATAATAAAAATAAAAGGTTGGGATTCAGCCCTAACAAATCAACTGCAGTTCAACTTAGATTTATGAATGTAATATAGACTAGTCATCGGAGATGATGCAGCTTCTAAGAAAATTATGCCACCAAAAAGTAGAATGGATTCCAACAAAAACATAAAACTAATATGCACGAGTTCAGTAAAGTAAGGGTATGACATCAACATACTGTTAAAGTATAATACAGTTCATTCTGTTAGTTCCTTTTAGGACAAATTCTTGAAATAACAGCAACCTACCATTCTCCACCTATGCTTATTAGGTATTAGAGTGATTTAAGCTATAATGCTTAATTAAAAGAGAATGTGACTCCTTTAAATCTGTTTCTTCAAGAGCACCATCTAGATTTCATCTAACAAATATAATTCGATAGCCGAGAGAGCTTTTTCATTCAAGCTAATCTTCTTCACCATTCTAAAAGCTATTCCAATGTCGTATGAGTCCTTGCACAATACAATCAAATAAAATAACACAAATCTCAGTCCTCTAAAGTCCAATACTTTTCGAGTTGTCAAATTTATCGATCTCAGAACATCATAGCCATCGTATTCTTTATCCAGCTCCAACATCTTGTTAGGAAACACAATTCATTTAAAAGTGTACCCAAAGTAAATACAACAAACGCGTAAAACAACAACAAATAGATCAAGCACTATAAAAAGACACCGAGATTTACAGGGTTCGACTAAATAAACTTGTGTCCACAGATAAGAATAAATAATGAATAAATAATAAAGTACTATTTCCCAAAGTCAAGAACACCAATCTCACAACAAAAGAAAAGCCCTAATTCTTTTGGGATAAATGAAAAAGAAAATAACAAAAGAGTGATGACCAAAAGAAAAAATTAAACTAATACTACCAAAAAAAAAATATCCACTTCAGAAGGTCCTCGAAATAAGACTAAAGAATCATCACAAAGTTCATAGCACAACTGAAGTTTGTTCATCAAGAAAATGCTCCATAATAACCCAAAAAAAAATCGTCTTTCTCTCTCTACTCTCTTTTGCTATTACTACAAGCACTCAATGTTTCCTTTACAAAAAGAATTCCCAGCCAGCCACCTACACTATAATACTCAAAATAATGAATTAATAAAATCAAATTTTCTTTAAATTTTGTCCCTTGAGCTTTTTGCACCTCGCAAAAATGATTAAAAATATTTTTATTAAATAATATATATTATAATTATAATTATAATCATCATTATCATTATTATAATATATATATATATATACACAAACACACACACACACACAGACATGACTTGGGCCATCCAGCGGGGCTAACGTGGGAGCATTTGACGTGGGACGCGGGAGACGGGAGCTTCTCCCGCTTTGGACATGGGACGCACTTGCACGAGGTCCTCGTGTTTTCGGTGTAAAGAAAGCCAACCAGCTCCTTTCAAGGATTGGGCGCCTCCTTTATATTGTGAGCCCCATTCAAATTATCTAGAGCTTATATATTTAATTCTAGTGCTTAGGTTTTTAGTTTTTGCTTATGTGTCTGTCAAGACAACTTTCGACATGACACTTCTATGATTTTATTCGAAAGCAAAAAAGTGTTTCGGTTGTAACTCGTTTGAAGTAGTGACCGACTTGCAAGAATAGAATGGTACTTCGGCTATAATTTGATCCCTTGGAGATATTTATCATTGATTTCCCATCCTCGTTCGTGGAAGTAACCGTCTCGCAAGACTAGAATGGTACTACGGCTATAATTCGATCCTTTGAAGATATTTATCTTCAATTTCCCATCCTCTGCAACCATCCTTCGGTGTGGTCGCTGCCATTCTTCACTGTCGGAAACACCAGGCAACACTCATGTTGACTTCATGCAGCTTCAGCCGCCAGCCACCACCTTCTTTACATGTTGTAATCCGTTCCAGCCACTCCCCCTCATTGTTGCCACTCATTCCAGTTGCCTGTCTTCACTATCCAGCCATCCCCTCATTGTTGCATCCCTAGCACCGCCCTCCCCTTGTTGTCTCACGCTTTCCCACCGCTGCCACCATCATTCCTGCTTGTTTTCACCACCTCAACAGTTGTTGTCAGGGGTTTTCTACTGTTCCAACCATCTGGCCAGCCATTTCCCTCATTCCAGCTTGCCACTATTGTCACAACTCTTCACTCCATCAACCTCTCGTGTTCTTGCAACCCAAAATTGCCTTTCATGCCCGACCAGTCATTTCCCTCGTTCCAGCTTGTTGCCAATGCCACAACTTATCCCCTTCTTTGTCGCCATCCTACTCCTATGTTGTCGCTACCCAGAACCACCTTTCCAACCGTTTCACTACTATCCAACCCGCCCACTCTGTTGTCACCACCATTCCAGCCTTCCATCCTTGTCATCACTCTGAACAGCCGTCTCACATCACTCCTGATGTTTGCATGTTATCTGTCACTAGGTAAACAGCCACCTTTTTGTTTTTGCTTGAAAACCGCCTTTTTCACCCCCACACCACCTTCCAAACCCTTGTCGGACACCACCACCATCATTGGGATGCCTTCAAGTTGTGTTTGTTTGGGTTTTTTTTTTGTTATACTTTTCCTTTCAAGTGATTGGTTGAAACTTATTTTGTGTTTTCGGTAATAATATTTATTTTTTCTATTGTAGTTTGGGTTAACTCCGGTATCATTTCGTATCAAAGCTGGTCCAACCGAAGTCATGCATTAAAGTGTCACCCATATCTCCAACCAAAAGGTTTTCTTTCCCACCCTACATCACCATTACACCCCTCCTTCCACCTACGCACACCAAAACGGGCCAAACCCTAATCATGCCACCAAGAAGATAAGTGTTAGACGTCGATCAGAAATGTACCATGGAAGAGATAAAATGACAACTTCGCAAGTGCTACAACGGCTCAATGAAATCAAGGAAAGGAGACCATTCAGACGGGTGACCCTTAGCAATAAGGATGACCTGTTGAATCGAATGAATGGAGTGAATCTCTACCACCATGCAAATTCCAGTGATGAAAAACCTCTACCCCAAAGATTAGATCTGAAATATCTGAGAAGCCAGGATTTTGAAGTAATGGTGAATTTGTCATATTTCAATAGCCATATGTTTTCAAATGAGGTCATAGAGTGACTATGAACCTTAAAATGTGACTTTGAGTGTAAGGATGTCACCCCAGAAGGAAAGGTGAAACTAACTGCCAGCAAGTTAAGGAATAGAGCATTTTAGTGGGTGTGAACTTAAAGATTCCTGGACAGCAAGAAGAGAAGAGTAAAATTATTGGCTAGTCCAAGATGAAATAAGAGATAAAACATTAACATCTACCAACTCACCACAGATCGGATATTTAGAATTCATCTTCAAAAGTGGAGAGACCGCATCATCGGGCAACAACCAGATCTTTCAGGCAAGATTCAACCCCATCTCACAACCAAAGTACACCTAGTGGAACATCTAAGTTGAAACCGACTGAGGAGAAACTGATTCATAATATAAAATAAGTGGATCGAACTATTCTTAAATATGCCCTAGCCACAAAATGATTCAAGTGCCATGATTTTGGCATATTAAATCAGATTGAACAACAAGGATGATGATCTCATTCATTTATCAGGAAGCAGTTGAAAATATAAACAATGATATGCGGGAAAATGAAGATTTTGGAGAGAATTATCAATTTCAGTCAACAAGGTAGAGATGCTAGTGATTCAAGATAATCCCAAGAGAGAAGATCCAGTTGGATTAATGGAGGTTCGAGGTAATGGGTGCTCATGCAAAGAAAGTATCATGTTATGATGCCACGAACCTCCTTTTTGTCGAGGTTAAGAGTATTAGTAGGACTGGTATTGGATGTCCAAGGTCATTAGTTACAGGAGCCGACACCAGCACATGGCAACCCCATTTAAGAGAAATTCAGACATTTCAGATATATACTCCTTCCTGAGTTGTCCCTCTTGCATGTCTGAGTTGCCACCTTGGGAAGAGTATATGAAGTTATTCAAATTTGATTCAATTTAGCAGTGTGCTAACCAACAAATAGCTAGACAGAAGAGATGAGCCACAGTTTTGGAAAGTGTCTTATGAGCTTGGTGGAGAAGGAAATTCTTCAATGGAATCCAGGTTCTACCAAAGAAGAAAAAGAGAACTTCCGAGCAGTTATACTTCAGTTGGTCCAACTTGTCATAGATTTCATCTTAGAGTTGATTCATCATTACTTGTTTATTAGATAAACTCGGACGAGTACAATAGGTGGAAGAAGCCAAGTTCATATTTAATGGTACTCATCCGCGTAAGGTTCTAGTTATGATTGTGTCAAAACAGAATGGATACCTATTTAATCAAGATGTGTTTTGGAATGGCAACGCCTATATTATTGAATTATTGAGAGATTGTTACATTTATATCACTTTCAACATGGCCGATTAGAGGCTATACTACGAGGAGACAAAAGCTTCGACAGATGAGCTCAAAGCTTCTCCAATCCCGAGAGACTCACACAATAATGTTTGACATGGGACGTAGGATGAGAGAGCTTCTCCCACTTAAGACACGAGAAGCTCACGCGTGGGGTCCTCGCGACTACGGAGCTTAGACTGATTGATCTAGGCGAGAGAGAGCCGACAGGCTTCCTCCTTTCTACTATGGGCCCCACCCTAATTATCTTGGACATGTATATTTGATTCATGTGTTAAAGTTTTTAGTTTTTATTATCTATGAGAAATAATCATCGGCCTCCGATGTTTCCCATCTAAGGTTGTATCTGAAGGCGAAAAGGTGTTACGACTGTAACTCGTCCGAGGTAGTACCATCTCCCAAAGATCGAAAGGTGCTCTGGCTATAATTCGATCCCTCGAATTTATTTATCCTTGATTTCCCATCCTCTGCAACCCTGCATTTGCTGTCTTTGCCACTTTTCCTCGCTGCTGGAACCACCGAACATAACTCTCGTTGTCTTCCTACACCTCCAGCCGCCACCAACTCCACATGTTGTCATCCTTACCTGCCACCTCCCACCTAGCTGCCACATTTCAGTTGTGCTTGTCTTCGTTGTCCAGCCATTACCCCTCGTAGTTGAAGCCCCAAGATAGCCCTCCCTTTCCCACGCTTTTCCACTGTTGTTGTTATGATTCCCGCTCACTGCCGCCACCCCGAATTGGTGTTTTCGGCTTTTTTTTTTTTTTGTTCTATAGCCCGACTTGTCGTTTCCATCATTCCAGCCCTTGCTGTAATTCCTCCCTGTGCTGACGCCATCCTCCTCATGTGTTGCCACCATCCTCCTCCCGTGTTGCCGCCATCCACCTTCTGTGTTGTCGCAACCGAATATCGCACTTTCCAACCATTTTGTTGTAGCCGCCATTTTAGCCCTCCATCCTTGCTACCATTATGTCGGGCAACCCTTCCACATTATTCCATATTGTTCGCTTGTTGTCCGGACCGAGGAAACAACCGCTTTGCAATTTTTTGCTTGTCAACTATCTTTCCACCCCCACGCCATCTTCCAAACCCTCGTCAGCCACCACCACCATCATTTGAATACACTCTAGTTGTGTATGTTTGTGTATGTTGTTGTATTTTCCCTTTCCAGCCGCTCCTCTCATTCCCAGTTGTCGTCATCCTAGTTGTTCCAGCATTCACGCTTGGCCGCCACCTCAAAGACCCTCCTCTAACTGTTGTTTTCCGTTTTACCCAGCCCATCGACCTAATTGTTGCAGCCCAGGACAGCAAGTACCTATTGTATCCTTGTTGTACCCGGGCCCCCTTGCTCCACTTCCCTACCTTGTCGCCACCTTTAACAACTCCCACCAGCCACCACCGCTACCTGAGTCACCCAAGTCCAGTGTTGTGTGTTGTGTTTGTTGTTATTTCCTATTCAATTTGCATGATTGTAATTTCCTATTTGATTTTAGTAATAATATTTTTTTCCCATTATTGTTGGTTAACTCCAGCATCAATACATACATGTGTGTGTGTGTGTAAAACATTTAGCCTGGGCATATTTTAATACAACTATTCATTGTATTAATATACAATTAACCCAAACGTGCAATTGTTCTTTTGCAATTGCATTAAGCTCTGCATGTGTCGGTCAATGGGAGAATGTTTTGGTGTGAGACATGAGCTGCAGAGAAAGAAAGGGAAGATAACACTAAGGCTATGTTTTCTTGAGGAATATTTTATTTTTCATATTTTCTTCAATGAAACAACATTGATTCAAGTTTGATAGGTGTTGATACATGAATGGGGGAGATCAATTTAAGAAATAAGTTGATTTTAAATGAAATTTGATTTTATATTTGAGTTGAAAGTTAGAAATATAATTGTAAAAAAATTAAGGCTTCGTTTGGCGCAGCTGCAAAGCTGCAGCGCAGCACTGTGCCACAAAAAATTGGCCTTTGGCGCGGCGGTGCGCATGCAGCGGGCCGCGATATACCCCGAACGCGGAAAGCTATTAGCAACCAGTGGCCTGGCTTCCTTTCTCGGCTTTTTACCCGATTACCCTATGCGATTCTGCTCCCCTCGCCCCCTCAAACTTCCGTGGAAGAAGGCGAACCGCGATCTATTGCCCTTGCCTCCTCTTTTGCGACGGTTGGATTGGCGTAGGTGTTGTGTTTCAACATATCACGACCCCGCTGCTCGATCCCAAAGCATTTACGGATACTATGGAGTTGTTCGTGGAAAGGTACAGGGACATGCAGATCTCTGTTGTGACAGGTAATGTAGTAATGTTGTTATCTGTTGGTTAGATTTGGTTTCTCAGTTAGTTAGATTTGATCTCTGTTCTCTCTTAACTTTTTGAAGTTTCTTTTGAAATTTTTTAAGAATCATCTTTTTCTAATGAAGGAGGCTGCCAATTTGCTGCTCTACAGTTAATTCTTCTCTTTCTATATGTAGTTCATCCATTTCATTCTTTTTCAATGTAGTATTTAGTTAAAACTTCTTATTCTTCCTTTGCCTTTGACGGGGTAAAAATCACTCAAATAAAAATTTATTTTTTCATTTTAATATTAAGGAAATTACTCGGATTATTTCTAAAGGTTGATTGTGTTGATTAGTTATTATAGCAATTGCATTAACATGCTGTTTTTGAGTGATGGTCCGTATTTTCTCTTCTATTGTTGTAATGCCTTTTTTTGATACAGGAGAAGTGAGGATTTTTAGGTTGTTTGGTGACTGCAAATCATCCCAAACTGAAAAAATGAGATTTCCTGTATCCCGTTTTCTCTATAGGCTATAGAATCTTGTATCCCATTTTGCCTCTGGAACTGAGGGACGGGAAAGATGGGAGTTTTGTAGGTCTTGCATTCCACAATGCCATTGTCGCTTTCCGAGCTAGCTCTAATTGTTATAATTTGCAAATCCAAATGAGTAATGCTGCTGCTCCTGTATTCCTATCAAAAAACTATTTTCGATTTGTATGTAAGAATTTGAGGCTATGCATGTATATGAAGGTTTAGGTGTTATATACGTAAATGTATAAGAATTGTGTGTTATGTATGTAAATGCCTCATTATTATCTTGTTTAAAATGAAGTAATCTTCCTTCTCATGAAGATGAACAGGCTACTGTACAGTTCTTACCTTGGCGATGAAGCCATGGAGTAGTTGCATTTCCACTTTGGTGTTTTATGTTGCATTTCAGTATTTGAATAAAAATTGTGCGTGCCAAATTTTTTAAGGGAAATTCATATACATATGACATTATTCTTATGTATTTAAATATCTAACAGCCCAAAGTTATGATATTTACACTTATAACTGCATCGTGTTATGCAGGAAAAGGTTTATTTCATTCTTAAGAATATAAAGACAGTGATATTTATGATGTGATGTTAAAGAATTGAGGGGCATGTGGATGTATTTGCTTTTTCTTTTCTTAGAAACTTTGCTGATCTGCTTCTGTTCCCTTTATTTTCATTAATTTGAATGATATGTATTGAAATGTTGCTTGATATTAGAGGCATGACTCTGATGTTCTGTGTTAATTCATTAGTTATGCTTCACTCTTCAAAGAAAAATCATTAGTATATGACTGTCACAATTCTGTTTTAAACAGTTTTACTAAATAAGGGCAAATTGGTCATTTTTCCATAAGCAATTGCCCGCATGATTGTTTTCACACATGTACCAACATGAAACAGACTGTCGACCACACAGTGAATTCACATAGCAAACTTTCACAGAAGTAATGCAATTACTAATTGAAAAGCTGAGAAGTTCGTAATATGCTTAAACAGAGCCTAAAATTTACGGCCAATCAGGGTAAGAAAACTTATATAGTTGTTGATCTACATGTGTTAAGCAATTTCTAATTCTAGAAGCAAATTAGATTTGAATTTAAGCTAATTCAAATATAGTTTTTCATTTTGCTAAGTAAATATTTTGTCCTGTCGTTCATGATTAAATAATCATGCATCAATTTTAAATTTAAATTATGCAAAGCATGAATTAAAATATTAGGATATGTAACATTTTATTAAAAATGATGCATTTTAAAAGTAGGTTATCTGGTAATTTTAAACGATACATTATGCTGATTAACATGGTTCATGATGTATAACACATACGTTTAAATGTTCTATGATGAAAAAAAATGCAAATAGCTTAATAAAAATTATGCAAGTGGATAAATTGGCAATGATAAAGGAGTGGCAATAGACTTACAAGGTGAGCCCAATGAAAGAGAAAGATCCTCAAACTCTTTGATATTGATTGAATGATAGTTCAATGGTGATAATGATGTATTACACTTGGGCTTCATTGAACTTGTAATGTTAGCTCACGTTTTGGGTTAGTTGTGGATCTGATATAGCCAACTATCTTGTAATGGCCGATTAATCTGAATATTCATACAAAATATATTATAAGGCTGAAATATGGTTCACTAGAAGAAATAAATTAAATAAATGAATGAATGATATATTATGATTAATCTAGCATATTGACGCTAGTGCACTTGACTATCATAATATGCATTGTGTATTATGATTGAACATTTAATATTTCTTTTAAGAAACTCCTTTAGTGACATTACATCCGTTACTATGTCGTGTCATTATTCAGATAAACTTACTTTATAATGTTTATACGTGATGCATTAAACAAATCTATGAATACATTCTATTCCTTATCAAATTTATTATTTGTATATCATATGATCAAATTTATGATTTTCATATCATATGATTCTCTTTCTCACTTTGAGTGTAGCTCACCGCATTATTATTTTAGATATTGCTAAAAGTAGTAGAATAAAGCGCGATATTGATAAGTGAGAAAATTTAAACTTTATTGCCCTATATTCTGATGTATAATTTTGATGTAAGATTTGAAGCATACTAAAGTAATATATAAGAAGAATGTTATAAATGTAAACTCTATGTTTTATTAGAAGCTCTGTAATTGAAGGAATAAAATATTTTAGGCCGCTTCATTACAACGCTCAAGTGTTAACTAAGTAGATCTCTATGGAGTCCAAAGTTATTTTGTATGTTTTTATTCGGGAAATTCAATAACAACTAAATCCATTTTGATTAGTAAAGTTCCAGGGTGGGCTTATTAATAGATTAAGGCTCTGTTTGGCGCAGCTGCAGCTTCTCAGTTTTTCAGCTGTAGCTGCGCTGCCCCAGAAAGCAGCTGCGGGGAAGCAGGCTGCCTGTTTGGTGCTGTTTCTGGTAAAATGACCATCCCGCCCCTGTTTTGTCAAATTGTTTAAAAGAAAACTGTAACAGCTGCATTTTAGAAACTTCAGAAGCAAAAATTCATTTCGTTCATGTTCACAAATTACTTATATATTTTTTATTAATGAATTTACATATTATTTAAATATATATTAATGAATTAAATCGTGAAACTCCGTAAAACAGAGCGATGATTTTAGATTTAAATCATCCTCTGGCATTAATATACAGAACATTCAACAACGGTACAAAAAGAAGCTAAAAATGATTAGATAAAATCAACGGATTGTAAATGCAAATGATTTTCATTTGATATGGAATTAAATAACTATAATTTATGAAAAAAATGCTATAAGTATGTAATTAGAAAATTACCTAAACTAGTTACGCGAAGATTTCCGATCTACATTGGTATAAAAATGTATTCATCTGCAAGTTGGATCAATTCAAGAAAGAACTGCATACATACCACTCAATTCCCAAGTATCTACATATCTAAAACCATAACTTCAATTTTTGCAAACATGCCACCTTACATAGGCATGGAAAGGTGCATTTCAAAAATAAACGGTAAAAAAGGGGTATTGAAATACAAACTTTCAGGTTTTCTTCTTATGTATTTACATCTCTCACATCCAAACTTTCATATTTACCTAAATAGCAAATTGGTGCTTTAACATTCCATCCTCAACTGTTTCAGTGCAAGGAAAATGAAAAAAGGGGTATTGAACTACATACCACTGAATTCTTAAATATTTAAACTTCACCTGATTCTACTTTATAGCAACATGCATGCCCATAAATCCATCCTTAATAGCAGCATGCATGTCCATAATTCTTAATAGCAACATGCATGCCCATAATTCTTAATAGCAACATGCATGCCCATAAATACATAAACTTTGCCATTCCCATGGAATTTACAATCAAGCCGCTTTGCTTTCTGCCATGTTATAAAAGTACAATGAATTGAGGTGGGGAAGCAACCCATAAGGTGGAGGAGTTTCCGACTCTCAGCACCCGTTCAGACTGATATACTCCAGATTGGAGATCAAATCTGTATTGTGCATACATTTTGCAGAGCTTACAACCGTGTATGAAAATATGGAGTAGGTCTTCAGATTTTTGTATGGTTTAAGATTTTCAAGAAGATTCACATCTAATCCAGAATTGCCAATGTTCCTTAAGCTTCCAAATAAATTGGGACATTTGCATCAAAAACATCAAGTTCCTATGCTGACATCCACAACCAATTCACAACAAAATGCCACCTCTAACATAAAAAACAAGAAAATAATATAATAACTAGCATTCTTGAATGTAATAAGTAGCATAACTAGCATTCCCATGGCATTAACAGTCAAGCGGCTTTGATTTTGATGGCTTTGCTCAAGTAACTTCTAAAAAAGTAAGCATTTACTCCTAGAGCTTCTAAAAACGCCTCATATTCCAGCAGCTCAACAAGAAAAGCTTCTCAAGCCGCATTATTGTTGTTCCTTGTATATTCATTGTTGTTTCTTCTAAATAAGGAGAAAAGAGAGAAGAAAGAATCTTGTAAGGTAACTGAAAATTATTGTTCCTTCTATATTCATTGCATTGGGTAACAACAACAATGGTTGCTTAAAAAATTTAAGCCATCCTAAAGTGTCTCACCAGTTATATGCTCTAGGAATAAGAAGATACTATTCCCTTAATATTTAGCACCTACAACGACAGAAACAAATGAAACTTGTCATTTCCATGGCATTCACAATCAAGCCACTTTGATTTTGGCATTTTACAAAGGTACAGGGAGTAGAAGATTAGCTATTAAGAATTGAAAGATCTCATTAGCTGCTTTATACATTCCTTCAAACAGTAAACAAAGAATTGCAAGTGACATAAATGTATAGAAGTCAAAGCACAGTAAAGCATCAATAGTGATGTGCTTTATTTGCATTACTTTCCCACTTTGAGCACCCTTTCATACTTATATACTGCATATGAGAGATCAAACCTGCATGGGAAATATGGAGAAACTCTCTAAATTTTTGTATGGTTTAAAATTCTGGAAGCATACTCACCCTTTCAGACTGATATACTCCATATTGGAGATCAAATCTGCATTGTACATACACATTCACATCTACTTCAGAATTTTGCAGAGCTTACACCCGTGTATGAAAATATGGACAAGCTCTTCAGATTTCTGTATGGTTTAAGTCAAATATATAATTAACTTAGGCTGTTTTGCTAAAACAATGATTACATTATAAGAACATGATGAACCTACCTTGACACTGTTTTGGTACAACTGCAGCATTCTACACAATGGTTTCTCTAAATCAAATGTTGTAATTAATTTTTCCCAATACTTAAGTTTATCTAATTAACGACAGATACAATTTTTGGATATTTGAAGTTCTCTGTGATCCGTTAATCGCTGGAAAAAAAGTTTGCTCACATTCAATTTCAAGAAAATCAAATCCCAGTAAAACAAAAGGGATCCTTCCTTTATTAAGGCTTCTAAAATCTAATTTGAGTTCCTACCACATTACCCAACAATTCCCGGAGTTCAAGGTCCGTGAATGACATATCTATAGCAATTGTTAGTGATACATGAAGAAATTGTAAGCTTCGTTTTGCGCACAAGTGGGCAACAGTATTCTTCCATACATCAAAATGGAGTCGATTCCTTGGCAAAAGATTTTGTTCCCTTAATTCATTCAAAAAGAAAAAATGAAAAGAAAATTAAACAATGATTGGAGAAGCGAAGAGCAAACTCAATTTAGGAACCAATGAAGCCTAAAAATACGTTATCAAGAATCTTGAGTCTGCAGATTTACACCAGAGAGAAAGGAATTGGGATTGCATTCAAGAAGCCCAAACGAAATATACCATTCCTTCACGCATAATCGATTTTCTTCAATATATTCGAAAATGCTAGAGCAAAAAGATAAAGATAACAAAACTTAAATGTTCTCTTTCGATTCTTCAGACCATGCGAACAAGCAGGAGCCCTCGAAGTCGCACTGGAAAAAAGCAGAAGGCAGCGACCGTCTCGCGAAGCCGAAGCAGAAGGCAGCGACCGTTGGCTTGGGCTCTTCGGTCGAACGTGGAAGAAGGAGCCAACAGCTTCGGCGAGCTTCGCGAGAGGTCGGAAGAAGGAGCCGACAACGAAGGTGGCGACGAAGGAGTTGCGATGCGTGCGGGAGTCGTCAGAAGCGGCGAAGGATGTGACGGAGGTGAATGCTCTCGGCTTCGCGAGATGGGGCAGAAGCGGAAACATCTCCCTTAACGCGATCCAGGAAGCGGGCCGCGGGGTACTCCTAGCTGCGGGCTTTTCGCCAGATTCGCGGCGCGCGGCGAGCGGGACGCCGAAACAAACGGCGAAATATTTCGCAGATTCGCGGCGCGGCACAGCGCCGCAGCGAAAAAGTCGAACCAAACAGGCCCTAAATTGGTCGAGTAATGCTCGCCTCGGTCATATCTTATGCACAATTAGATGAGGTCATAACAATCACTTCTTTTAGCATCTTATGCAACACAGCAGCAATCAACCAAGGCTTACTAAATTTCAAACTCATAGGCCAAGGCGTGACATTCAATTATGGTTCTCATGTTTATAACAATTTAGATAAGATTATTCAAATGCATGTCAAATAAAAATTTTGACCAAAAATTATCATTTATCAACAATAACAAACTCAAACAAATTTTCACAACCCGGCATTATCCTTAAAAACAAATAAGAATTTGCCTTTATCTCCATTTATTTAGAATGAGGGAACATCCTAACAAATTACAAAGTCAAAATATTATAACCTTATACAGCTCTTTTATTTCCATATTCAACTTTTGTTTAGTTCACATGAATCATTTAATTTGATGAGGAACTAAAAAATCAATCCGCTCTATGGTACACTAATACCATGTAGCAGCCAACAACAATAGTATAAGACATTCACATACCAACAATAAAAAGGGACAAAGGGATAGAATATGGAAATTAGCTTGAATTAAACCCCATTAATTCCATATTGTATCTCGACGTAAGACAAAAAATAATTTTAAAACTAAGTGATTGAGACAATTTTCAAACTAAAGTGATTGAGAATGCCGAACAAGAAAACCAGCAAAAATAACCTTATATGCTGCATCTTTAAGAGTTTGGAGATTCTCCAATTTCAGCTTATATGTCTTTATCTCCTGTGCTTGATCCTTGTGAAGCTTTTTGATGACTTCTAAGGCTTTCGTGTAACTGGAGAGAAGCGTCTGAAGGTTAGAGACAACGGAGATGATAAGGTCGTACAACCAATAACAAATGATCATAAAAATGTAAAAAATGAGACCTTAGAATGAAGAAAATTAAAACAGATACCATGTAAACAAAAGTTCCATAGAACTGACCCAAAAAACAGAAAGAAAAACCATAAAATTAATCAATATGATCCTGTTACATTCAGACTTCTAATTTTAAAAAACAGCTACAAAAGTAAACTTAATAACTTGAAATTATCTACTTCTACTGGTAATTACTCAAGCATTTGAACCCAAAAATGAAATTTTGACTTCATTAATTTAGTGGGGAATCTTATCAATAAGAAAAGTCTTGTACTTATTTGGTTCCCGTCCGTTCCTTCACAAGGGCATGCCCGATTTGGGTCGCTTATTAATACCTCACACAATCCCTTGTGAAAATAAATTTGGAAAGCCCAAACCCAACAAATCAAATTAAGACATCCGTTTACCTGGCTCATATGGCATTTTTAACTACCCTTGTGCTATGAAAATTTTAGCCATATTCTATCAACAAATATATCCTCATAGGTCAATTTCATTTTGTTATTGGTTTTTCTGTCAGTCGACCAATAGACTAATATAGAAAGTTCCCATGATAATTTATCTAGATATAAAATTTCAAAATTTATGTGCTAAAAATAACCAGAAAAGAGAATAAACTGATTGGTCGCATTCCTTCATGTGATTTCTGTAACATCCAAATTTAAAAACAAGGACAAAAGCAAGTAAAAAAAGGAAGAATTACATACATACCACTCGATTCTTGTGTATTTACATATCCTAAACTTCATTTTTTACATACATGCAACCTAACATATGCATAAAAATGGTGTATTTCACTTTTTTTCAAGTTAAGATAGCGGTGTTTTAGATATGTTGTAAAAGATTTAGGTAATAGAAATGTAAAAATGCAAAGTTTAGGTGGGTGTTGGATAGTAAACACATAAGAATTTTGGGGTACGTATATAAATGCACCTAAAAAAATGCAGTCCGTCTGTGGGTAAGTTAATCTCTAAGTACGCAGGATAATGAAGCTACACATTGATATATGTTAAAATTCCAAAGAGGCTATTTACATACTAATTAATCAACATGAGAAACCGCAGTCCAGTCCTACACATAGCATATGCATGAATTGCTGTGCGAACAAACCAGCACAATACACACTTTCTCAAAAGATGAACCTAAAATCTACAAAAGTCAATGTAAAGGCAGTTTATGTCAAAATAAAACCGGGCATTTACATAAATACCACCTAAGTCTTATGTAGTTACATAACTAACACCTAAATTTACTTAATACATTTACACCACTCAAATATTTCATATCACATCAAAAATAGCACCATTTTTACTTTCAAATTTTAAAATAGGATTTTTCATGCATAGGTAAGGTTGCATGTATGTAAAAATTGAAGTTTAGCTGTTAGATATGTAAATAAATAGGAATTGAGTTGTCTATGTATGTATGTAAATCTTTCCAAAAAAAGGACCCTATAATCAGACAGTAAAGTCTTTACAAGAGCTGTTCATACACTCAATTGAATCAAAAAAGGTGGACATAAAATACCGAGTGGCGGAAAATATGTCATCAAATTTCTTCTTCAGTGTTGATGGATCCTGTAGTGGCCAATTGGAGTCATCCTGGTGGACAAATATGACATTATCAAGGATAGCTTTGGAGACACCCATCAGAGCCGGAATCTCCCTATCCATGTCAGCGCATCTATAACTGAGGCACACCTTCTGAAAATTACCCGATAAATCATAATAACAACAACAATATTCCTGAGAAAAGGAAAAGTTCTTTTAATCTTATACAAGTTCTAAAGTAGAAAAAGAGTGGCTGCAGAACCTCCGCAGTGAGAGGGTTGATAGTCTGGAGTACACTCTCTAGAGCTTTGAACTCCATCTTGGAAGCTTTCTGTGTAAGTTGGAAGGAGCGTATGCACACCACATCCTTGCCAGCAGCAGTCTTGAACCGGAGCTTGATCTGCCCCTTAGTCTCCGTCTCCCCCAAAACCTATCAAACAGGGCATTTCGTGAATAACAAACAAGCACAGCTCACCAACTCCAAAATATCACATAAGCGTTTTAAGCGTGAGAGGCTAAACCTTGGGATCATGGATGAAGCTGTGGCCCGAGCGCGAGTTGGGAGGCAGCTCCCCGGTGCACGCGAGCTTAAGGCATTCGATAATAGTCTTCGATCAAAGACAGACACAAATGTGAGATAAGAAATTTGAAAAAGGACCCGAGATCAAGAGAGAAAAATAATTTGTGTGTTTACGGTTTTGCCGGCGCCATTGGGGCCAACGATGAGGGTGAGGGGCCTGAAGAAGGCGATGACATGCTTGTTCTCGGGATCGAAGCTCCGTATGCCTTTGATCAGCATCTTGTCCACGGTGCTCATCTTTGCTCGAGCCTGGGCTCGATCGCCTCGCCTGAATGGGAGAGAGAGGATATTCGTAGGGTTTTTGTGAGGGTTTTGTCCCTTCTCGTTATGCTTCTGGGAGAAGAAGAGTTGGCAGAAAGGCGATGAGTGGGAAACCGTTAAGACCCGGCCAGCACGTTGAAAACCATTTCGGTGCGATAATAACTATGCGACGACTCGCGATCGCGAATAGGCTCCATATAAATAACAAACCCGACGCATAGGATGTAGTTTTGTATCAGAAGCTTTGATTCAATTTTATGTCAGCAATTCAATCAAAACTAATGAAAACTAATCACGTGTAGACAAATTTTTTCATGTATTAAATTATCTTTTTATTAAAAAGGTCTGCATGTACACATGACAGACATTAATTGGAGTCCTGACTGCTAGGGCTGTCAAAAAAGCTCGTTGTTCGCGAACAGTTCGTGTTCAGTTCGTCAGAAAGTTCGTGTTTGATTCGTTCGATAAGCAAATGAGACGAACACTAACAATTTTTTTCGTTTGGTTTGTTAAACGAACCAAACAAGAACAGTGATGTGTTCGAATATTTCGAACACGAACACTAGCTCTGTTCGTTCGTGTTCGTGTTCGGTTCGTTTACACCCCTACTAATTGCAACGTGTAAAGGCAGGCCCCCATGTATTAAATTAATTTTGTTTTTTACTAAGAATGATCTCTCTGTACACATGGCAGACTCTGATTGGAGTATTGATACTAAACTGCATCAGGATTTCTGATTCAATATTATTTCGTGATATTGCATCAGGAGTTCTGATGCATCATATTTGCATAAGGACTCCAATCAGAATCTATAGTGCTAAACTAAACAGCAGATACATTTTCAAAAATATATTCATATAATATATAATATATTTATGAAGCTTCGAGAATTTAAATGCAAAATATTAATATTATTTAGGGGCATTTACATGCATACCACTTAATCTTTATATATTTATATGTCCAACGCACATTTTATTTTACATTCGAGGTTCTTACATACATTACCCTCAAAAGCTCTATTAACATATTTCGCACCTAAACTTAAATAATTACATGTAAAGAACTTGTAATTCATTCAACACATCAGATTTAACAATACGTTTTATCTCCATTTCCTCTTTTCGTTAATTCCCATGCTAAGACCCTCGCAAATCTATACGGATTACCTCTCTGTGTACGGGAAAATATTTTTATACAAAGTTCGGACGCAGTTCTGAGTGCGAACTCCAGCAATATACTGTCGCATGTACTACATCGGACTCATCTCATAAAATATTAAAAATATGAATTTATTTATGCCTAACCCGGCCCGCAGCAACCCAGATGCTCCGAAAAAGGTAAAACGTGTTGTTTGGACTGGAAAATGTTTCTCATTCTGCCACTTCGTTGTCCCAGCCAGGGTGTCCGCTTTAATCTTCATTTTCTGCTAGGGTTTCCCATAGTTACATGTTGGTGAGCTAGGGTTTGTATTGCGTCTGCGTAGATTTTCACTTTATGTGAGGCTCTATTAATTTAAGGTTTAGTGCGGAACAAGTGTTTACGATGCGAACTCATGTAGTTATTTTTTTTTCTTTTGAAGCACGATACAATGGAAGAGACTATGAGTATGAAGTTGGATGATCCTAACAAGATGCAGTTGGAAGAGCCAAAGAATACGAATTTGGAAGAGTCGAAGAAGACGGATTTGGAAGAGCCGAAGAAGTTGGTGAAGAAAGATCGTAAGAAGAAGGCCAAAGAGTCTAAGAAGGACTGAAGCGGCTAAGACCTAGCCAAACTTATCAAGGTAATTTTGGTTGTTTTTTTTTTTTTGCATTCAACAATAACTTGATACTGCTGCTAAAATAACTCCAAAATAACTCCAACTTGAGCTAATTAACAGCACACTCACCACTTACAATATACTAACTCTACACTATTATCAAAAAAAGCTGCTAAAATAACTACAAAATAACACCAAAAATAAAACCTCAATGTTACCACAATAATGTTATAGTATTAGATAAATAATGTCACAGTACAATCACTATAGCACCGATAAAATACTAAATGTTGGTAAAATAACTCCAAACTAACTCTAAAATAACCCCAAAATAACTCAAGTCCAAAATAACTCAATAACCTCAAAATAACTCCAAAATAACTCCAAAATAACCTCAAAATAACTCCAAAATAACCTTAAAATAACTCTAAAATAGCTCCAAAATAGTTTGTTGGTATTTTTGTCAGCGTTATAATGATAATTTGTTGATGTATTCATGTAGGTTTATGAACCCAAAGGCTATGAATTGTTGATTTCTTCCATCGTCAGTTAGAGATGTTCTTGATAAGGTCTGGCCTACCATATATGAGGAGACAATGACTAAAATGAAAGTAATGAATTTGGATCAATTTTTTGAACTCCCTCCGTATCCTTAGGATCTTATCCTGTCTATGCACATATTGAAATATTGGGATATTGATCTATTGGTATTCAAATTAAGCAGGAAAGAGTTAAGATTTGATGATGATAAAGTTGTTTTGTTGATAGGCATGCCTAACAGAGAATCACCAACAAGTTGGAATAAAGTTTCCTCGTGTGGTATGGATGCCAGATAGATAAAGAATAACCTAGTGAAGGTTTCACTCGAGGAGGGTTCCACTCCTTATGATGAACAGTTTCTTAAGTTTTTGTTGTTAGATTTATTTTTTCTTATAATAATTTTAGTGTGCCCAAAAGACATTACTCAATAGATGAGGCTGTACATTTTTTTCCTCATTTAATCAGCCTGCTACAATATTGGACTTTCTCATTGAGCAAGTGAATGTCTACGTAATTAAAATAAGGAACAATCAACTATTGGGATATATGAATAGTTTTGATTTTCTTCTAACAGTTAGTGGCTTCTTCATACCTTTCAAAAGTTCCTTTTTTTTATTTTGGTCATAGCAAATAATGATTGTACAAAGTCTAATAGTTCCAAAAGAATTACTATCAACCAAATGTCCAAAAGAATTCTCCTCAATAACTGAGGGTTCTTGAGGATAACTCACTCCGTATTGGTTTAACTTTCCCGCAATAGCTACTACTGAGAAGTTAAAATAGTCAGCACATTTGCTTCATGAATATTCGCTGCCCTCTTGGGGTTTATTCTCTCGGAGGGCTAGTGAAAGTTGTCAGTGGTCATCTCCTCTATAAGAGAATGAGATTCTTCATATGTTTTCGACATCAGCGAACCTCCAGCGGCAGCATCGATGATTCTCTTAAAGATCCAACTAATATGTTATAGAATGTTTGAATAATATTTCAATCAAGTAATGCATGATGTTGACACTTCTTCTTAAGTTTTTTAAATTGTTCCCAAGCCTCATAAATTGATTCATCTTCATGTTGACAGAATGACATGATATCATTCCTCAACTTCGTAGTTTTAGATGGTCAAAAATACTTTGCTAGAAATTTCTGGGCTAAATTACCTCATGTTTTGATTAAACCCGGTGCTAATGAGTTAAGCCACATTTTAGCTTTATCCCTAAGAAAAAATGGGGAAAAGTCTAAGTTTAACGACATCATTAGAGACATTATTATACCTGAATGATGCGTAGAGTTCTAAGAAACACGTTAAATGTAAGTTAGAGTCTTCAGACGGGGATCCTCCAAATTGATTATTTTGCACTATTTGAATAATTGATGCATTGAGTTCAAAATTAGTAGTCGCTACGGTGGGGGTTTGTATACTTAGGTGAATTTCATCCACCGTAGGGTTCCCATGTTCCCTCAAAGGTCTACTAGCAGTATGATCCAAGACTGAATCTTCATTAACTTAGTGATCTGCCACCTCTACAACAAATTTTTTTAGTATTATATGTTTCCTAACCCTCCTAACAGTTCTCTTTAGTTCTGAGGCATATGATTTAAGGTCTGCAGTTCTTGAACTACGCGTTCAGCTCTAAAGACTTAAATAATATGAAATATATCAAACACTTTAAGCACTCCATTTTTTTTGTATTTTTGGATTTTCTTCTAAATTGACAAAAACTAACTAAACTTACTAGCTAATCACACTACAAATTTTAAATCAAAGTCTTACATTTAACTAAAAATAAGTTTTTCTTACCACTGCTTCCTTCCTCGACAACGGCGATAAAAACTTGATCCAACCCAGCGATTGTCACATTTATGTAATTTCTCGTAATGAAACCAGAAACTTGATCTACTTCTAGCTAATTGATTAACTTCTTAAAATTAAGTGTTATTACTCACCAGGGTTTCTCACGCAAATATACGCATCGTTTTAGTAATATAGGACTCAAATGAGTTCGGAATATCTATCCCATGGGGAAGGAGAGATAAATACTTCCTAAGGCGAAGTTCTAGTCTACTACTTTTAGATCCTGGTTTAGAATGTTAATATTCTATGACTAAGTTAAACCTATCTAGATCAATTGATTAGGTAAAATTCAATATTGATTAAAATACTTTTCTCTTGTCATTTACTAGGTAGATTGTAGATGTAACTCCAAGGAATCATAATTGATGTAGTGAAAAATAAGAGCATAAATCTATTTACCCTCTGTCAAGCGAGTAAATAAGTACGGTTCAAGTTTGATTCTTGCTTTTGGTTGTCACCCTCTAAACTCCATATTCAAACCTATCAGTACATCTCCCTATATTTGCATTGCCTCTTGACTACTTCACCAAAGCCTATCGAACAACGTGAATATTTTAGTCATTTCACCGCCACTCTTTCGAGTCCTAATGGGTCACAACAAATTTTAACAAGTCATATGGCCAGTACGAAATGTAAAAGAAGCCTAGTAGAATACTCATCACATTTAAATAATAAAAACCAATTTCATAGTATTCAACAATCTACAAGTTCTACCTAACAATCACAAGAGAAAAGTACATGAATTCTACTCATAAAACATGTTTAAAACCACAAAAAACTTCATTGAATCAAAGCAAATTCATTAAATATGTGTTTACAATCAAGTACAAGACAATCAAAACACAATACTTAGATTTCTCCCTTGAGAAAGAGATGTAAATCCCTCCAACAAAGCCTTCTACTGTTCCTTGCAATGTTGATACAAATCCTTTACAGAATGCACTCAAATCCCCTCTCAGATCTCTCAAGAAAATATAATATTTACAATCTCTACTCATATATACGACCTCTTGGCATTCATTGAGAATTACGGGACTTGGAAATGTCAAAAAGTCCATTTTCTAACCGTTTGCATGTGTCAAATAACTTTTGAAGTAAAGTTGAAACTACCTTGTATAGTTATGGCGCCTAGACACAAAGTCTGCAGCACCGCCTTCTCGGTTTCCTGGGAGGAGACTGGCGCCTAATTCCCACTATGCTAGCGCAAGGCCCTAGGGTGGAGCGCCTTGGTACCCAGGTCTACCGCCTAGGCGCCAGTGTGTTGGAATTACCCCAGTGCTCATTTTACCTTTCTTAAAAGTGAAATTTCATAAAAAATAAGTGTTAGATATAAAGGAAATTTAGCATGCTATAGGACATATCATTGACTCAAGCTCACAAAGAGAAAAATATCATTTCAATTACGCTATTAACTTTGTGCAAGTATGAACGTGAAAGTCCTTTGTCTGTATGATTTTGTTGTCAAATGGTATCACAAGGAAATAATTACGACCAGAGTCCTCTGACATTATTATATTACAATTAAAACTGTAACTCTTAGATTCTCAAATAACAGTCTGTCCTTTTATGTTGTGAATCATATGATATATTTAGCAGGGCACGAAGTCATTTGTAAGCTAATATTGACTTAGAATAATCCTCTTAAGGAACAATCACCCCATATCTATTAGATTTCATTGGATGAAGCAACCCATGATTGTCACAATGATCCTTCTATTACCTCCATTGACTAAGTTGACTAGGGTCATCTGGAATGATGAAACCATGATAACTTGATCGAGCTCGTCATCATTTCCCCCACCATCCACTTCTAAGCCGATAATGATAATTTTATAATTCAAATTATAAATTTGTTGCCACTATATGTATAGTTTGAATACTTAGCGCGTAGTGACTAGTCTTTATCGAAAGTATTCTCTCGTTATCAGGAAGGGTAATTAAGCATAAGCGCTTGTGCCTATGAGAAGCCCGAAACCCCAAATCTTAAAATCCTTGCAAAGTAAGTGTGAAATATCCGAGTCGTATCTTATCTACTATCTCATCCACCTACTGACAGTTGACCCGTAACCTTATTGTAAATTTCATTCACTCTTCATTATTATTATTTTAAGCGAGGCCAGGTACTTCAAAATTTTGTAGCCCACAAAAGCACAACTCATCCCAAATAAGCACTTATCCTTCATTGCTCATAAAGGTGTGAGAGTTTGTGATGCAACCATTTGTTAGTGCCGCAGCGGTTGAAGCGTGCCAGCGACTCACAATGATCATCTTTTTCTTGTGAAATATTCAAAATATGTTCGGCCCGAGCGAATTTTAAATGTGGCAAAAATAACTAAACGAAAAATAATATATCTTTTAAGATTATTCCGCTACTTTTATTTCCCTCAAACATCTAAAATCTTGAAGCGCTATAACTGATTTCTTCAATACTATTAATATCTAACTAAACGGCTCCTAAAAGCAATCAGATGATCTCAGAATTGATAAATGATGGCATACTATCGAAGCTCAATTTTGCTTCTGCAAAGCGCAGGGAACAGTGCGATGTGAGTGTAAAATAAACTTCAAGTTTATTCGGTTATTTACAATTAAATGAAGTTCTATTTACTTGCACCTGAAAGAACATATTTCTAGTTTTTGATAGTGAAAGGCCAAAATAAGGCGCCCTTTTATGTTCGGACTCCAGACGCTGCTTGCGTTCGGAGTACATTGGCGGTGCGCCACGTTGTAAGTGAGCCCCGCCACCATACACTAGCATTAGTCAGTGTTAATGGTGGCCGGGCCCACTTGCCACGTGGCGCCCTACCACTGGACTCCAGAAACATCCATAGTCCGCACGTAAAAATTTACCTAAAACAAGCGCCCGCGCACACTTGAAGCATTCACATACATAAACAATTTTTATATATTTACATATCAGACCATAAACTATAATATTTATGTGTACAAAATTCAAAACTGAGGTTGAAAATATCACAACCAACAATTGTTTAATAATGAAATATGCTTTTTTTTATGTATAGTTTCAACACACCAAAGTGTTGATATAAAAATTTAGGTTTAGCATATAAATAGATAAAAATTTGTGTGATATGCATGTAAACTTCCCTATATATTTTTTTCTTAATAACCAAGAGTTTATTATATCATTTTTTAATAATTAGAGTGACCAAAACATTTACCACGGGTGAAGCCAAATGCATAATTGAATCCATTCTTCGCTAACACTTACACTTGCGGTAATACTTCAAATCTTGTGCTCGAATACGTAGCACATTGATTGAAAACAAAGAGAGGAATCCTACTATGCCGGGTTCAAATGCTCATTCTTCCAAGGAAAAAATAAAAAAATAAAAAATAATAAAAAATAAAATTAAAATAAATATCACAATCTAAGATTAGTGCTTTTAGCGTTCAATAAATATCACAATCTACATGCAATTCTTCTTTCAACAGCATAATTCCACCATATAAGATATAGAAAGCTCCCATCATGAAATGATTTCTTCAGTTCACAGATATGTTGAGAACATAGTAAAATATGTGACAGAGAGACTATATATATATATATATATATATATATATATATATATCAGGGAATAAAGATAGGAGATATTTACAATTATAGACATCAAAGCCTAAAGGTTCACTGTAGATGGCAGTAATGTCAAAAGAAAGTAGCATAGCTATTTCACCTTTTCATTGTGTAAAAACCACCATCATAATTTGGCACTTATGAGACATTTGACCTTTCCTCTTTCTTTAGAAAAAATGACATTGAAATCCACAGCCTTAACTTAACTGCTGAATCTACAGTTGGGATGGAGCTTCAGGACATGATTGAAGAAGAAGGCAAATCTGCTGAAGAATCAGCTCTTTGTTTCCGCATGCGAGCTCCCCAAGAGAGATTGTCGCCTGAATTCTTAATCATGCTCCTCCTCTTCAGCTCTACAAGCTGACACTGCCAGCGATCTTTCCATCGAGATTTCCCCTGCAGCTCCTAGATCACAATAAGAAGAGCGTGGAGATATCAGTCATGTGAACTTGTGAGGTCTCTGAGTGTTAAGAAAATGACTAATAAAATATTTTTTTCCATTCCTACTTAACTGATGAGAATAAACAAAAAATGTTAAAATTATGATCAAATTCTAAATTAGTCCCTGATCATTCATACGTGACTAATTTAGTTCTAACATTTCTTCAATTTAGTCACTAGATTGTACAAAATTAATTCAAAATGATCTCAAATAATGAAATTAAAATATAAAATTAATCACAATTTAGTTTACTGAGAAACTACTGGGGATAAATTTTACATAATTGAGGAACTAAATTGACCAAATGTGATCCTTTGAGATTCTTAACTAAATTGACCATACACAAATAGTTGAGATAATTTGGAATTTAAACAACCAAACTTTGAGGAGGGTCTCCAGAAAATAAATTTACAACTGTATTCTCTAATTGATTTGTTGCTTTCTCTCTCTCTCTCTCTACAACCCCTTCTCGCACACATATAAATGGTGTTGAAATAAATAGTAGCTAATGCGCAAAAGAAGAAAATATACTTAATTCCAAGAGGTTTTTCTCTATGGATGAAACCGCAAGGATAACAGTAATGCTTAATTGCCCGACTCAAAGCCCTTAAATAAATCTTGATGTGTTACTAATTGAGTGTCATAAAATAATTGCATAAAATACACATGGAGTTATTAGGTGTCTTCTCTGCCACTCTTTCTATCTCATTCTTAATGCAAATATCTCTATTTTTTCTTTTGGGATTATGGGTGAGGTAACATAGCATTTCTCGCAAATTTATTACCAACTAAACAAGAAATTTGTTTCTGATTGTTTTCCTTCCACTTACATTTTTTTTATATTGTTCTTCAAATATTAAATCAAAATCAACCTTTCTCTTTAACATCATTTAGAATATTGCAAGCAAGATTTCACAAATTCAAGGTTTCTTCAACATTAATTAGATGCATCAAAACTTTCAGAATAGTTATCTCTGACTACTAATTAGATAATTGTGATTTTAAGGGCAGGCACTCTCAAATGATTCAAAATTTAAACAAATATTGATGAATGTATAAAAGACAGCAATTTTAATGGGTGAGCTGCATGAGTAAAGCTAGACTTGATGAGTACGAAACACAATTAATTTTCATGCAGCAATGAAACTGAGTTTAAGGATTAAATAAAGTTATTGATGAAAAAGGAAAATAAATAAATGAATACATACATACATACATACATACATACATACATATATAGATATATATATATATATATATATATATATATATATATATATATATATATATCTATAAAATTTTTGAGTAGATGCTTCAAAGTTCATAGTTAGCATTATCATTAACTTTGTCTCAACTTACAGGCGTTGACTTTGTAAATCCACTAAATTTGATCCTAATGGCACGCAGTACAGCTTGCATGATAAACTAAACCGACAAGATTACCATGGGAATTTCATGCACTCTTACCAATAAAATAAGCCACCTGAAAACGATAGCAGGGACTATACAAGAATTGAAGTTTATGAAATCGGATATCATTGAAAAATTCATTCAAAGATGGCACACATTGATGAGGCGAAGATGGAAAATGTTTAGATATAAAATTAGAAATTGGAACATAGCATGAAACAACTAAATTACCAAACAAAAAAACAAACAAATAGAAAAATGACAATAGTCCAATGAAAATTAGTGAGATAACCACCCCGGATCTTTCACGTTTACATAATTCTCTCATATGAAAGCATATTAATGGCAATAATACATATGGATCGCTACGACGGGGCCACAAGCACTTGATTGCAGAAGTACATAATCAAAAGTACCATATTTTTACAAATGCATCTCATAATTTTGAAAAACTACAATGGTCTATGCCACATGCCATATGTGCGACTCAAGTAATAATCAAGTATGGCAAATGATGCATGTATACGTGATCTTTCGAATGCTGAAAGGAAATATGTTTTCCACATGACATATCAACAGAAATAATGGACTTACTCCTTAGTAATCTCTGCAAACGGATATAAAAAAATCAGACTTCAAAATACTTTCAAATAAAACCATCCAAATCTCCTCTGAAGTTCAAAATATACCAATGATGAAGCAAAACCAATTAAAAGAATGAGTTTGTTTAGAACCTAAAAGCACAATAGCACACTAAGAATAACAATAACTTTAACATTATTTAGGTGCATCTGAATTCAATAGGTGTGCCATTTGCAATAGTATAAGATAAATAACAAGAAACAATGATAAAAATAAAAGTTAAATCGAAGGCAGATGTTGAGTGACCCTTCATCAAGCATAGGAATCATTGAGTTCTTGAATAGTCCAAAAGTAATGATGCATGAAAATCTTATTGATGAAGCACACTTTGAAAATCAATTTTATTCGTTTTCATTCAAAACAAAAGACTTGCAAATCATAAAATAATTCATCTACCCCACAAACAATTAAACTAGGAACAATCCCGAAGAACAATAATAAATTATTACAATAATTTTTTTTAAAACTAAGTCCATCCCTTCCAATCAATCTTGTAATTAATCCTAAAGTTATCCACATGCCAATAAACTTAAACGGATTCTCCAGGGCAAACAATTCAATCCATATGCCAAACAAACAGGGCAAATTCAAGATTACTCCATCACCAGACTAAAAAAACTTAATCAACCTGAAAAAAACAATACATCCCAATCCAGATCACAGTCACAAGGGAAGAAACTATAAGTTTATGAGAAAGCAAACCCACCCCATCGAGTTGCCTCCGGGCAGAGAAAGCAAAGTGTAGGCCACTGGCAAGGTAGCGATCATACTGGGCACGACATTCAGGATCCGAAAGAATCTCGTAAGCCTCCTGCACCAGAATGAAGCGATGAGTGTACTCCTCCGCACGATCCGGTGGCGAGACGTCAGGGTGGTATTTCCTCGCGAGCTGCTTGTAGGCGCGCTTGATATCGTCGTGGCTGCCGCTCACAGGAATCCCTAACAACTCGTATAAGCTCTCCGTCGTCGCTGAAAGCTCGCCAACGGCCCCAACATCTCCCACCGCTGCGGGCGGCCTGTAGTCCAAGTGGGGAGCCCTTTGCCGCGACAGCAACCAAGATCGCTGTGTGGCCGTGGAGACCCGGCGCCAGTGGGCGATGATGGCGGAGGTCGAAAGGTTGGTTTTTGTTTGAGATGGGTAAACGGATCTAATGCTGGAATTAGGGCAATTAAGAACCATGGCTTGGCAAATCATCCTAGAGCTCTCCCTCTCCCCACCCTCTCCCTCTCTCTCACTATAACTGGTTCGGAAGGGATCATCAGTTAAGTTTGATTTTTTTAACATTTTAATCCAATTTAATCGTACAATTTGCAACTTTCAGTCAAGGCATTTTAATTAGAAATTTAATAATTTGCAGATATTTTTTAAAATGTTTTGAATAATACGGTCAGTGATGGCAGGCATCAGCCATAGAATTTGGCAATTCAATTCCTGATAATACCAAAAGCGCGGGTGGCGTTGGGTGGCAGCCAACGTGCGGAAGCGGTCGATACTCATAATACTCGCCTGTGGGGTTCGACAAGGACTTCATTTATAGACGAGACAATGACTTTAAAGATGAGACATTTCTTAATTATAGAAAAGTGAATAATAGGGAACAACAAATATAGATAGAAAAGTGGATAATAGTGAATAACAATACATCGTGTCTTATTCATAAATAATCTTTGATTTATATGGGAGAGAGTGTAATGAGATATTATATTTTTGTCCCTTTTAATAGGGGTTATGACTAGTATTCTTGGTATATTATAAGTATGAGTTTATCTCTTGGTTATTATCTCGTTCGTTTGACTAAGCTTGTATTGCTTTAGCTCGGTAGTTCTGGTCGGCTAAGTTAGTTTGGATGTGAATTCTTGATAATATATAAGAGAGTTTGTGAACACCTTTGGTATGATTGGAGATGTCGATGAGATAGATCTTTCCTCGAGTCAGCTTCTTCATGCTAGTTGACTTGAATATCTCTCTCATTTCCGAATGAATGACTCAGAGTATGTCACCTTCGTAACTCGGTTATCTTTGGCCTTGCTTGATCTGGCTAGACTGGCTGCATGTGAACGGATAAGTGGGTCTCATGGTTTTCTGTTAGTGGACATTCCTTTATCTTACTCTCTTCCTTATGAACTATTAGATATTCTTAGGATCAACACTTACATATTTACGATGTGCATATTTTAGTTTTTCAATTCTTTTACTTCTTGAAAGCGATGTTGTGGTGAGAATAAGATAATTTAACACAAAAAATACATAATATTTATTTTAATCAATAATTCAATAATTGAACTTCCTTCATTTCCATGTAATTAGTTCTTATAATGGGGTGTGACAGGACTCCTTGACGTTTCATATTTATTTTGCATCTCCACTTGTTTGAATCGGTAGGCTTCCAAGTGCTATCATAGAGAATGTATCTTCTGATCAATCCCCCAACAAATGTGCATTTTGCTGACTTTAGGAGATTGAAGGAGTGGTATTGTCTGGAAGGTGAAAAGAAAAAGAAAACAGCTGCTAAAAAAAGAAAAACGGTTGCACCGAATGAGTAGGTGGGGTCAATCGATTCGTTCATCTGTCCGCAATGAATGTTCAGAAGACTGGCTTGACTATCGATCTATCGCTCAATATTTTACTGTGTTATAGAACCTGTTGACTTAATAGATTGCGTAAGAAGCTAGTAGTGCTCTACCATTGCTCATAACATGAGAAGTTGTTGGTGCTCTGCCGTCGCTTTGGACATAAGAGGCTGTTGGAGCTCTACCGTCGCCAAGGATGTAAGGGTCATGAGTACTTTGCTACCATGGGATGAGGGCGTAGTGTTAGTTGAATCATCTAAGTGGGATCGACTCCTTGGTATGAGAAATCTCATTCTTACCTATTAGGTTTTGATTTTTCTATGGGTATCCTTTTCTTTATGCCATAATTGGATGCAACTGTCTCTATACTTGGGAGATGACTCACCCGTGATAAACGTTGGTTGGAATCTGACCGTTACACAAATGATTGTTGTTCAGGCAAAAACTGGGAGTGACCAACACTTGAGTGAGAATGGTGGGATTGACCAGCATGATAGTCCTTGCGTGGTTCATAGAGAAACAACCAATGGAGGCCAGACGTCCCCCGTGTTGCTGGCTTGCCGCTTAAATGAAATTGATGACTCATTTACTCGATCGGTTGGGATTCAATGAGAGGAGAAGATACATGAGTTGTCGACACATGTAGAGAGATCAAAGAGGATGAAGAGGGAGATGGACACTCTTCTCCAGGATCTGCAAGACATTTGAGATGTATGCCTCGTGCTACGGGTTCAAGCTGAGATAAATCAAATGAATAAATTCCAATTTCAAGGAGAAGTTTTATGTAAAAGATTGCATTGACAGGGCTACATGTTGGCCTAAGAGATAGACAATCCCATTATAAAATATTTATTCTTAGACTTTTTTCTGAGCATTATTTATAATTTCTATTTCTGAATAATTTTTTTTCTTTTGAAATCCTGTTTTGATGAGACCTTTCTGTCAACGTGTTTTCAAAATTTCTGTGTGATTCTATCTTTACTTCCATGCGACTGTTACACTTCTTTTATTTCTCTATGTATAAGGGTAAGGAGTAGGATTAACACTACGCTTTTACTGCCTTTGTCACTTCATTTCTCTTTGTTCCCTCAAATTTATGCTATTTGTGCTTTATTTTGATGGCTCCAAAAACTCTCTAAAGGCTTTAAGGTCAATCATTGCAATCAAATGACCAACGGTGACTCTAGGGGAGGTGGATCGGCTGCAGGATACCTTCTTCTACGATTCCACCATCAGCTTCAAGTCGAGCATGACTGAGCGACTGCTCAGTATGGCTCTGAATCGTCTTTACAGGGATCAATTCTACTTTGGCTTGAGGCTGCATATCTCCCTTGAGTTGTGAGTTATCTTTAAGCATTATGGAATCATCCTTGCTCAAACTTTTCTGAATTTCATCGTCGCCATTATGACATTTGTTATTTTCTGCCCAAGTAAGGAATTCCCTCTTCAACGAAGCTCATTACATATTTTTATTCTTTCTAGGTTGATCTAAAAGGTTATGAACAATTTTCCTCTCTTGTTCAGCTCCTACTATTAGAGATGAATAATAAGGTGAAGTACTAGAAGCTCCAATTTTTTGTCGGTTCTTTTTCTTTGGGATGGAATATCCAGGACATTCTTTTTGGAGGTCCTCCCTTCAAGTCCAAGAATAAGGTATCAGATTGGGAACGGGTGGAAGTGCCAGAGGTCGAATGTTAATAATTTTCAATCCACCAGCATCTCAATATCAGTCATGGGTTATGATCGAAGACGTTCGAGTGAATGATAGAGGCTGATTGGTCGACCACTAATCCTTGTGAGTTAGAGCGAGAGGAAAATAGATTTTGCAATGCTTGCTAATAGCTCTCTAAAGGTTGCAAATGCAAAACACCAAGAAGCTGAATGGATGCCGAGTTGGTTGAAATTGAGTAACGACGAGAGGAAGGTTTTATTAGAAAGAATGGAAGAAAAATTTGTCACACCTTGTGCAGCCGTTCTGACATTCATTGGACTGTCTGAAACAATGAAGCCAATCGAACTTCTCCTGATGCCTCAACTAATCACGAGTCCAAGCCTGACTAAGCCAACAAAGAGGAGGAGCATCACCATTAGAGGAAATCCTCAGTAACTGAGCCGAGTTTCTCACCTCCTCCCCTTATCAAGAAAAATCATGTTGGCATTAGTTTTTTTTTTATTTCATGTACAAGTGGTGTCCATTTAAAAAACACAGAACTCTGTCCAGCTTCCCGCCATCCAAGTCATCCAATCGAACTTCTCGGTACGTGGCTCAAGCATGAAATCAAGGCTGGTACCGACTTGACCGTACCTGTAAAGTTTACCGTGAGGTGGTGTTAGCCCTAACTTCGGAAGTATTTTATGTATGTTATGATGTTGAGAGACCCAATTCCATCAATCCAGTCTTTTGAGACCAAGGGTAGTCCTCAAGATCTCTCACGCACATTTTGAGAAAATTCGGGTTCAGACAGATTTCAACCTCGGCGAGGGTCAGGGATGCACGTTGCCACCAAATATACCATTTTAAAACCCCTAAAGTGTTTATTTTTTAGTTACGAGGTCGTATTCTAGCAATATGAAACTTTTAATGACTTTCAAATTGATGAGGACCTTCCTACGGTCAGCCGGGAAAAATTAGGGTTTGGAACACCTAACCTACACCGTGGTCCAGGGCGACTGTTATCGATGATTTCTTTGATTAATGGCTAATCAAATATACTCATTTTTGAAGTTACATGATCATATTTCAGTTATACCTAATTCCCTGTAGCTCGCAAATAGAAAAAACCCTTTGTCAGAAAATCTTCGTTGGATGATCATATTTAAGTTACAAAATCATATTGTTGATCGGTTTTCATGCATTTTATCAATCAGACATTAATCTTCATTGTTGGTCAATTTTAGATAATTTTTTATGATTATATGTTTATTCATCATTATTGGTTTTGAAAAATAATTGTCAATTGATGTCGTACGTCATTGTTGATTTATCGCTCGGGTGAAACCATCAGTTATAGGTTGGTCAAGTTCCCCGAGTATTGATCAGACCTCGATGATTGCTTGCATTAAGTCCTCAAGTTTCTTGAGTGTCAACTAGACTTGAGATCATGTGTATACATAGCAAAATTTTACTTAAACATATCTATGAACTTATCAATAAAATAAAAGGGTTGAATGATAATACATTCTCATTTTCGAGGCAGGTTATGATGTCATGCCTGACTCACTCAACAATATGGTGTGTCGAACTCTCGGTAATCCGAGTTCCTTCATTAATCTTTAAAGCAAGTTCGAGCAAAGCTGTGAGGATTGCGCCTTGGTTTTCGCCTTTCTCCATGGTCAATTCTCTCATGTGGATGGCAATTGGTTTGCTTGCTTCTAAATGATGCAGAGGACTAGTTGTATTCTCCTGCCTATATTTGACTGTTTGCTAGTTCCAATAGTTCGGATAGCCTCTTCAATTAATGTAGGCCCAATGAGTGCCGAAAGAATATTTCTAAAGCCATTTATGCTAGGGAAGCATGAGCTACTACGTGCTTTAGGTCTCACACTTCTAACATCTCATTCTAGAAGTGAATCATAATTGAGCAAATTCCCTCTTCCTGTCTTTGTAAGATCTACATGAGACCATGTGAATTCTTCTATCACTTTTGGGTGCTGTCAAATTACACCACAAACATTTGCGTAAAGTCAGAAAACAATGCGATCACTTCTGACAACGAATGTATTGAACCACATGAGAGCTAACTCCCTTAGCTCGGTAAAGAAGAGATGACATTTCAGCATGTCGGTGATCCTTAATTGACACACAATCGACTCAAATGAGGCTATGTGATAAATCAGATCAATCATGCCCTTATAGGACTCCTATGATGGGATTTTGAACTTATTTAGAGGCTCGACCTCAGAGATTTGCTGAGATAATGCATTCTTTGACTATCGAGGCACCTCGATGCGCTTGAATCGATGTTAGTCAATGACCCGCCTAAAAAATATATGTTTTTTTGCTATATGATTTTACTAATTTTAGGTGATATTACACTTTAAAAGGAATTTATTTTGTATGTTTTTTGGCT
The DNA here is from genome assembly GCA_022702705.1 of Papilionanthe hookeriana x Papilionanthe teres. NCBI lineage: Eukaryota > Viridiplantae > Streptophyta > Magnoliopsida > Asparagales > Orchidaceae > Papilionanthe > Papilionanthe hookeriana x Papilionanthe teres. The sequence goes on along the minus strand of CM040422.1, from coordinate 150,935,591 downwards.
TTAGGTACAAGAAATGACTTTTGGAGAAAAAGAAGCAAAAATGGTGCAATTTGGAGCAAAAACGAGCAAGAAATGAAATTTTGCCCTGACACCTTTTGATAAGTCTTTCGATGCTTAATCTCTTTTACACTTCTTGCATATTTTTGAATGAGATTACACTTTAAAGAAAGGTTATTTTTATGCTTATTTTGTAGGGCTATTTGTTACGAACGCAACGCAATTGAACGGGGCGAATCGGAGCTAAAACGGAGCAAAACGGTGGAGCTGCGCAGCAGTCTGCCCGCCGACGGCGCCCTTGAGGCCGCCGACGGCGGGATTTTCCCGAGAAGGCTGAAATATGACCGAAAAGCTCACCGACAGCGCCCTCGAATTCACCGATAGCGCCCCGGACGACTATGGACCGACTTTTGACGGTTTTGAGCCGAAATTCAACGTATTTGGACGCTTTTTCGAAGGGGCACTTAAGAGAACTCTTAAAAATTTGTCCATACTCTTTAAAATGGCGAATTTAGGTTAGAAAAATGAAGAGAAAGGAGAGAGGAATGTTAGGAAAACCTTGGAGAATGTTTAGGATTCTTAGATTAAGAGTAGAAATTTAGATTTCTACCCTTTTGGAGAGATTGGAGAGGATATTTTGAGAGAATTTGTAAGAGATTACACTAGCATTGCATGGATCGATGGGAGACTTTGTGGGAGAGATTTTCATCTTTCTTTCAAAGGGAAAAAGCTAAGTATTGTTCTTCATTATCTTATGATTTTGTAAACACTTACATAGTGGATTTACTTTGGTTTAATAAAGTTTCCGTTGTGTTTTCTTCGTGCTTTGTGATATATCTTTCTTACTCTTTCTTCTTCTTTGGAAATAGTGACATAAGAAAATTATGTCATTGTTTTCATTCTACTTTTCTTTTGCAATGAGTAGGATTCATGATTAGGATATTGGGATGCTTGTTAAAAAATGTTTTAATTATAAATGTAATGATTTTTACTTGCACTTCATTTACATTACAATAAGAGCCCGTTGCATTGTTAAAATTTGTTGTAATTGCATTGTCCCGAATGGGCGGTATAATACTCAATAAAGTGGAACCACATTCAATGTCCGTGAATGAATTGTGTAATTCATGAGGATTGAGTGCAAATAAATAGGGAAATATAATTATCGGGCGTAGAATTGGAGATTTTAGAGTAATAAACTAAAATCCTCAATTCTGTCATATCGTTTGGGTGCTGAAGTGTAGATGTTAGCCCTCAGGCGAGGGGAACGTGGGAGCTCCGAAGTGGGAGCCGGTATCCTCCCAGCCTAGCCGCAAATTCAGTAACCAAGCATAAGATTAGTCAATGTTCTTTATGCCTGAACCAATGGGTAAAGAATATGATTGCTCCTATTTGACACATACAATATTAAAATGCATCTCGTTCTTATAAATTATCCATTTAATTACATAAGAATAGTAGTTTTTAGTATCTCAAAATTCTCTAAACCAATTCATCCAAAAAAGGGTTATCTTTAGAATTATTATTTGCATTTAGTTATAGTTACTATTATATTTAACACTTGTATTTAGAAGTAAGTGTTAGATAAAACACAATTTTAATCGACATTCCAAACTAAAACTATTAGTAGTAGACTGGAATTTGACTAAAGACCTCTTACTTCATTTCCTCGTGGGATCGATACTGGGGTTTTTAAAGAAAACTCTATATTACTTGAAGTGATATGTATACTTGCGTAGTACCCCTAGTATGTAAAATATTTTCCAATTTTTATATCATTTAAGATTCTGCACACAAGCCGCTATTTATAAATCGGGTCAAGTTTTTTGCCATCTTTTGGAAGTTAATTTACATCGTAATTACGGGTCGGGTTAGTCAATCAGTGTTGACCCAACATATCAAAATCCTAAGAGTCTCCTCCTCTTTTCAGGGCTAGGTAGCTCTTCAATCGTTGGGCATCGATCCTTTCTCCAAGAGGTACTGCTGTCTTCCTCGAGCCAGTACCTCACATCCAACAATTGATCCTTCAACTCCTACATATGCTATTTTACAAACACTCTTATGCACTCCATAATATTGGTGCTTCTGTTATGAGTGTCTTCTCAGTGGACTGCTCCTCTTCTTATTTATGGTATGATTCATGATCACCACACCTTTTAGAAGGTTAAAATCTATTTTGTTTGTGAATCAAAATGTAAGGAATAGAGCGTATGAAATGATTTTGAGAGATAGAGAGAGACAGAAGGAATATTGAATAATAATAAATAATAATACGCCGTGCTAACATTACCCGAGCTTTATTGCTAAAATTGTGTATCATTTGTTCATGAAATGATCTCCATATTCATAGGGGGAGTACAATTTGTTGATATTATATTTTTGTCTCTTATTTAATGTGAGTTGCACATGATAATCTAGGTATTTTACTGGTAAGAGCTTATCGCTCGCCTGCTATCTAACTTGTTTGACAAATTTTGCATGGCTTCGACAAAACAGGGTTGGTCTGCTAAACTAGTTTGATCATCAATTCTTGAGGGAGTTTCTGGATATTTCTACTATGGTTGTAAATGTTGATCGAGTAGATCTTTCTTTAAGTACGTTTCTTCATGCTGGTCAGCTTGGATGTCTCTGTCTCGTTTCAAACCGAACAGTTCAGATTCAATCGTCTTCGTCGCTCGGCTGGCATAGGCTTTACTTGCTCTAGCTTGGGCGACTGTATCCAATCAGATAAGCGAACCTCTTAGTATTCTGTTGGTGTGTCGTTCCTGCTCGACCATTAGTTCTCTAATCAACATTAAGACAATTCATATATATACAATATATATTTAAAACAAACCAAACTAAAAAAGGGCGTTTAAATACATACTCACTAATTCCATATAGTTATACATTTAACACCTAAATTTTATCTTTCATATTTGTACCATTCAAATTTTTTATTTCTCATCAAAAATATCTCCATTTAATTTTTAAATGTGAATAAATGTGACACATGTAAATATAAGTACATGCGACACATCAAAAATATATCCCTTTACCTTATCCACATCGATTTATTTCTTATAAATTATATCGAATAAGTACAATTGATGGGTCCCACACCACTCCACGCCATAGATGCCTTCTCTCCTCAGCCATGACTGTGACTCAGGCAAGTTGTAGTGCAGCTATCACGGATATAACTTTAGAAAATGAAAATGGTTTTGTCTTCGGGCGTCAAAATTATTAATGCGAGGCCATAAAAAAATTGTCGTTTTGCATATTATTTACGCAATCTAATTTAATTTTTCGTTCGGACGGCGACCGCATTGTAATTTTATCTACTCAGATAAATTATCTTTTGAGATTTTTTTTAAAAATAATTATAAATTTCTAGTTATGATCTGACTTTTTCTTTAAGAAATATATATATAATTATCATCATGATTTTTTAAACATCAGATTATTTTTCAATAGCTTCACAATTATTTTTTAAGGAATTGTAGTTGTCCCGAATAGTTAGTTAATCTGTGATAAAGCCATTAACAAATTCATTTGCACCGATCGTATGCAAATCAATATAGCAAGGTAATTTACTATAGTTTGTATTACAAGTTATCAAAGATCAAAGATTCCCAATACAACTAACCTACCAATTAATCATTGCACTTATAGTCCAATTCTCTGACCACCAAAGTGGAAATTTTATTCAATTATTACAAGTTAAGTTGTAATTATTTGGAGTATAAGTTTTCATATATTTGAGTTGTTATGATCAATGAAGCGACTATAGGAGGTGCGATTAGGTTATGGGAAAACGAACATTATTACTATCACCATCAACAAATACTTGCATAAAGACTAGAGTCAGTCTAAAATGGCCCCAAATAATTTTATAATACCCAACAAGCTTATTTGGGTAAGAGAATATCATAGATGCCCTTTATAGCCTTTATGTAGAATCCATCATTCATTTAGACTCATCAAAATGTATTGTCAAAAGGCTTAGGAATAAAAAATATGAAAAGCTCAGTGTACCTTTACTGTATATGACAAATCAAGCATGTATTAAAAATATTAAAGTTATGTGTCAGAAGATTCATGGTGGTAGATTGATAATTTAATGTCTTAGTCTTGAATGAAGATCCAATACATACAACAATAAGTGAAAAGTAGCTGGAGGAGAAACCAACATTTTTATGTGGAAAAAACTCTAGAAAGGAAAAAGCCCATGGGTTCTAGCCTAATCAAATTGATCCACTAGGTAATTGTAAGTATATAGGTCCACTTTTTCTTGAATCAGAGAAGATGAAATTATACAACTGATAATCACAGATGTACAATAGTTGTTTAGTAATAATAGCTTTGGTTATAATAACCATATTGGGCTACAACGAACATGGTTCTTGGTTGTAATGATATTATTTGGTCACAAAGGCTGTAATTGGCTGCTAAAGAGGTGGTAGTTGGCCAAGAATATTGTAAACAGTGGCTGCAATAGCGGTAATTGGTCATAGATGTCTTAATTGGAATATGTAACAATAGTAGTTGGTTATGAATGCCTTGGTTTTGCTACAAAGGTTGTAGTCTGTCATAAAGGCTGTATTCAGTGGCTGCAATAGTGGCAGCTGACCATAGAGGCCGTAGTTGGAAGCTGCGATAATAATAGTTTACAAAGGTCTTACTTAGTTGTTACAAAGGCAGCAATTGGCGATACAAACTGAAATATTGTGAAGCACCATGATACATGCAAGTATGTGTGTCATCCAAGCAATATAAAAAATCTATGTTCGAGTATCAATTCGATGAGGAGTGATTAAACTTCTAAAAGTAGGGAAAGCTCTAGTATACTACTCTTAAGTTTAGCCCGTGTGATTCAAAATTAAGTAAATTTAAAATTTCTACTCCCAATTTTTGCAAATAGAAAATTCTCAAGTGAAATATATGAGGTTATCAAACAAGTAAGAGCATCTCTCTTGATTTAAGTCCTAAAATCCTATGTTTAAAATTTAAGATGACACTCAAGAACAAGACTCTTCCTTAGCTCCTCCTAGTGACAATAAGAAAGTTTGAAAATTAGATATGTTTAATTACCAAAATCAAGTGATTATCCCATAATTCAATACTTCTAAAGAAGATTGCACTAACCTAAGAACAATATTTCTATTCTCCTAAGTTAATGAGTTTTACATAGTTGCTCCACTAAGGTTTCTCCTAAAACTCAAAAATCACAACATGACTTAACAAATCAACAGGACAGGTTGAAAGCAATGATGATAGAAAAGTTAAAATTTCACCACATCAAAATTTCATTATAGTCACAAAAATAAAAAAAATAGAACACGTGATCTTTTAATCACCAAATGAAAGGAGAAATGCAAATTAATGATTATAGATGCTTTGAAATAACAAAAAACATATTTTATTAATCTAAAAAAAATAATATAAAGTTTTAAAATGAAAAACCAAAAAGAGTACACCCTTGTAGTTCTTTTCCTATTCTCCACTCCTCTCGCAAACTAAAGATCACCAAAATGACATAAGCATTCTCATGAATTATCCCTACAATTTTCTCTCTCACTCATCCTCACAATCTCTTAGACCCTCGCACTACACTTACAAAGTTTTTCACCCTGAGAGAGATACAACACAAGAGCGCATGAGACGCCCCCCTCAAACTTCAAATCTCTCTTAAGCCTTTAGATGCCACGCGAGGTAGCCACATAAAATGGAATTATCCTAACTCCCAAAGCTGTTAACTGGTGCCAGACTTCTTCCCTGGAGCACCGAAATCTCTCTGGCTTTTTGTGTTATTTGACACACTTCTAGAAGGCACCTAAGGGCCATATGGTGGCGCCAAGTTTTTGGTTGCTCGATCGGATGGGCCATGAGTGTTGCACCTTGGCTTCTCTCCCTTGATTAGGTGCACCTGTGAGTAGTGTAAGAGGAACATATGCCCCAATTGAGTGGCGCCAAGGTTCTTTTGGAATAGAAATGAGGTACCTCATTTTATCAATTCTTATGCATTCTTAAGCACTTGATAAAACCTACAACCTATAATTACATCTAAAAAAAACTTGGAAATGTAAATACGATATAAAGAGTGAAAATTTTAGTAACATACAGAAAAATATGTAGCTGATCACAGAAAAATTCATTAAGAAATTCTTATCTATTTTTTTGATGAAATTGCACTTTAAAGAAATGTATTTTCTTTATTTTACTGCAGGAATGAAGATTTATAAGTGATTAAAGCAAAAAGCATGAAATGGAGCGAATTTGGATCAAAAAGGAAGAAATTCATGCAAATTGAACTAAGTCGCCGACGCGCGAGATCGAGGCCGCCGACGGCAAGATCATGAGGAGAATTTCGAAGGAATTATAACTACCTCGCCGACAACGAGCCGAGCCCGCCAACGGCGAGATTGCGCGGTTTGAAGACCTTCAGAAGCCCCGCCGACGGCTAGGTCGTTTCCACCAACGGCGAGACAGTTCAAAATGCAAATACTTTGAATCTGGACACTTTTTGAAGAGGTGTTTAAGCACCCCTTGGACCTTTGCCTACCTCTATAAATAGAGGCCGAATTCTAGTGTCTAAGTGTGTCTATTTTAGAGAGTCTAAGTCTCTTTTTGGTGTCTTAAGTGTGTCTGTTGTTCGTCATTAGTGAGTTTCTTTAGTTTATTTGAGTGCTATTTAGAAGTTTCTTGTACTTAGAAGGAAAAGTCGAAAGGAACTTCAAGGAGTACGCTTTGGGAGGAAATTAAGATAAGTATCTTTGTTTATTGTTGTTGTTAACTTTAAATGAAATCCATGCTTTGTTTTATTTCCATGCATTCTGAGTAGTTTTCTTAGTCTTCCTCCTTGTTTATGAAAATTATGCGGATTGATGAAATTAAATAGAAGTACCTAATATATTAAAATAAATTGTGATAATTTTTACTTAAAACTTAATTTACTTTCAATCCGACGATTGAGTTGTTAAAATATGTTGAATTATCAACTATAGTAAAAATTACATCCAATATTCGGGAAGTCAAAACCTTGGAAGGAGGGTGCAAATAGATAGGGAAATATTATATATCGGACGTAGAATTGGACATTTTAGTGTGACAGACTAAAATATTCAATTTGGTCCTATTGTTTGAGTCGAAGTGTAGATGTTAGCCCTCAGGTGAGTGGAACGTGGGAGCTCTGAAGTGGCAGCGAGTATCCTCACGACTAGCGCATGATTCAGTAATCAAACATAGGATTAGTCAATGTTCTTCACACCTGAACCAAAGGGTAAAGAATAGGAATGCTTCTATTTGTCACAATACAATTCAAGAATTCTATTTAGATTCATCATTCACTTAATTTTCTAAAAACAAGGAGAATGATACTTTTTCTGAATTATTTAAATCAACTTATTTCTAGCATTAGTTTACTTTAGTTCTTTGTAGTTACTTTAAATTTACGTTTACTATATTAGTAAGTAATTCCTTTAAATTTTAGCTAATAAAAATCGTTAAAAACTTCCAGATGGGATCGATAACCAGGACTCCACTAGAGTCCTGTATTACTTGATACGATACGTATACTTGCGTAGAATCCACATTATACATTTCATCATTAAATCATATATATATATTTAAAGCGGGATCAAGTTTTTGGTGTCGTTGCTATAAACATAAATTGCAAACATATTAAAAGTGGGTCAAGTTTTAGGCGCCGTTGCCGGGGAAGTAAAGAAATTATTTACTAGAGTAATGGACTATTTTGTTTTATAAAATTGTATGTGAAAATTTAGAAACGAAAATTTAATACCTTACGATTCAGAATTAGAGCGTACAATTAAAAGAATTCGAAAACAAAAAAGAGAAATTATAAATTTAACACAAATGACAAATATTCCTGAAAATAAAAATATCAATCAACCAAGACCATTACGAGATTATGCCAACCCTACATTAGATGAAATTCATTTAACTATTCAAAATCCTGATGTAGCTGCTAATTCATTTGAACTTAAACCTGCAATTATCCAAATGGTACAAAATAATCAATTTAGTGGTTCACCTATCGAAGATCTCGATTTACATCTTGCTTAGTTTTTAGAACTATGTGCTACTTTCAAATATGAAGGAGTATCTAACGATCTTTATTAGACTTAGACTTTTTCCTATTTCTTTAAGGGATAAGGCTAAAATGTGGTTAAATTCGTTAGCACTTGGATCTATTAAAACTTGGGGAGAATTATCACAAAAATTTCTATCCAAATATTTTCCACCATCTAAAGCTGCTAAGCTTAGAAATGATATAACTTCTTTTAGTCGGTTTGATGGAGAATCAATATATGAAGCTTGGGAGAGATTTAAAGAACTTCTTAGGAAATGCCCACATCATGCGTTGCAGATTGAGTTAATTATCCAAACTTTCTAAAATGGATTAGTAGGATCTTTAAGATCAATCATCGATGTTGCTTCTTGGAGGATCATTAATGTCAAAACCATTTGATGAAGCTATGCACTAATCGAAGAAATGACAACCAATAATTTTCGATAGCTCATCGATAGAATGAATCCGAAAAAATAGCTAGTATTCATGAAAATGATGCAATATCTATGTTAACTTCGTAAATCGCTGCTTGTATCTAAAAAATTAGATCATTTTGGAATGAATTACTCTCCAACTATATCGAAGAAAATTCATCCGGACAACTTATAGAATCCCGATCTCAATATGAAACTATTAATGCAATTAACAACAAACCCAATAATCCTTATGCAAATTATTATAATCCTGGATGGAAAAATCATCCTAATTTTAATTGGAATAATAACATAACTAATCAACCCTGGATGAATAATATGACACAACCATTAGGAAATCCATCTAATCAAGGAAATCCTAATTATAAACCTAATTATCCACCTGGATTTAATAACCCACAATTTAAAGATAAGAAATTATCTATAGAAGAATTAATATTAAATATGGGTCAACATTTACAAAATCAAGGAAATCAATTACAAATACAAGGAAACCAATTACAAAATCAAGGAACAGCTATCAAAAATATTGAAACTCAACTTGGACATATCACTACTGCACTTAATAATAGAATACCTGGAACATTTCCTAGTAATGTGGAAATAAATCCCAAAGACAAGGGAAATGAACAAATTAAAGCGATACCATTACGAAGTGGAAAAGAATTGGAACCTCGAATTCGAAAGAACTTGAAAGTCGAAAAGAGGAAGTGGAAATTGAAAAGGAAAAGAATCAACAAGATCCAAACTTAGAAAATCCTTTAATACCTATGAAAATTTATGTTGAAAAACCTCCACCACCATTTCCTCAACGACTAATTCAACATAAAAAAGACAAACAATTTGCTAAATTCCTTGAAATTTTGAAGAAATTAACGATAAATATTTCTTTCGTAGAAGCTTTAGAACGGATGCTCAAACTATCTAAAATTCATGAAAGATATTCTAAATAAAAAAGAAAATTTACCGATAATGAAATGGTCGCACTTAATGAAGAGTGTAGTGCTTATTATTCGAAAAAACTTCCGAAAAATTAAAAGATCCCGGTAGTTTCACTATACCCTGCATTTATTGGAGAAAAATTCTATGGAAAAGGTTTGTGTGACTTAGGAGCGAAGCATCAATCTAATGCCTCTATCAATTTTTAAAAGATTAGGATTGGGAGAAATTTCACCTACTTCGGTAACTCTTCGATTAGTCGATCATTACGTTACATATCTTAAGGGAGTTATTGAAGATGTATTAGTAAAAGTGGACAAATTTATCTTCCCTGTAGATTTTATTGTCTTAGATATGGAAGAAGATAAAGAAATTCCTATCATTTTAGGAAGACCATATTTAGCCACTGGAAAAGCTATGATTGATGTTCAGAAAGAAGAATTAACTATGAGAGTAAATGACCAAAAAGTAACTTTTAATATTGCTTAATCAATGAAATATCCTGCTGCTAGAAAAAGATGATGAGTGTTTTCGAATGGAAGTACTCGATCATTTACAAAAAGAACATTTTAAGGAATATTATGAAGAAAAATTAGAAAAAGAAAATATTGAATTAATTGAAAAATCCGAGATAAATGAAGAAGCTAGATTATATTCAAGAGAAATTTGAATTTTTGGATAATACAGAAAACATTGAAAAAAATATAGTTCCATCGATTATTAAACCTCCTGAACTTGAGTTAAAAATGTTACCTAATCATTTAAAGTATGCTTACTTAGGTAATTCTTCAACTCTACCAGTTATTATTTCATCTGAATTAAATGAATCTCAAGAACAAAAACTTTTAGATACATTAAAAAAATATAAGAAAATTTTTGGTTGGACTTTAGCAGATATTAAAGGAATTAGTCCTTCGATTTGTATGCACAGAATTATTTTAGATAATGAACATAAACCTAAAGCGAGATCCACAAAGGAGATTAAATCAAATAATGAAAGAAGTAGTCAAGAAAGAAATTTTAAAATGGTTAGATAATGGTATTATATATCCTATTTCTGACAATGCTTGGGTAAGCCCAATTCACTGTGTACCTAAGAAAGGAGGAGTGACCGTCAAAGCTAATGAAAATAATGATCTTATCCCTATAAGACAAGTCACTGGATGGTGAATATGTATTGATTATAGAAAATTAAACACGACCACTAGGAAAGATCACTTCCCTTTACCATTTCTAGACCAGATGTTAGATAGATTAGCCGTACATAAATATTTTTGTTTCTTAGATGGATATACCGGTTATCATCAAATAAAAATTGCTCCCGAGGATCAAGATAAAACTACATTTACTAGTCCTTATGGAACTTTGGCTTTTCGAAGAATGCCTTTTGGATTATGTAATGCACCTGCAACATTCCAAAGATGTATGATGTCTATATTTAGTAAATTAATTGATAATGTAATAGAAGTATTTATGGATGATTTCTCTGTATTTGGAACAACATTTGACACATGATTAAATCATCTTGAAAAAGTATTTGAAGTATGTGAGAAAACTAATTTAGTTCTTAATTGGGAGAAATGTCAATTTATGGTTACGAGGCGGCATTGTATTAGGGCATAAAATTTCGGAAAAAGGCATGGAAGTAGACCTGCAAAAATTCGAGTTATAGTTAAATTACCACCTCCAACTACGGTGAAAGGGGTAAGAAGTTTTCTTGGACATGCTTGGATTCTACAGACGTTATATTAAAGATTTTTCAAAAATTACTAAAACTCTATGCCAACTTCTTGAAAAGGACAAAAAATTTGAATTTACAACTGAATGCTTGAATGCTTTCGAATTATTAAAAGATAAATTAATTACAACACCTATAATAGTTTCACCTAATTGGGAGAAACCATTTGAGCTTATGTGTGATGCTTAGTGATTATCGTTATAGGAGCGGTTCTTGGGCGAAGATATGATAAGATTTTCAAAGTTATATTTTATGCTTAGTAAAACTTTAAATGATCTTGAAATAAATTATACGATTCTTGAAAGAGAATTATTAGCGATTGTATATGCTTTTAATAAATTTAGGCATTATCTAATAAGAACTAAATGTATTGTACATACCGATCACTCTGCTATAAAATATTTAATGCAAAAGAAAGATTCTAAGCAAGATTAATCGGATGGATATTATTAATGCAACAATTTGATTTTGAGATCATTAACAAAAAGGAACCGATAATCGAATTGCGGATCATTTATCAAGGTTAGAAAATCATGAATTATCTGATACTGATAATGAAATTTTAGACAATTTTCCTGATGAACAAATTTATAATATTAATGAGTTGAAAATACCTTGGTATGCTGATATAGTGAATTATATTGTAAGTGACATTTTATCACCTATGTTAACTTTGCAACAATAGAAAAAATTCATTCACGATACTAAAACATACTTTTGGGATGAACCATACTTATATAAGCAATGTAAGGATCTAATCATTAGAATTTGCGTGCCTTATGAAGAAACTAAACCAATTATTCAAAAATGTCATGACTCTGATTTTGGAGGACATTTTGGGACAGATAAAACTGCGTATAAAATTCTACAATCTGGATTCTACTGGCCTACTCTTTTTAGAGATGTATATAGATATATAAAAACCTGCGATAAATGCCAAAGAGTAGGAAACATATCGAGAAAAAATGAAATGCCTCGAATTTTATATTAGAAGTTGAAATTTTTGATGTTTGGGGATTAGATTTCATGGGACCTTTTATTCCTTCATTTGGAAACTCATATATATTAGTAATCGTTGATTATGTTTCCAAATGGATTGAAGCACAAGCTTTACCTAGATGTGATGCTAAAAGAGTTTCAAAATTTTTAATGAAAAATATTTTTACTAGATTTGGAATGCCGAGAGTGATTATCACTGACGGAGGAACTCATTTTAGAAACAAATATATTCACAAACTAGTAGAAAAATATAATATTATGCATAAGATATCAACTGCTTATCATCCACAAACTAGTGGATTAGCTGAAGTTTCTAATCGAGAGTTTAAGCGTATATTTGAAAAATCAGTAAACCCTAATAGATTAGACTGGTCTATAAGACTAGACACTGCATTATGAGCATATAGGACTGCTTATAAAACTCCGATTGGAATGACTCCTTACAAGCTTATATATGGAAAAACTTGCCACTTACCAGTTGAATTAGAACATAAAGCATATTGGGCGATTAAAGAATTTAATTATAATATGAAAGAAGCTTGTGAGAAGAGATTGTCGCAATTAAATAAATTAGAAGAATTAAGAAACGAATCATATGATAATGATAGGATTTATAAAGAAAGAATGAAATTATGGCATGATCGGAAGATTAATCAGAGAAATTTTGAAACAGGACAAGAAGTTTTGCTTTATAATACTAGATTGAAATTATTTCCTGGGAAATTGAAATCTCGATGGTTAGGACCTTTCACCATAACTCAAATATTTTCATATGGAACTATAGAAATTGAAGATCCAAAAAACAGAACATAGATTTAAGGTAAACGGACATAGATTAAAACCATATTTCGAAGGTAGAAGACCAAATTTTAAAGAGGTTTTAATGCTTAGTCAACTCGATCACTAACTAAATTAGGTCGAGTCGACGACGTTAAACCGAGCGCTTTATGGGAGGCAACCCATAGTAGTCTTTTATTTTAATTATCTACAAATTAGTGAGTCTATATTATTAAAACAAATCTTACTACTCAAAATTTTTATTAGAATCATTACAAAGTTAAACCTATATGATGAGATCAGAAAATATTCGGACCAGAGCGAAATTGGACGATTTTTACGAATCTCGCCGACAGCGAGCCCGAGCCCGCTGACAGCGAGATCGTGCGCCATGACTTGAGTCAGTTCTATAACTAGCTCGCCGACGGCGAGAAACTTCCCACCGACGGCGAGGCAGTTGAAAATTTGGTTTCTTAAAGATTTTTCGTGCGATTTTGGACGGATCTAAGCCATTTCTTCGTAGGAAAATATCACAAAACCAAATTTACACTGCTTTCTTCCTTATGAACGACTAAAGACCAATCCTTTCGATCTGAAATGACCACCAAACTCTTAGAAACCACAAAAACTGAAGTTTTCAACCGAAGAAAATTCGTCAGTTCGGAAGCGCAGCGAATCTTCAACAAAGGCTTGATGAAGAAAAGACTTATTAAAGAAAAATGATTTGTCAACAGAGGAGTAGAGAATTCCACTATAAAAATCGAAGAAATGATCGCATAGCGGCATTATGAGGTATTTTGTTATACGACATCCGATGTAGTTATACCAGTAGTTAAAGAGTTTTACTCTAATTTACATGCGATCAACAATGGAAATGTCTACGTCAGAGGAAGATGGGCAACATTTACTCCTTCAAGGGTAAATGAACTATTTTCTATAGAGAATACCTCTATTTATCGTTATTCCAACTTTGTGCCTTCAAGATACAATATGAACGAGATCTACAGATACCTGACCGATGAATCTGATGATTGGGAGTTACCCGAAGATGGGTATGTCAGTTTTTCTGCATCACTTCTTAACCCTGTCTCGAAGCATTGGCATTTCTTTATATCATCAAAATTATTACCTACTATGAGGGTAAATAAAGTTTCAAAGGAATGCGCTATTTTAAACTATCGTATTCAAATCGAATTACCTATCGATGTTGGATCAATAATAGTAAAGTCTGCATTGGGATTGATTGTGCATGGGTCAGTGCATGGACTTGGACACCCATCGACTATATTTGTTTTATGCAGTTAGTACCAAGTTTCTTATGAGGCTTGGGAAAAAGTACTTTTACCATGGAAACCACTGGATCCTACTGATATATTTCCAACTTTGGATAACAATGATGAGATTACCATTATTTCTGACAGAGCATCACAAAACAATCCTTTAGCAAGGCCCTTTACTGATAAAACTAATTTCATTCTGAAGAAGATTAAAGGATTGGAGAAAGAATTGCAAAATGTGATGAATTTCATCGACAATATCTCTGATATGTTTGATCACATTAATTGGAGAATGAAGGAGCACTTTGATCATACTGGACATCTAGAGGCCAGTTTTATTCATCTACTAAGACAGAAAGGATGGATTAATGAAGAATCTACTGCAGAATTCCCTTTCAGGCCTTTCTACAATTTATTTGTGCATCTGCGTCGCATCGGGAATATCAGAGAAGATGTTAGTTCATACACTGAAGAGTAGGAAATATTTCTATGTTTATGTCATATATTTGTGTATATATGTGTTGATTTGGATTTAGGTTTTATTATGAGTAGAACTTTGATTTGATCATCTCAGAATTGATGAGATTTTATTGTTATGTCTCAGCATTTAGAGTGTTGTGATGTGGATTGCGATGCTGAGTATTATGGATTTGAACATTTAAGTTAAGTATGTGTTAAGTTGTTAGTGTGAAATTTGTAAGTCTCATGGATTTAATATATAAAGTTATATTGTTTGTGTTGTGTGAACTTTTTGTGAGTATAAGTATCTAATCTTCATACTATTATTAAATTAAGTGATCGGAAGATTGATTAAGGGCAAATCGAGGTTGAAAATGATTGACGAATTTTAAAAATTTAAAAATTTTAGGAAGTCGCCGACGGCGAGAATTATCTCGCCGACAGCGAGAAAACCCTCTGACAGCGAGACCGAGCTCGCCGACGGTGGATTTTTCTCGAAACTTTTGCCTTATCAAATTAATTAGCTCGCCGACGGCGAGAAAATCTCGCCGACAGCGAGATCGCGAAAAGACCTATATTGACCGATCAACCGACACTATTAATCATCCCTTTCCTCAAATTTTCGAAAAAACGACACTAGGGCTTGAGAGATCTTGGATTTGAGGCGATTTCAACACTTTTTGACACCGGATTTCATCTTCCCTTGGTAAGAGCTTCACTCCTATGCAAAAATTTTTGATTTTCACCATGGATTTCTTCTACATTGGAGACTTTTAAAAAAAAATTTCGAAATGTGGAGAAAATACTTGGAAGAATTTCATGAAAATAGATTTAAATGGATTTTAGATGTTGTAGGAAGCCTTCTTAGTAATATTTGGGAGTTTAGTTAAGATTTTTGCAAATTTCACAGATCGAGAAATGACTCCACGAAAAAAGCGACGGATAGATTATGATGAAACCCGATTCATTAATGCAAAAGCACAAACTCGATATTTTCAAAACATACAAGCAAGAAAATGCATTCAAGATCAAGTTTTCAAGAATCCAGGAGGAGAAGTTGAGCGAATCATTAAGGAACGAGGATGGGAAAATTTTTGTTTCGTGACCAACAGAGCAGCTGTAGAAGTAGTAAAAGAATTTTATGCAAATTTAACACAGGCTGAAGATGCACCGGTTAAGGTTAGAGGATTTTTGTAGAATTCAACGCTGCTTAGAATAAACGCTTATTATGAAGTACGAGACACCTACACCGGCGAGTATGAAACTTTTGGAACTATGGAAGGACCACTCTGGAAGAGGTGATCGACTTTCTCACCGATGGGAAAGGAGTCCGGAAGATAAAGCGGTGGGAACGGGTAAACTTCCCTCTTTCTATGCTAAATGCAACATCTAAAGCTCGGCATTATTTTATTTGTTCTACTTTGTTACCTACCTACCACCATAGTGAGGTAACAAGAGATGAAACGATTCGAATTTCGTATTCAGAACCAGAAGAGTATTAATGTGGGAAATGTTATTTATAAAAATATATTAGCCACCGCTAGAAATGAAAGTGGAGGAGGACTAGGACATCCTGGTTTTATCTATGCACTTTGCCAATTATCTGGGGTAGAGGCAAGAGATGATGAGGAATGGATTGAACTAATGAAACCCCTTACTCGAAGCTAATATAAAGAAATATGAATCCCACGAAGGATGGAGATGCGGGACAAGGGATAATATACCTTCTTCAAGTAGAGATATACCCTCTACTAGTTATGAACCCCCTCAGTACACCACTCCTACCCTTCAAGATCTGATGAATGAATTAACCCTGAGTAGAAAGAGTTTTGAGTTATTTGGAGAGAATATGATGCAGAAGATTAGAGCCTTTGTTTAGTTTATTCAGTTTGTTTAGATTTGTTGTTATTTTGGGAAACTTTATTATTTTGGATGTAATTATTCTGTACTTTCTAGAGACTATGGATGTTGGTATATTTGCTTATGCTTTATGATATTAGACTTCTTATGTGTGTTAAATTAGTTTGCAATTTTTTATATATATAGGATGTTAGTTTAAGTTTTTATAAGTTATGAATGTTAACATTGTTTAGATTGTTTTAATATGTTTTAAAATAGATTAGTTAATTGTATGTGTAGTAATAGATTAAGTTTTCAATTGTTATGTTTGATACTTATTTTAAAATTTCATCCACTGCACTTTCTTTTAAATACTATATGTGGAAGAATACTAACGGTACGGGTTACGTAAGTAACGAAAAAGCATGCAAAAATTTCAAAGAAAAGAAATACCTAAAGCTCAAAGGTATGATGAATTTTACTATATACTTTCACTTTTTCATTATTTAGTATAGATAGAAAAATTTAAGTTTGGGGGAAGGTAAAAATAAGAATTTAATTATTAAAATTGTTCTCAATTTCTATTTTCAAAAATTATTATTAAATGATTTTTATATAGTAGTTTTTCAATTCAATAAATATGAATTACTTTATTTAATTATTATATAAAGTTAAATAAAATATTTCTAGTAATTCAATTAATTAATGGAATAAGATATTTGGTTAAAAGGAATAAGAATATAGTAAACTATTTAAAGTAAGGAAAACTATATTCTAAAAATTGAAAATTCTTAAGTATTTAAGTGAAAAAGAAAGGATAGAAACTCAATGAAGTAAAGGCTATAAAATAAATATAAGCAAGTAAATATTTTAAGTTTCAAATTTAGGAAAAGAAATTGAAGTTCAAAATTACTAACAGGCTATCCAGATACAGTAATCCTCACTTGAAAAAGAAAAAGAAGAAGAAGGATTGAAAATCAATCCAAAAAGAAAAGAAAAGAAAAGAAAAGAAAAACATAAAGTGAGGAGAAGCTTGAGGAGATGCCTTATTAAAAATTGGCTTCGATGAAATCAACGCTAAAGGGTAAAACTTAAGTATATTTCTAAACTTATATTTATGGATTAGTATTTTACTAAATAGTGTTTTCTTGAACTTCCTATCATCTAAATATCTTAAGTAATTTACTCTTTTAAATATAGTCATTCCTGAAATAAATAGAAAGCTAGAAATCTTAGACTTGATAACTAGATAATCTTATATCTATAAAGTTAATTTAATTACTTAGAAATATTTCTATTCAACTTTACTATAATGTTATTTAAATTTAATTCATAGTATATCTGAATTGAAAAATTCTATTACAAAAATTAAAATTACTTGAGGACAAGTAATAATTAAGTTTGGGGGATTTTGATCACAGAAAAATTCATTAAGAAATTCTTATCTATTTTTTGATGAAATTGCACTTTAAAGAAAGGTATTTTCTTTATCTTACTGCATGAATGAAGATTTATAAGTGATTAAAGCAAAAATCATGAAATGGAGCGAATTTGGATCAAAATGGAATAAATTCATGCAAATTGAACTAAGTCGCCGACGGCGAGATCGAGGCCGCCGACGGCGAGATCATGAGGAGAATTTCTAAAGGAATTATAACTACCTCGCCGACAGCGAGCCCGAGCCCGCCGACAGCGAGATCGCGCGGTTTGAATACCTTCTAGAAGCCCGTCGACGGCGAGGTCGTTTCCGCCGACGGCGAGACAGGTTCAAAATGCAAATGCTTTGAACACTGGACACTTTTGAAGAGGTGTTTAAGCACCCCTTGGACCTTTGCCTACCTCTATAAATAGAGGCCGAATTCTAGTGTCTAAGTGTGTCTATTTTAGAGAGTCTGAGTCTCTTTTTGATGTCTTAAGTGTGTTTGTTGTTCGTCATTAGTGAGTTTCTTTAGTTTATTTGAGTGTTATTTAGAAGTTTGTTGTACTTAGAAGGAAAAGTCAAAGGAACTTGAGAGTCGCTTTGGGAGGAAATTAAGATAAGTATCTTTGTTTATTGTTGTTGTTAACTTTAAATGAAATCCATGCTTTGTTTTATTTCCATGCATTCCGAGTAGTTTCTTAGTCTTTCTCCTTGTTTATGAAAATTATGCGGATTGATGAAATTAAATAGAAGTGCCTAATATATTAAAATAAATTGTGATAATTTTTACTTAAAACTTAATTTACTTTCAATCTGGCCAATTGAGTTGTTAAAATATGTTGAATTATCAACTATAGTAAAAAATTACATCCAATATTCAGGGAAGTCAAAAACCTTGGAAGGAGGGTGCAAATAGATAGGGAAATATTATATATCGGACGTAGAATTGGACATTTTAGTGTGACAGACTAAAATATTCAATTTGGTCCTATTGTTTGAAGTCGAAGTGTAGATGTTAGCCCTCAAGTGAGGGAACGTGGGAGCTCCGAAGTGGCAACTAATATCCTCCCGAGCTAACCGCAGATTCAATAATCAAACATAGGATTAGTCGATGTTCTTCACACTGGACTAAAGGGTAAAGAATAGGAATGCTCCTATTTGTCACAATACAATTCAAGAATTATATTTAGATTCATCATTCACTTAATTTTCTAAAAACAAGGAGAATGATACTTTTTCTGAATTATTTAAATCAACTTATTTCTAGCATTAGTTTACTTTAATTTGCTGTAGTTACTTTAAATTTCTGTTTACTATATTAGTAAGTAATTCCTTTAAATTTTAGCTAATACAAGTCTGTTAAAAACTTCCTATGGGATCGATAACCGAGACTCCACTAGAGCCATGTATTACTTGATACGATACGTATACTTGCGTAGAATCCACATTATACATTTCATCATTAAATCATATATATATATTTAAAGCGGGATCAAGTTTTTGGTGCCGTTGCTATAAACATAAATTGCAAACATATTAAAAGTGGGTCAGTAGCACATTTTACATATATCAAATTTCCCCAAATCTAAACATTACTTGCCGTCAAGTAATTTCCAAATCCAAAATTAGAATTTAATGGAATTTAAGAAAGAACATAGATAAATAATTTCAGTGATTTTTAATAATTTTGTATTTATTTAAATTAAAGTTCATAGGCCACTCCATGCAGGTAGAATTTTAATAGTCACCCCATAATATTCTGATTTATCTCTCACTAATACTAATCTATACAATTCTTCTCAATTCCTCATACAAGATTTGAATTTCATGAAATTAATACTTCACACATCAAATTTGGTGAGCTATGCACTTAGAAATACTAATTCTATTATTATCATGTTAAATACAAAATTTCGTGGTTAAGTCAATGATTCTTTAATCTTTTGACATATTAGAAAGTTTATGAGTACCAAGTTTTTATATGAGCTTAACCTCAAGCTTCTCCTCTCAAGTTCAAGAAATTCTTTTCACTTAAAACATGAATCTTTATTTTCTTTATTTTCTCTTAGTATTCTCTTTTTTTTCTTGGAATATTATTATCTCAAGTTAAGCTTATCTTAATGATATTGAATACCGAACCTATTTTAAGTCTAATTTTTAATTACTTCTTAACTTCTTTTAAAAATTTATAATTCAAGCAAACTAAAAAATAAATTATATAAGTGAGCAACGACTAAATTTTATAGTGTCGAGACGTTAATTTTATAAATATTCATTTATCACGTAAGTATTTATGGAAGTTCATAGATTAGTATTACTGACATTATTGATCAAGTATTAGTGTGTCAATAATCTTATTCACACTCTTCAGAAATCCTTGTCACTCTAGTATAAGATGTTTACTAATTATTAAACTTCACGTCTGCTCTTATTTGTTACCACTCTTTTTATTTGTGTAAATTCTAATGTTAGATTTTTAATTTAACTTGAATGGAAATATTAACTCATATAACTCCCCTTCAAACTTATGATATATATACAACAACAAAAGCAACATTAACAAGCCTTTATCCCACTAGGCGGGGTTGGCTACATAAATCATTTTTTCTCTATCATGTTCAATTAAGTGTCATATTTTTCATTGAATTCTAATAAATTAAAATCATTTTTATACAATATGCTCAAGTTTTATTAGGTCTACCTCTGCCTTCTTAATATAAGTCGAATCTAAAACAACTATCTCCTAATAAGATCATCATATAGTCGATGTTTAATGTGACCAAACCATCTAAGACGACTCTCACTAATCTTGTCCACCACTAGAGCTACACCAAACCTATCACAAATATATTCATTTATCATTTTGTCTCTATGTGTCAAGCCACTCATCCACCTAAGCATCATTTTATCAGCAACATAAACTTTGTTTTATGCTTGTCTTTTATAGGTCAATATTCTGTGTCATAGAGCATTGCAGGTCTGTCTCGACACCATCTTATAAAATTTTCCTTTCAGTAAGCGGTACTTTTCTATCACGCAACAGGCTTGATACGCTTCTCCAATTCAACCAACCAAATGTAATTCTTCTAATAAAAATCCCATTTATATCATCATCACTTTGAACAATAGACCCGGGATATCTAAAATGTTCACACATTTTAATGATTTGATCACGCATAGGTAAAAGTCCACTATTAGATATACTGCTACTAAAATTACTATCTCAAAGTAACAAGTTTGTGGGCAATGTAGGCCGTAGTTGGTCACATAAGTTGTAACATAGAGCTGTAATAATGTCCGTAGGCCCCAAAGTCCATACATGGGAGCTACATGAGCCGAGAAAATGTTCGTAGGCTTGAGAGGCTAGATTTGGAAGCTTCAATTGCTATGATAATGTTTGTATGCAGCAGAGGTCGGAGTTGAGAGCTACATGAAATGTGGATAATATAGTTCATAGTTGGTGGGCTACAAAAACACAACATTAAGAGTCAAGAGAAAGTCATTGTATCATGTGTATGGCAGTTTTAAATAGTTATTGCTGCAAGCATTGTTACACTGCCTTTTAGAAGGTGTTGTTGCACCGCATTCGGGGTGCCTCATTACACTATCTTTGGGGCACGCTATGACATTTTTGCGGTGTATTTCTGAATAGGATACTTCATTACTCTGCAAGACTGATAGTTACTTCGCACGGTACTTCGTTATTTCGCATAGCTGGTCATTACTCCACACGGTGTTTCGTTACATCGTAGTGTATGCTGAGATTCTACGATGCTCTTTGTGATTCCACATTGGGCTTCATGTTGATGAATAGAGGCAGTTGATGGTGGTCGACGATCGATAAGAGGAGTCGACGATTTCTGCATTTGCAAGAGCGGATAACATTTGCTGGACCTTCAGTGTGGAACTTTAGACCTCAGCCCGTTCTTCTCCAAGTTTCGAGCTTCCTCTGGTTCAAGTTATCGGTATTAGTCACCTCTCAAGAGGGGGTATGACTCTGTTTATAGAGTCTAAGAGATGTCTCACTGCAAATAATAAAGAAAGTTGGACCACTCCATTGGACAACCCGAATTGGTTCTCTCAATTGGTTGATATTCTGTGACCATTTGATTGACTTATTGATGTTAGAATTGAGCGACCTTGAGCTTGTTAGATTTATCTTGTCGAGACGCTCAATTTAACTATAACCTTGACATATTTGACATTTATTTGAGCTTCCAATTAGGCTCTGAAAGCTTCAAAAGACGGGCTTAACAATTGATCCAAGCTAGATTTGACTCGAATCAGACCAACTTTGGTGTCATCGGATCTATCTCGTAAATTTTATCTTTGTTGAAATCGAAGCTCAAATAGATTTTTAATTAGAATTATAACAATTCTCGCTTAAAAAATTATCATAAGATTCATATCATTTCTCGAGAGTCATACCAAATAATAAAAAATTATTGATGTCATATCAAACATACATTTGTTTTACGTGCATGTTTAATATAATTTATACGTACATGAATTAATTTATTTGGATTTAGTGATTAGCGTGGAAGAATTAACTTGTTAATATCAACGTCCGCAATCATTAGAGCCAAATTAATGATTTATAAGTTTAATAATCTATGTATGTCAGCATATATTTAATTTGGGGCCAAAATTTATGCACAGATTCAACATAAAAATCAAATTTATTTAACACCAAATAAAATTAAAAGAAACACAAATCATAATAGTGTTAATTAAGGCGTTGTTCAGTCAACTTAATAGACTGTATAGTAAAAAGGAATATACACTTTTTGAAATTCGTGCGGAAATGCTCAACATAATAGATGGAAATAGAATGATAATTTCTTAAATGCCGGCCCCAAAAATATTTTTTATTATCATACGGTAAAGTTTGACTGAAACTAGAGTTTTTTTAACGCTCCGTTTGGGGCGGATTAAAATTGCGGGCGGCGTTTTCAAAATGTCGTCATCTTATTTGAATCCTATGTTTAGGTTGTGTGGGTTGAAACGGCGTTTGGGCCTTTTAATAAATGCAGTCGCAGGATCGATCCTATGGTCTGCGTTTATTCGCTCGAGTATTACTTCTCTGTTATCGTGTCTCCTCTGCCCTTGACCAAAGCCCTAGCGTTGATCCCCTCGCTCTCGCCTCTCTTGCTCTCGCCACTGCTCTCGATTTGTGAAGGCTTGCAAAGGATTTCGTTCCAAGCTCTTCCACTGCCTTGATTATAAGGTGCTTCTTTATCATGGACCAATTATTCCATATTAAACTCTAGATTTCTAAATTTTACTACAAAAGGTTTGTTAATGCCGATAATTTATCCTCTTTTCCTATTTTATTGAATTCAGTGTAATAAGGCTGCTTCACTGAAACCACTACCTTGGGTATCTTGAATTCTATTGGTTTTATGTTTCGATGGATGTTTCAATTCATTTTGCAATTTCTTACATCATTTATTAAGAGGTTCTATTTAGAAGGTCATTGTTCCCTTTATAAAATGATACTTGCTAATATCTAGTTCTATTTAGTTTAATTTTCTGAGCTAACTAATGTTTTCTCCTTCATCTTTCAAGAAACATGAGCTTCAGAATTTCAGAATCATCCCGACGAGTGTTCTATCACTATGAACTACAGACTTCCTTACTGACGTCACGTTGGACGCACAGTTACGAGAGACGATTCAACAATTGCCCACGAAGCATCACGGAGAGGTATGCTTTCTTCTAGTTGGTGAATAGTCTACCAAACTCCACTGTCGATAGTGATCGAGTTTCGATGATATCCCAGAAAAGCAGTGTATCTTGTAACACTCCATCTTGATTACAAAATTAATATTATCATAATTTTTAATTGTAATTTTGATAATTTTTTTATCAATCTTAATGCACACTATTAAGTGAAGACAATTTCATCTTTTTTTTTTTTTTTTTTTTTACTGTTATGTAATAGTTTTTTGCTTTTGCAGTATCAAATATATTGTCAAGACAGTTCTGATACAAACAACATTACTTAAATACGAGTCGAATGATTTTTTATCCACAAACAGCTACATCCGCACCAAACAACCAGCCAGTTTATCCAAATAAGTTGCTGATCAACAGATGATTCAATAAACTGCAACTAACCCAAACAATACCCTAAAATTAATTTTAATGTATTTGAAATTTATCACCGAACTACCACAAATCACTACCACCAACCACCACTCCACTCATCTCACCACTTACATTTTTTTTTTAAAGAAAATTGAACTATAATATATTTAATTTGAGAACATGATCTCACACTAACAAATTAAACTCTCAGCCACTATATAGTTAATAAATATGCATCTTATACCAATTTTATAATGCACTCAGTGAAACAAAAAGACAAGAAATAATACATTGAAAACTTACGCATCTAAGCATCTCCATTTATTTTCCAACGCAATATATTTTAATTTTCACTTCTTTTCTTTTACACTATAGTTTTTTTTACAAAAAAGACATCACCATAACAGTGCTAAACATACACAATTTATAAGGAACAAACCTTACTACAACAAGAAGAAAAAGGAATAATGTTACTACTTTGTGATGTGCCAAAAGAAAATTCTCCCTATTATTTCTTCTTACATTTGGTTCAATCATCGAATGTCTAAATACGATAGGAATAACCCAAATAGAATAATAAATTTGTGTATATATAAAAGGAAAACAACATTTAAATCAAAACAAAAATGATAACCATTTGTGAATATTTATCTAATATTATCAAAGCAATGCATGTTGAGAAGATTTTAAGAAGAATTCTTCACAGTAAATCTGTCTCAACGACTACACAGGACCTGTAATTGGCATATGTTGCCGCCAGTGAATATGAAGAAATTATGACATCCTAAGAAACTACAGGAAAGATACAGATTTAGACTAAAAAAATCAAATGAAATAAATTGCAATAGAATGAATTGTCACTCTGAAGGAGCAGGTGTTCCAAAACCCAGATCGTCCAGCCTTTAAAGCATGGAACAGCTATCCATCACATTCAGGAAGTAGAAGAAGCAAATATAAGCAGCAGCTGGGGTAGAGAAGGCCTAATCTGGGAGCACAAATTTTGCTCTCTATAATCCACGAGCTTTCTTCCTACTAAAACTAAGTATGAATAAAAAATAAAAAAATAAAAAAATAAATTAAAAAAAAAATAAAAAAACAACACATTTGTTAAGGCATTTGGTATGTTGTTTTCAAGAGAAGTATGTTGCCTTAGAGGGGGATAAAAAGCTGCCATTTAGGAAGCTAATCCATCAATTAGTTGTGCGTAGAGAACTAAACAACATGAAATGCATATATGGATGTGACGTTCTGGCCTTGCAGGAACATAGGATAATACACAAGATGCATCGACCAATGCAAGTAAAAGGAAAGGAGGAAAATGTCAAAATGGTCTCTTGATTCCTGGCAAAGAGTTAATCTGGTCCCAGAGTTTACAAGAGTTTTAATTAAATCTCTAGATTCTTTTAATATATGTTGAAATAGTCCCCAATAAAAACTACTCTAGCCCCCATTGAATAAGTCTGGGAATGAATTTAATACTTTTATACTCTGGTACTAAAATGACCTCATGTAAATAGTACTATTTTGCCACTTTACTCGAAAGGAAATTTTGAAAACTGTAAAATTGATAATTTAACTGTAGCGTGAGTGGGAGACGGTCATGAAGTGGCTGATGATCTTAATGCATATTATGAAGCAACATCAGTGCTTATATTTGTTCCAAAATCAGAACTTAGCTGTGGCAAATCAATAATAAACCTTAATGTCAAAATGGTCCGTAGAGATTGTAGAGATTGAAGAGATTTTTAATATATGTTGAAATAGTCCCCAATAAAAACTATTTTATCCTCATTAAATAAGTCTGAGAATTAATTTAACACTTCTATATACTCTAGGACTAAAATGATCCCATGTAAATAGTTTTGGCACTTTACTCGAAAGCGAATTTTGAAAACTGTACAATGGACAATTTAACTGTGGGGTGAGTGGGAGACAGTCATGCAGTGGCTGATGATCTTATAATGCACATTATGACGGAACATAATTGCTCGTATTTTTCCCAAAATAAAAAATTAGCTGTTGTAGATCAATAATAAACCTTAATTAAATGCCTGCTTAGAAAATGAGTTTGCTGCAGTAAAGTAAATGACCAGGAAATTCCGACTATTCCCTCTCCTTCTAATTGCATATTACCTAATTTTAAAAAACCAAACAAAAAGTAGCATTACACCTGTCCATCCTCCAAAAAAGAAAAAAACTATAGCAGTTGTGTTTTGCGTAAGCGATACGTATCATAGGAACTGAAGATAGAGATTAGAAGCCTTTGAATTGGGAAGAACCCAATAATTATATTTTAAGATGTGTGGTAAACAAGATGTGTTGTAAACAAAGGCATTTGAAAACCTTCTCATGGATATCCTCCAATGCCAGCATTCAGGACGACCTCGATGCATTCTTTCCAGGTACGCCAACAGCGATCCGAGAGAGAAAGCCTGCACATTTATTTCGACACGACAGATGCTATTTAAGTCCAAATCTTTTAAAATGGTTCTCAGTGAGCTAATTTTTTACCAAGCCCACCAATTGAATATACAATATAGTTAAACATTTTAGGAAAACTTAAATACATACATACCACCCAATTCTTATGTACTTGCATATCTAACAACCAAAGTTTCATATTTACACTTATAGCACATTGGTGTCATAAATCAATGCATGAAAATTGTACTTCACTTTAAGAGGAAAGTGATGGTGATATTCTTGATGTCAAGTTAAATATTTGAGTGGTATGCATGAAACTATGAATTTTAGATGTTAGATACATAAATACATAAGAATTGTGCAGTATGAATGAAAACACCCCAAAGTATTATATCAGGCGGATTTATACTAAACCATAAAAACCCTTTTACTGAATGCCGATATCATCAAGCTCCCCTCGACGTATTTCAATGACCACAGAACACTTGCCATCACCTAGAACTTTGATAAATGAATCCTGTTCCCCAATTAAAAAAAAAGGAAAAGAAAAAGAACAAAAAAGGAGGAAAATAGGAATCATCACACGGAAATTAAGAGAGTGAGAAAGCCCTACTAGTCAAAA
Organism: Papilionanthe hookeriana x Papilionanthe teres; assembly: GCA_022702705.1. Lineage (NCBI taxonomy): Eukaryota > Viridiplantae > Streptophyta > Magnoliopsida > Asparagales > Orchidaceae > Papilionanthe > Papilionanthe hookeriana x Papilionanthe teres. The sequence continues at coordinate 150,908,502 of CM040422.1, read as the reverse complement.
CAAGCCTGAAAAAAATGTAAAGATGTGATGCACCTCATGAACAAAAATGTCTCATGATCCACATTTCAAGCGCAAACAGCAAGGAATTCCTGCATTAATTCATAAAGCTATATTACCAGCTCAAGGCTTGACACATTATCAAGTCTTGAAGTTAGAAACAACATGAACACAGGAGGACTATTGTTCATTATCATTACAACAAAAGAGAATTACCAAAAAGTTCACACATAGCACAGAAATAGAAAAAAAAAACAAATTCACTACAATCATGCAACAAAGTTAATCCATTTATAAGAAAAAAACAGAAATATATTAGTTAAGATAGAGCTTAACGCATACATAAATTTCAACATCTCTGTAGAGCTGCAAGCACGATAATGTTGGCTTACCAGAACAATTTTTAAGAAATGGAAGTTTTGGAAGTTTCATTTCTTTAAAAGCAGCATTTGGCCATCATTTCTAGTAAGAAATCACAACGAACCCACTTGCAGTAACTTGAGCCATTCCTGCAAGATCTAGAGCTTCAGGTCCTGCAAGTAAAACAGCCGATCATAAGAAAACTAACTATCAAGTCTATCATCTAATAGTCTTTCCTCTTTCATCTTGCTCAAGGATTCACAAGATCAATCTCTAAAGCATAATAAGTTCCTATTTCATGGCATCCTCATTTAAAGAACCTCCCCATCCAGAACATCATCTTCATTATTTGATGGCTTACTATTTATGCATTCCTGAGGATGTGCAACTTCCCTGCACCCTGTTTCTAATGTATCATCCTCTTTTAAACCATCTGGAATTCTGAGATTAACAAACGCTGACAAATTCACATTAGTCTCCTCCGCCTGATCAATTATATCGGTCTCCCCGAGTTTCTGATTACTTTCAAAGAAAGTTGAATCATGGTTAAAATGATCTTTATTATTACTAAAATGACTCAATTCTGTTGATATCTGGTCGTATAATTTTGCTTCATTAACCATGTCACCATCCAGTTTTGACTCTTGACATTCAGCACAATCATCTATAGCCCCGATAGATGCTTTTCTATTTATCAAATTATAACCAGAGGAATAATCCTCTTGCAAGTCTGGAAAACCATTAACAGGTGCATTTTGTTTGACAACCACGGAGGCAATTCCCTCCAAATGATCATGATTTTCAACCATTTCTACACATGTTTGTGTTGCACCCTCGGTTGCAAACGAAATTGAACAATCAGGATGTGCTATGGTAGAATACATGTCCCTATCCTTCCTTTTTGCTGAATGTCTAGATTCTTTAGTTTCACTCCCACTCTTATGATGCTTCACATACTCCGCTTCTAAATTTTCTTTCTTCCGTCGATTGTAGTCATCCTTGGAAGATCTCTCATCCAAATGCCTCAAACTTCTATGTGATCTTGAGCTTGAATAATGTGAGGACCTATTCTCATCCTTAGAATGTGAATATTCTCTCTCCTTCGTAGCAGAGTCTAGTTTTTCGTGTCTTCTATATTTTCTACTTGATTTCTCGTAGTTAATTGAATCTTCATTATCAACAGAATAATGATCTGAAATTTTCTTATGTTCGTGATTTTCAGCGTAGGTATCGCTGCCACGTCCAGACATTCGATTGCGTGAAGATTTCAAATCTGGGGAACCAACAAACTTCTTATCTTCAATCACATCCCTCTCATCCCCAACAGAGTTTAGATCCCTTGTTAAGGAATCTTGTATTAACGAATTTCTTTCATCCAATTTAGATCTTTTATAATGGCCAGATTCTTGATCATTCTTTATAGTCACATGTTCATATTCGCAGCTCCTTTTATGACCCAAATTCTCATCTTTAGATTCCCGGGAACTTTTCTCATCGTTAGCATTGTTTTCATCTGTTTTGTTGGTTCTATCAAGTTTCTTAGATTCCAGCTTCAGCTTTTCTAATTTTCCGGCTTCCTCTTTTTCAAGAAAGTAATTCCTTTTCTCAGCTGATCTAGATCTTGAGTGCCTGCCACGACTGGATGAAATTCCGCCGTCCTGAACTGGAGAAGACCTACTTCCTCTATGATGCTTAGGAGATCTTGAATTAGATTGAAATGATATCTTTGATCTAGGGCTTTTACTTCCTCTATAACGTTTTGGAGATCTGGAACTTGCCCGGGCTGACTTTCTTGGCTTAGGGCTTGCACTCCTGCTCCTGTATCTCATTGAAGAAGATGAATAGTGATCACGTGAGCTACCCTTATCCAGGGATCTCTCTCTTTCCCGCCTCCCACCTCTATTGTAACTATCCCTGGGACTCTTGTATTGCCTTCTTTCATCATCATGATGATGAGATCTTATGGGGGGTGGTGATCTGTGAGATCTATTTCGGGGTGGTGACCTGCGAGATCTTTTTGGGGATGGTGACCTGCGATATCTTATTAGGAATGGTGACCTGCGATCTCTGGCGTATCTAACCGGAGAAATAGACCGGGATCTCCTGCTTCGACGGTACTTGATAGGAGATTTCGATCGAGAATTAGATCTACGCTGAGGAGAAGCTGGTGAGCTGGTTGAAAAAATGGAGAAGTTGGTTAAAAAAGGGATTACATAACAGCAGTATTCTAACAATAGCTAAGTTCGGTAACATTTCAAAAGGAATTGAATTTGAGCAAAAATATCATCCAGAATCAGAGACAAAACTCCCATGACACCCACTTGAGAGGCATCTACAGAGGTCACATTTTTTTATAGAGGAATTTACATACATAGCACCCAATTCTTATACATTTCCGTGCCTCACACTAAAACTTTCATTTTTACAAACACAACGCCCAGTTCTTTCCTATCACATAAAAAATAGCACTAATCACACTTTTCAACATTGAAACCCACATTTTTTATATACAGGTAAGGGGCATAAGAATTGGGTGCTACGTATGTAAATTTCCATTTTTATAACAAGAAAATGTACCAGTAAAAGCTCATTAGTGTTCCGATATTGGCCGGTTATTTTTATTATTATTATTTTTTTTTTGGCACAGTGTGGGGTGGAGCGTCTACATACATAGCCCACACTTCTTTATGAATTTACATATCTCGCACCTAAACTTTCATATTTACACACATAGCACTCAATCACATTAAAATTAGTACTATTATCACTTTTTAAAGTCAAATCCGCCTTTTTCATGCATAGGTTTAAAGCACCAAAGTGCTATATGTATGTAAATATGAATGTTTAGCTGTGAGATATGTAAAATCAAAAGAATTGTGGACTCCGTACATAAACTTCCCTTTTCTTCAGTTTCAAATTTAAGGCAATGATCTCAATATTGAATAGAAACTCCAAGAGATTAGTAAATACATGAAAGATTAATACTAATACCTGGATTTTTTGTCAGCTTCCTTATCATTATCTATCAAACCTTCAGCTTTTAATTTCTTACTGATCTCAGCAGCACGGGCGGATGCCATCTCCGTTGCAGACTTCATTGTTGCGGCTCGAGAAGCAGCCTGCTGGGCTGACATTGCTTGCTGCATCATCAAAGCCTGCTGAAATTGCATCTGTTGCAAAGCAACGGCTTGCTGCATCATCAATGGCAAAGAAGAATTCATTATGGAGGATTTGGACGGAAGGGATTTAGCTATCTCAACATTCAAAGGTCGTCCCCCAACATCCATGTTGTTCAATGCCAGCGCTGCAGTAGCTTCTTCTGGTTTTGAATACTCTATGTAAGCAAAATGTTTTGAGTCTGTAATCGTGCAGTCCAACACTGTGCCACAGTAACCAAATAGTTGTTTAAGCTGATCCACAGTGAGAAGAGGACTCAGGTTACTAACTTGGAGTGTCCTTTTCAAAGCGTCAGCCTTTCCAGCCTTGTCCATAGAGTCTACAAGCACAAATGAATCAGTCAAAAATAAAAAAATTGTACGGTAAGAAAAAAAAAAAGAAGACTGACATAAAAGTCAAAAGCAGATATTTTATGTAAATCTTTACATCATATGTTTAGTTCTGATTCTTAACTTTAGATCACAATTATCATTCAGTTAGAGTAAAATTGGGGCATTTACATACATAGCACACAATTCTTATGTACAAACATATCTCACATCTAAACTTTTATATTTAATATCACATAAAAAATAGCACTATTATCATTTTTTTTAAAGTGAAATACACCTTTTCATACATAGGTTTAAAGCACCAAAGTGCAATGTATGTAAATATGAAAGCATAGATGTGATTTATGTAAATACATAAGATTTGTGGGATGCATATCTAAATTTCCCTAAAAAGTGTGGAGTATATGACGCGAGAATGTAGCAGCTGCCATCATACTCCTATGCATTTGCCACCATCTATGTTCTGGCTGTTAACATTGATGATTCCAACCTAGCAATTTCATATTGCCAAGCTGCTGCCCAGCTGCCGATTGCGCCGAATTTCAGCCACCTTCATTCCTCCCTCATCCGTTGCCTATCCCACTAATATCCTAACCCATCCCTCAATCTTTCCGCACCACCTAGGAACCCTAAATCGGTGTCACCATGCTTCTTAGAATTAACAATGACTGAGCATATATGGGCATCTTGACCTACAAATAATAACAGTGCCAATAGTTATTTTATTAGATAATTTTTTATCAGAACATCAGGTCATCCTTTAAATGTATAGAAGCTAATCACCCTTTAAATGTTCTAGCAGTGCATCAATCCCTTGATCTATGCAATGACCAACCATTCAATTTACCATTTCAAATCCTATGCCTTAGTGTGATGTTACCTGATTCTCATAGTCAGGTTTTACCAACAAACATTACCAAAACTTTGCAATCATAGGCTGACTGGATGACTACCTTGCATCTAAAATAGTTTTACCCAAGCGGTCTAACATGAGCTTGCTCTGAGACCTAGGCACCACTCTATGCATGAATTTCTAAAAATGTAATATTTTGATCAGATAAAGTATCCTACTAGCAAATTGATGCAAACCAGGTAGGAGATCTCATTTATACGTACTTATTTGGCTCCACTAACATACCTTATTTAGCAAATAGCTTGCCAATTTATTGTATGATGGAAATAAAACTACAACATGCATTTGATAAATGTTAGGAGAAAACTAGTTTCATCTTCAGCGCAAGACTATGGCGGTTAAAGAAGAGGCAAAGTAGGGGACATCGCCGAAAACTTATGCATGGCTATTAAATTAAATTCACGTTTTCAAGAATTTTACTTGGATCAAATGCCTTCAAGTGAATGCTTTCATATGCTTAAAAGACAGGCATGCAATTCATACAATTTATACTGTTTATCAAACAGCTAGGTCAATTTTTTTTATGTGGTTGAATCATCAAATTAAATCAAAGGCACCATTAACATGAATGTAATGGTCCGGTCAAAATAAGTGTTTTTGAGAGAGATTTCTGCGAATGGATGAGCATAATTTATCATCAAACATTTAACAAGGGATTAACAAGCACATGCCCTCTTTCAAGTTTCAACAACACTAGCTTCTCTATTCAGCATATATGTATTAATGTCTATATATGTGTATATATGGCTTCATGCATGCATGCATGAATTCATATTGTGTCCCTGATATGCATTTGTATTATGTTTTCAATAATAGATATGTTCCATATTTGAATTGTAATGTCGTTACCGTGAGTCCAAATAAGTGCATCAAAGGCTATGGCTCTATGAGACTGATATTCTGTAGTAGCCTATTTTTTGTTAACAAATAAGCAAATATTGTAATATAAATAATAAACACAATATCAATATCTTGATGGGTGAAATAAATTATGATTTATAAGAATAATAAATACAGCATGTCTAGATCACGGGATAACGAGAAGCATCTATAATAATCGATAAACTGTCTACATTATCCAATGGAAGATAGGCATTACATATGATTTCTATATAGATTTACACATCTATATAAAAATCTGGCGCATGCCTTATTTGTGAATACATATAAACAAACACCAAGCTAACTGCAACTAAACTAAATAGAAAAGAAAACATTTAATGCAAAAATACAGCTTTAATTAGTTGAGGGACAGGCTAATTGCTAGGTAGTTAAAAAAAGGACTAACCTAGTGCATGGAACACCCGCTACTGCAAAGTCTGGGGAGCAATGGCTGGATAATTAACATGGTTTGACCTTATAGGTAATCAAAAGCTTAATCTACATATCATAACTGAACTAAATGTTTCATCAAACATAAAGCAAACCGTAAAATATCTTTTATTATGACAAAAACATCAGTAGGACAAATAGTGCACTAAAGGTAACAACCCTTAATCAAAATGAATCTAGAAACAGTGCAATGTATGACATAAAATTAGAGAACGATCTGATATTGTGAACATAAAACAATACAATAGAAGCAAGAGTCAGACCAGATGATTCTTCTATTGATTTGGCCTGTGCTTGCATCTGAGCCGCATGTGCCTGAAGTGCCTGAGCTGCCACTATTGCTTGAGCAGCGGCCATTGCAGCAGCAGAAGGAGCCATAGGCTGCTGACTCAAGGTCCCCATAGTTGTTGTGGCTGCCAATGCCGACATTAATAAATTATGAGGAGGGTGGCTGTACTTGCAGTCACTCTTTGCACACTGTCCATTTAAATACTGCTTACATATCTCTCCTAGAGATGATCCTACCCCTTGAAGAACCACTCCACCGGAAGAACCTGAAGAGACACCTGGAATCATTCCAAGGAGTCCAGGAAATGCTCCCGAGACAGAACCAGAGTAATTAGGCATGTTAGGCATTGTCTGGTTAACCATATTATGGTAAGCCGTAGTGGTTGCAGGAAAGCTGGTCGTACCGATGGCTGGGCCAGCACTGAAGAACACTGGAAAAGGGCTACCCATGATTTGTTTTCCATTGCACTCCACATGAACCATATAATTCCCACGCTTGGGCACAGCATAGGTTACCGCGTAGGTGCCATCACCCTGGTCCTTGACCATGCCCTCCAGATCCACTCCACCAACTCCAACACCAGGTGTGATCTTAACCTTTATTTGAGAACCACCTGTGGGGATTTTCCGTCCATCGGAGTCCTTAGTAATGATACTAAAGGTGGAAGGAGAGCAGGCGGTTCCACCTGCAATTCCAGCACCAGCTGCCAAACACTTGGAGGAATCAACAGGACCAATGGGCTTGTTAGACAACTCCTCATCCCTCTCATTATCGTCGCTATCCGAAGAATCGTGCTTGAATTTTGCCTTATCAATATCCTTGAAAGTTGCCTCAAAAGCAGCTTTAGCAGCGGCGTCCTTATCCGCCTCACTCTTGATTCTAGCCTCCTCCGCCTGCTTCATCCATACCGGTTTAGGCGCCACAATCGAACGATCCGCCATGGAACCCTCTTAGAAGCCCTAGAAGGACAAGAATTGAATACGATTGAAATTTAGACGAAATAAAAGAGATTGTCAGAAGAAACTTTAATCCCCCGGGGATTCCACCAGATAGGGGATATCAACGTTAAATCTATCGTCGGGAGCTAGGGTTGCAGTTTGATCCGGATAGATAGATAAATAAATAGAGAGAGAAAGAGAGAGAGAGACCTCGGATCGCGGAAGAGGTGACCTGTTTCGCCTCCCAGATAGCGCCGCTGCGGATGGTAGGCGAAGGAGCTCTGTGGCTAGTGGGCGGACACGATGAAGCGGCAGGGAGCAGAGGCCGGGATAACGCAGGCAAAGAGTACAAGAAATGGACTTCAAAAACAATCTCGTTGAAAATTTTGGGAAATTTACATGGGAACCACCCAATTTTTATGTAATTATTTATTTCATTTCTAAAATTAATTTTTACAAACTAAACATCTTTTCTTATATTTGTAAAGATTTATGAAAAAGTAAATTCGAGAGAAAATATTGCGTTCGGTTAACGGACGCGATGCACGGGTAGGTCCTTTTTTTTTTCCCTCCGTCTCACGTCCGTTGTCCATGGCTAGCACTTTAAATGATGATGAAACTAATATTGATAATAATCTGACATTAAAAGTACTGGCGAACAAGATTATGTACATTTCAAGGGCATTGGCTTATACATGAGTGTGCATTTCTAAATAACGTTATAGCAGGTCAAATGACTAGTAACAACGATTGCATACCAAACTTTAAAACTGCACATGAACGAGATGCGGATGCAAATTTTGTTGGCTTAAGTGAGCACATCACCTCTACTCGAGAAGGATATATTCAATCTAAGCTATTTGAAAATATGTTTTTTTTTTTTTTCGAACAAAGAGCGATCTTCAATATGCTATGAGTGGCTAGTTAATAATTAATAATGTGCAGTACAAGATTGTTTACTACAACAAGGCTCGGCTAACAGTCATTTGTTTGCAACATATTCATCCTAGTAGACCGTGTCATTGGCGCCTTCATGCATCTAGTAGAAAACGTCTTGATGATGCTTGAACGATTTCAAATATATCAACACAACATAGTTGAATTAATCCAAACATCATGTCTGGACATAGATAATGTACCTCAAAATTTCCATCACTGCTTATTCTTCCATTTATCCAATAATGATGGAATCTGAAATTGAAAGATGTTATTAGCCGGGTTGAATTTAAGTTCAATATTAAAATATTTTATGTTAAAGTATGGGATGCTCGAAGGAAAGCCATTAGAGCAATGTATTTAGAAGTTGGGAAGAGTTATATTATTCACTATATAAATTTATGAAAGCAGAATGTCATGTAATGAGAGGCTCTGTTTATAAAATTTATGCTGGTCCATCCAATCAGTTTTTAAGACTTCTCAGGCTTTCAGGCTCTTCATTGAAGGATGGAATTATTGTCGACCAGTTTTCTTACTATGTAAATATTGAGGTACCTTATGGATACCGGTTGACATCAATGCTGATAATTATATATTTTTATTAGCATTTGTTGTTGTTGAGTCTAAATGCGTAGACTCGTAGTGTTGGTTTATAAATATATTGCAAGAGATAATTCTGTCGATGTCTTCAAGAAAATATTTGTGTATAACTTCAGATCGATAAGTTGAAATTGTGGCACATGATATATTTTCATGGTCAACACATGCATTGCCTTAGACATTTGTGTGAGAATTTTAAGAAGGAACTTTGTAGAATGGGCATTTCATATGATAAAACAATTTGGTAGAAGATGCATTAGGCGAGTAGCACCAATGACATTTAAGTATTTAACGGATACATGTCAGATATCAACAATATAAAGACAAAAACATTAGATTGGCTTGTGAAAGAGATCCCATCAAATGAGATTTATTACATGATTGTGGATTTTGATATAGAATAATGAAAGCTAATGCATTTGAGTACTTCAATGGAGTCTTAAAAATATGTAATAGAATTACTCATTCAAGCTTTGATATGTTTTATTTACTATATTATTATCAAAATTTTCAACAAGTGGTCCAAAATTGTAGTCGAGATTGAAAAAAAAAAGAATCATTCTTTACTCGAAAAGTTATAGTAGCCTTCAGATATATGAGAATAAAGCTAACAGAATGCCAACACAAACCCATATAAACATGCACAATTATGAAATTTATGAAATTTCATGTCGTTCTTATAAAGTTCAGATAAATAGCATTCATGATGCAACATTCAGGTCTTAAGCCTCAAATATTTCATATTTTGTGCTCTCATGTGATTACAACATTATGACATCATCAATTCAATCATAATTCACATGTTTTCTAGCATTATTTTCTTCATAAATATAAAAAAGCATACATGTAATTCCAAATAAGTATGAATGGGTGGATTTCAATACTGCACATGATGTTATCAAAGTGCTTCCACCAACATCCAAATTAAGATTCAGGCGACCATGGAAAAAGTGTTGTACCAATACTGTGGATGAGAACATGACATGTAGCTCTAGAATTTATAGTTTGTGCAATACATTGGGAAACTATAAGTCTGCTTATCAGTTGAACTTAAAAAAATAATAGGTAAATTTATTGAAACTTTATTAATTAAATGACATCTTTTAAAATTTATATTCATGCATATTACTTAATGTTATACTTGTAGGTAGCAGGGCCACTGCGGGGCAAAGACATCGTCGTGGGCAATGGGTCTGCTATATCTAACTAGCCTCTATACTTTATTTTGTGTATATTATGAACTAGACATCCACCTATAATATGTGTTGTTTTTGATGGTGTTAGACTAGAAAGGTGTTAGAGAGGAAGGGCCATATGATCCATGATACGTATGTTATATGCTGGTTAATTAAGAGGTTGGTTATTCATCATATCAGTAAGCTAAGTGTTTGAAGTCAAAGTTCTATTTGTTTGCTTGATATTTAAAAATATGTTAAAAATTTTAATACTTAAACTTTATTTGTTAGTTATAAAAATACAATAGAATTGTGCGTTATATATGTAAATGTTGTTTATGTGCATATATGTATTTTTGTGATATATGGATGTGATTGTATTGCTCCATTTTCTTTTGTTTCCTAGACATAACATTTTGTAATTTTGTTAAAAAATGAGTGAAGTTTTTGTCAAAATTGATGCTTCGGTATGATGGTAAATTAATTGTATTTGAGGAGTTTATGCCAATTATGTAGGAAGTCGAAATAGACCTATTTATGTCCTACTATGCACTGCACCTATTTATGTCCTACTATGTACTACATAAATGGAGTTGAAAGAATTAATACTAAATAGCTTGAAATATGACTCGTGTGCACTATTAATGATAGATTTATTGTAATTCGTGTTGATGACGATGAGATAGCTGGGGTTGTTTTACCGAGAGCTTTAAATAAAATTCTAATGATTTATGTGGAGATTGTTCCAACTCAAAAAGAAAATCATTTCTTTGATCACATAATACCAAAATCATCCCCAAACACGTTTAGCAAACATGTTATCACGAATCGATAAGTAGTATTATATATATATATATATATATATATATATATATATATATATATATATATATATATATATATATATATATATATTAGTTTTAAAGTATTGTTTTTTTAAAGTGAATTTGAGATTGTTATTGAAATTACTATTTTATTTACTGAATTTTTCTTATATATAATTACTTCAAATGTGATAAGCTCAACCTCAAATTTTCGAGCAACTTTGGAATCAAAGATATGATTGTTATTGATGGATATTAAACAATGGGTAATACTTCAAAATGATGATGACACTAATATTGATAATAAATCTGATATTGAAAATACTGACAAACAAGATTATGTACATTTTCAAGGGCATTAATTTATACGTGAGCATGCATTTCTAAATAGCGATATAGCAGATAAATTGACTAGCAACAATGATTACATACAATATTTTAATATTTCACACGAACAATATGAGAATGCAAATTTTGTTTGCTCGAGTGAGCACATCACCTCTACATAGGAAGGATATATTCCATCTAAGCTATTTGAAAATATGTTTTTTCGAACAAAGAGCGATCTTCAATGTGCTATCAGTTGCTAGTTAAAAATTAATAATGTGCAGTACAATATTGTTTACTCCAACAAGACTTGGCTAACAGTCATTTGTTTGCAACATATTCATCTCAGTAGACCGTGTCATTGACACATTCATGCATCTAGTAGGAAACGTCTTGGTGATGCTTGGAAAATTTCAAATATATCAACACAACACAGTTGCATTAATCCAAACATTATGTATGAACATACATAATGTACTCAAAATTTCTATCACAGTTTATTCTTCCATTTATCTGATAATAAAGGAGTCTGAAATTGAAAGATGTTATTAGCCAGGTTGAATTTAAGTTCAATATTAAAATATTACATGTTAAAATATGGGATGCTCGGAGGAAGGCCATTGGAGCAATATTTAGAAGTTGGAAAAAGTTATATTATTCACTATAGAAATTCATGAAAGCAAAATGTTATGTAATGAGAGGCTTTATTTATAAAATTTATGTTAGTCCATCAAACCAATTTTTAAGGACCTTTTGGGCTTTCAGTCTCTTCATTGAAAGATGGAATTATTGCTGACGAGTTCTCTTACTAGGTAATATTGAGGTAACTTATTGACAGCGGTTGACATCGATGCTGATAATGATATATTTTTATTAGCATTTTTTTAGTCTAAATGCAATGACTCTCAGTGGTGGGTTATAAATATATTGCATGAGACAATTTTGGCAGTTTCTTCAAGAAAATATTTATGTATAACTTCAGATCGATAAGTTGAGATTGTGACTATTTGTCATGATATATTTTCAGAGACAACACATATGCATTGCCTTGGACATTTGTGTGAGAACTGTATTAACAAACTTTGTAGAATGGGCATTTCATATGTTAAAATACTTTGTCAGAAGATGTATTAGGCAAGTAGCAACAATGACATTTAAGTAACCGATTCATATCAGATATAAGCAATATAAAGACAGAAGCATTAGATTGACTTGTGCAAAAAGATCCCATCAAATGAGGTTTATTACATGATAAAGGATTTAGATATAGAATAATGACAACAAATGCATATGAGTACTTCAATGGAGTCTTAAAACATGTAATAGAATTACTCATTCAAGCTTTGATATGTTTTATTTACTATATTGTTGTCAATTTTTTTCAAAAAGTGATCCAAAATTGTAGTGGAGTTGAAGAAAAAAATGAATCAATCTTTACTCAAAAAAATTACCATTAGCCTTCAGATATATGAGAATAAAGTTAAAAGAATGTCACACAAGCCCGCATAAACATGCACAAGTATGAAGTTTATGAAATTTCATGCCGTTCTTATAAAGTTTAGATAAATAACATTCAAAGTGCAACATTCAGATCTTAAGCCTCAAATATTTCATATTTTGTACTCTCTTGTGATTACAACATTATGACATTATCAATTTAATCACAATTTGCATGTTTTCTTGCATTATTTACTTCATAAATACAAAGAAATATGCATGGTCGAGTTTCATGTAATTCCAAATAAGTCTGAACGGGTGGATTTCAATACTGAACATAGTATTATCTAACTGCTTCCACCAACATCAAATTACAGTTCAGGTGACCACAAAAAAAGTGTTGCATCAACTCTATGGATGAGAATATGACATGTAGCTCTAGAATTTGTAGTTTGTGCAATATAGTGGGACACTATAAATCTACTTGTCAGTTGAACTTAAAAAATAATAAGTAAATTTGTTAAAACTTTATTAATTTAAATGTCGTCTTTTATAATTTATGTTCATGCATATTACTTAATGTTATTTTTGTAGGTAGTTAAGCTAATTGTTGTGATAAATAGCTCATGAGTTCAATGAGCCCTACCTAAGCTAACCTTCATTGAACATGTCAGCCACTGTTATTTTTGAAATTATAATTTATGTGCTAATGAAAAAAAATTATGTCTCCGTCCCTGCTCATAGGACATAGGGATCGCTTCACTCACTCTGCCTCGCTCTGGTGTTCCGCTTGGCCTCTCTCGTATCTCTAACACACTTGCTTATGACTTACTCTGCTCTGCCTCACTCTGTCTCTCTCCGACGCATTCGACCGCCAACCCCTTCGACAACCACCACCGCAGGCCACCGTCAATCAGTATCAATTGCCAACTACTCCTTGTGACGAAACAAAGTATAAAGCAATATACTAAGCAAAACTATTATTTTTGACGTTATGCCGACTCTGAACACGGTGCATTGAAGCCCCGACTATAACGTCTTCTTATGACCGCTCTTTACCGCGAAGCTGCAAGTCCTTCCACAAGCTGTAAGTTATAACTTGAGAGGTTGTGTAACCCATTTCCGCGACAATAGATTGTAAAAATCTTAAGATAATTCCTGTTATTTTCTATTATTTAAGTGTCTGCTAAGTTCTCGAGCAACGCTAATACGTTAATTAACCAACCTATCACCATGAATTTTCTTGCACGCATTAGCAGGTAGTTCAAATATAGCACGAGAATTATAACCGCTTTACCACCCAAAAAAAATAAAAAATAATAAAAAACCAATTCTCCGTAAAATCCCGACGTGAGGCCCACATCTCCTTCATAGGTTTTAGTTGATAGATGTAGTACTGTAAGTTGATCATAGATGTCGTAGTAGGAAGCTCCAGTAGCAGCTAGTCACATAGATCATCGTTGGTCACATACGTCCTAGTTGGTAGCCACAGTAGCGTCAATTGGCTACAGATGTCATAGTTGGAAATTGCACTAAAATTGAGCTAAACGGTCATAGTTGATCACATAGACTGTAGTTGGTAGTTGCAGTAGCATTAGTTGACCATATATGTCGTAGTTGGAAACTACAATCGCAGTTTGTCATATATGCCATCGTTAGTCATCTAAGCCGCAATTAGTAACTACAATAGTGTCAATTAATCATAAAGGTCGTAGTTGAAAGCTACAATAACAGTTAATCACATAAGCTGTGATTGATCACATTGGTCTTAGCTGATGGCTACAACAACGTTAGTTATCCACAAAGTCCATAGTTGGAAGTTGCAGTAACAGTTAGCCACATAAGTCGTAATTGGTCACGTAGACCATAGTTTGTAGTTGCAGTGGCATCAGTTGGTCATGTAATTGCAATTGGAAGCTACGATAACAGTTAGCCACATTGGTCGTAATTGATCGCGTGTCATAATTGATAATTGCAATAGCATTAGTGGCTATGAGTCTGTAGTTGGAAACTGTGGTAGCAATTAGCCACATTGTTATCGTTGGTCACATAATCCATAGTTGTTAATTACAGTAAAGTCAGCTAGTCCTAGAAGTCATAGTTGAAAGTTAAGAGTAGTAGTTAGCCAGCATCAGTTGATCATGAAAGTTGTTGTTGGAAGATGTAGTAGTAGTTAGCCATAAATACCGCAATTTGTCATGTAAACCGTAGTTGGTAGTTGTAGTGGCGTCAATTGGCTACATAAGACTTAGTTGGAAGCTACAGTAGCAGTTAGTCATATAGAATGTAGTTGAAAACTATAGTAGTAGTGGTCACATAGACCATAGTTGGGAGTACTAATAGTATCGTTGGCTACAGAGGTCGTAGTCAAAAACCACAGTAGTAATTGACCACTTGGGTCGTAGTTGATAGTTGCAATAGCATTAATTTGTCATAGAGATCATAGTAGGAAGCTATAATAGTTGATGGTTGCAGATCCAATTTTCTCCAATTTACTATTTTATACCAAAGAAATCACTTATCGGTATACGATGTAAAAATAAAAGTTCAGGAGTCAGGAGAAAGTCGATGTATTATGAATATGGTTGTAGTAAGTAGTTGGTAGGGAGTTGTCACCGAATCTTCAATACAACAGTGTTCTCTACACCATATTTGAAATATGTCATTACACTAAATTTGGGATACGTTATTACGCCATGTTCGGGATACATGGTTGCACTGTATTCGAGATTCGTCGTTACACAGTATTAGGGATACATCGTTACACCTTATTCAGAATATGTTATTAAACCATATTCGGAATATATCGTTAACAAATAGAGTTCGTCGACGACAACTAGCAAAGGGAGGCATCTGTGATCATTGGTGGCCGACGACCAGTGATGGACAAAGGTCGGCGACTATAGGGGTCAGAAGTTATCATCCGATCTCGGTCTAGAATAATACTGGAATTTGACTCCACCTCACCCCTCTCTTAAGTAAAGAGAGGGGGTCTGTTTATAAGCTCCAAGGGAGGAGTTTTTTGGTCAGTTGCAGAATAACTCTCATAATTACCTAATCAAATAGCTCACGTTGACCCCTCTTGATTATAGAAGATATTTTGATGATTTGGGGGCATTAATATCCTCAGAAATGAAAGATTTTGAGCTCGTTGGATTCCTATCGTCGATTTAATTTTATGTATGTCAAATTTGGAGTTCATTTGACCATTCAATTAACATTCTAAAGCCTCCGAATGTGTTTTATTAATGGCTCGATCTAAACTTGTTTTGGCTCGACTTGACCAAATTTTGATATCAGAAAATTGATATTGTCGAGATGGTCAGTTTGACTATAAGTTATTGAAACCAGGGTTCTGGGTGATCTTAAATTTGAATTTGGAATGATTATATATATGAGAGAATGAATTTTGTATTTTTTATGGCACATTCAAAACCTCCTAAATCTAAATATAAATAAACATAAGAATTGTGTAATACGAAGGTTACTTTCACTTTATTTTCTTACTATCATCAACTTAATTTCCATTCTACCCTAATTCCCAAATGAAATACCACAACAACTGCTCCAGAAAGCAACAGCAGCATCACCGGCAACAAAACCAAGACCCATGACCTCCAAGAATCATCTTCAAATAACAAGAAGAAAAAAATGGACTCAAAAATACCATACATCACAGCGAAAGGAGACAGACCACAAGGAAAGACTACCGCAGGGTTCTTATACAGATACACAAAGGCTGATGAGCTGAGTATAATGCGTGTTTGCCATGGCCTGAGCTTCTCGCCGGTAGAGTTTCTACGACATGCCGGAACTAGCCATACTTCAGAGCCGCTCCGACATATCGTCATTATGCCTTCGCCGGCGAGAAGGTAGTAGGAGATGACAGAGATGTAGTGATTGTTGTTGTAATTTGTTTGATTCATAAGTTTGTTAAGTCATGGTTATATGTTAAGTGTTTTGTTTAAAGTTGGTAGGTTTGGTTAAGTGAGTTATGTTGGTGGTATTCAATGGGAAGAATTGGTGAGATGTCTTATGGAGTCTGAATCAAGTAGTAGTTCATTTGCTACACTTCTGTGTGAGTTACAAGGTTAATTTTATGAGAAAATATTATGTGGAGCGGCTCGTACGTTCGGACGACGATGGTCCGGATGCGGCCTTAGTTCTTTTAAAAGTTAATTAATCGAAAATTTCCATATTGCCACATAATTTTTATGTAGTTATATATATAACACCTAAAATTTGATTTTTCCAATTATAATACTTTGGTGCTTTGAGTCTATAGACAAAAATGTGTTTTACTTTTTAAAAAATAATGAGGGTGATATTTTTTGACGTGATGTTAAAATTATAAGTGGTATGTATGTAAATATGAATGTTTAGGTGTTAGATAAGTAATACATTAGAATTGTGTGGTATTGGTATGTATGTAAATGACCCTTAATTTTATATAGTGAATATATTTTTCTTTACCTATAATATTTTCTTTTGTTATTTTTCAAAAATAATAATAAGAAGAAGAATAAGAGCAATTTCTTTTAATCAAATTTATGTGAAAGTGATAAAAAAATAATTGTGTGATTCTTTTGGTGAAAAATTGAGAATATGTGCCTAAAAAAAATTTCTGCAACAAGTAGAACATAAAACTACATAATATAAAATATTAAATTTTATTATTAATATTAAAAAGATTTCAAATTTCATATATTACATTAAACAAAAATTCTTTTTGTATAATATACAATAACAATGCATGAAGGCATGGTCAATTAGTTTGATGTGAATTCGAATGCGCACAAAACTACTAAAAATATTTGTTCTTGTTGACAAAAATTATTGCATCAGGAGTCTTGTTGCAGTTTTGCATCAGGACTCCAATCAAAATCTGTCACATGTACAAGCAGACCTCCCATGTATTAAATTGGGGGTATGTCTGTAAATGTTGCAGGCTCTGATCGGAGTCCTGATGTATAACTGCATAAGAACTCTTGATGCAACAATTTCTCCTTGTTGACATCTTTCACACTATAAATCAATGTATTGAGAGTAGCCAAGAACACTATAGATCTCCATATAGTCAAAAATCCACTTCACTTTTTATCTACAAGGCTATTAATTGGTTGCATGGCACAGTTTATGTACCACCTTGTGCACAGTTATATTAACTTTTTCTTAAAAAAAATAATTTCAATCTGATCATTTTTCTAAACCCTAACTTGACTCAATCAATAAAGCTTAATCCCTATAGCTTAGCTACATAATAATAATAATAATAATAATAATAATAATAATAATAATAATAATAATAATAAATCATATGGCTTAGCTCAACTGAACCAGTTAACCTCGATAGATTAACCCGAATGAGGGATCCGCATTGATTGAGTTGACTCAACCCTAACACTCAAAACCCTAATAAACAAAATAATTAATCTACTATAACAAGAGAAAATCCATCTTAAAGTCGTTTTGGGTCTTCTTCTTCTTCTAGTTCAGAGACAAATGTAAAACTAGAACAAGATAATTTCCTAATATTAATGAAAGTTCCTATTGAGGGTTATTCTCTTTATGTACAAAAGCTAGTTCAATGTGGTCCGATACCGAAACAGTGGTCAGAATACCAATCCCACCTCTTCGAACAATTATGGAACAATCAACAACGAAACCTCGATTCAGAAAAAGGTGTTAGATTCGGTACACAGAGACTTCTGGATGACACAAAATTTTGTCTTGTTGTCACTGAAGAACCCGATACAGAATGTGTAGAAGCACCCGACTATTCTGAAGAGCATTTGATTGGAGACGCACCGTCACAATTCGAAGAAGAAATTAAATCAATAGTTTTAATAAAATTTTGGCAATGACAATAAATTATTTTATAAAGAATTTTGCGATATCGTTTATCAGTGCTTATTATAAAGGTGTGAATTTTCTTTAAAAAAATCTTCCTACAAGTTGGTATGTAGATACCGATTTTGCCCAATCGATCTAAGGTTAAAATCAGTATTTATATATCGATTTTGTCAATTTTTTTTATTTTTGCATGATTTTTGTGCTCAAATTGAGTGTAAAATAGTTATTAAAATAATATTAATTTAAAATAAATATTATTTATTCTAGAAATATTGATTATAGAATAAAATTGCAAGACAAGAGAATATACATAAAATAAAATTAATAAGGCTTAAAACAATTTATTTTTGCAATGGATATTGGCATGAAACCAATTTCATTCTGTAACACTTGCTTTAATTTTCTATTTGGTTCCATTACTATCAATTAAGCTCAACAAATGACTAAGTTTGAGTTGTTTATTGTTCTTAAATATTTTTGTTAAAATATTATCTCCAATCATTGATTTTATTTATAGCCTTTAAAGTTTCATTTTAGTAAATTATTAATCAAATTACTGTAATATTTTAGTAAGATTATACCTTTTTTCTTCTCTTTAAAAATTTATATATCCTTATAAAATAATAACTAAAATAAAAATCACATATAAATATGAATTTTAGAAATATTTGCATATATTAGTTTAATTTATTATAAATAATGTTTTGAGTGAATAATGATTAGAAATTCTTATATCAGTAAATTTGTGCTTATTTACAATTTTAATTTATCTTAATTTTATTATTATTTCTTTTAAATATTTTTAAATTTTGGATATTTTAGTTTTAAAATATTATTAATGTCTTAAAATTATTTCAATTTCCTGATATATCATTATTACTATTTTTTATATTTAATAATAATAATAATAATAATAATAATAATAATAATAATAATAATAATAATATTATTATTATTATTATTATTATTATTATTATTATTATGATTATTTTTATTATTAATATTTTGTAACTTTTTTACTATTAAAACATTAATCAATATTTATTCTTATTAATAACACTTTTGGTTTTTTTCATAAAATTTTAATTTTTATTATTTTACAAATATTATCATTTATAGGACGCAATGGAGAAAAAGGATTCATGTAGCCGACCCCACTTAGTGGGATTAAGGCTTTGTTGTTGTTGTTGTTGTTGTACAAATATTATCATTTATATTTTTGGTTTATTTTTTTATTTAATAATTATTATTATTCTTAATTATAAAATCATTGATATTATTTTATAATTATAATTTTCTTTGTTTTTATTAATTAATATTATTATTAATTAACAATTATTAATATTATTTTATATTTTTTAGTTTTTTACTTTTTTTTTTTTTTTTTGGTGGTTCATGGTCTATCTCTTATAATTATTTTAATCATACTTGCGCTTAGAATAATGGCATTATTTATCCCTTAGAACCATGACCAATTAGTCCCAACACGAGCAAGTTAGCTCATTCCTTGCCCATAACCTTAAATTAGTGCCATAATTAACCTTCTCCACTCCACTTGAACCCAACCCAAAACCTTGTGTTACCTTAGACCAGCAACCAACTAAAACAGCCAACTCATTCTTGCTACTTCAAGGATCCCATGGCAATGAATGCCAAATCCTCATGTCAACCATAGAATATTCTGCCCGGACCCGAAGTCTAAGTGCTAACCCGAGCTCGCCACTGAACAGATCTCAATATCCTTTGTGCTCCAAGCTAATCTGACAAGAAGGCGATCGCTAATAGACAAATTAAAAGAAAATTTTGATCTCCATTATGCTCCACATAAGCCCCTAGCTTTAAGCATCAGGAACTCTTTGAAAGTTGAAGAGCAGCTTTTTATGCACAAACTAAGGTCCATGGAACCTCAAAGAGTAGATGTTAGTTGAAACATTGCTGTAAATGGAAGATAACTTCAGGACACACAGCACACCTAAATCTAATCAATGTCAAGGTATTGCAGCAGGAATCAACCAGCAAAGAGTACTGTTGAAAAATTGGCCACTCACTCTTTTTGTTCGTCCTTGGGTGCAGACGCCATGATTTGCTTATTTCCTTGCACCAATGTTTTCATCATCATCAGTTGATCAAAATCAATCTCCATATTGCCTGCATTCATCGAAGATCATCAGAGATCAAGCGGAAAACATGTGTCAAATATTCAAAAAGAGGCCGAAAGTCCTCACAACAGAGCAAACCGACAAATAATTTCAATAAATAGTGTCACCCAAAGGATCTACATTTCTAATAGGAACCGGCAAATACATGTACATACATTATACATACCATCCAATTCTTATGTATTTACATATCTAACACCCAAACTTTATTTTTTTACATTTAAGTACCAAAATCATTCATAACCAATTAACAATACCACCATTTACATAAATCTTTCATATTGAAATTTGAGTGTTAGATATGTGAATACATACGAATTGAGTAATATATACATAAATCTTCCAAACAATTTAACAACACTCAAGCATCATCACAGAAAAATACATTCGGGGTTGAAAATTTCCCCTTGTCACCAGTGATTATTAATTTATTATCTAATGAAGAAGAGGATCCCAAAATTGTGCATCCAGTTCAAGGAAACAGAGCAATAGCATAAGATTAAAAGCGCCATCTCTAACCTATATTTTAGCAGCAATGAAGTTTAGAGCAAATATTCCATACTCTACAAAAAAACAAGCTTATAAATAAAATTTTTAAAAAAAGGCTAAGATATCTGCTAAGGAGCTCCAAGAGTTGTAGAAATCCCGAGCTTATATGAAGAATAGCACCACTTTAGTTTTATTAATTGTTCTATGCGGGCGCAGGGACGCGCGGTAATGATCCGGAGCGGCCACCACGCGCAGCATTGGAGCCCAATTGATCAACCCTCTGATATCCTACATCGCCTCCTCGGTCGGAAACTCCGCCACTCCTTCCCCCTCTGTTCCCAAAATCAGCCCTGTTATTATAGTCTCCCCGTCCATAACCTCTCCCACCACCATAACTCCGACGACCCCTCATACCGTCACCACGGAACCCACCCCCTCTACCAGGTGCAAACCTTGCTCGGTTATTCACTGCAGTTTGAAAACAACAATTTACAAAATGACCATGCAAAAAAATAAATTAAAATGATTAAGATGCAGGCACTGTTAAAAATATGGAATGTTAGAAAGCTAATAGAGTTGTCTTGTTTAGAGGTGTTGTCATAAGAATATCATCAGATGCGTTTAATATTTATTATAGGAATGAATAACATTTAGAACTGAAATATATAAACAATATTCTTCTTTATTACTTTTCTTATTGTTCTCTTCCCACGGCCTTATATAGACATGCCTGGACTAGTACTATAATAAATCAAATAGAGATTTAGGCATTTATAATTTCTAATAAGAAGCATTAGTTTTAAATGCGGCGTGTGATGAGGAGCAATGAAGTTGCAGATCACTCTAATCTCTAAAAGAAACAAGCTTACATCATAAAACATGATCGAACAGGACCTGCACTACATCGGATTAATATTGTTTGCTCATCATATGTGCGTACCATGTTGTTTACTAGTTAAAATTTTTTTTTGTTAAATTTTGACCTCAAATATCATAGATCATTTCATAATATCAAAAAGTATTAAGACTTTGTAATAATTCTTGTGATATTTCTGCTGCCATTAACATTAGCGTGCATTTGTTTATGCTTTTGCTCTTAAAAGCTAGAAAAACCATCAATGCAAACAACATTTCTAAATTGAAAAGGTTTAGCTTGTAAACTGCAGTTACAATTTATGTTTTGGCTCGAGTTGCACTATCAGAGGTGAAAAGCTCCCCGGTACCAACAGTGGTACTAGGAAATGACCAGTGCATCTGGGCATCTGAGTTGTTAATTGGCCAACATTTTCTTAAAAAAATGTGAATCTAATTAACTAAAATGGTGTAGAAGACAACAAAGCAAGCTGCATGATTGGCTATCAGTAATGTAAATTCAAATTCAATACTTAATGAAGGGAATAAACATTTAGCATTCAGACATGCTTTCAACGTTATTGTTGATGAAGTACTAAGCTAACAAACATGCATCAATTATGTGTACCTCGTGAATCATTCGTTCTTTTTTCCTCAACATATGCTTGGCGACCACCAATCAATACAGGTGAAGCCTGAAAAAACACGAGGCTGAGTAAGAATTGAAAACTTGTGGTTATTGAAAATAAATTTATTTCTTGTCAAAAATATTTCTGAATGTGAGCAGACAGCCATTTCACCATAATTCATAAATAACAGCAGAGAAATCAGATGTAGATTAAGAGTTAAAAATTCTAGAATCCAAAAAATCATATTGCAAACAACAAAAAAAAATCAACAATCAATTTTTAAACCTTGAATAAATTGAAAATTATTCAACCACAGAGAGTTCGTTATATTCTGATAGTTTTAATTTCATCCGAAGAACCACAAATTAAGTTTCTTACATGCAGTGAGCAATTTATATTAGGACAGCCAAGAACGCATCTATATTAGCACACTAAAGCACTGGCTAGAACAAAAACATTCATAGAAATGCTTTCAACAGTTAAAAAAGAATGGTACCCCTTCACTCGAAGCTTTCAGTTTTCTTCAAGTATACATAGGGAAATATAAGTCGAGAATAAGAGTAGGCATCTTAGATTTGCGCAAGTCTATATATCAGATCATTCCCTCTTCAACTCCGCTATACAAGGCTAGTCTACAAAAAAAGATACCGAAAGGGTTACTTCTCGAGTCACAATTTGCCTTAGGACTAAGTAGAAGTCTAGCTGCTAATTTAGCTTCAAGAGACTATACAAAAATGATCTCATCTTATATCTGCTTTCCGTACCAGGTATGCAACATTCCTAGCTAATGTAAAACACAGCGTGCCAGAAGATTTATATGCAGTTGTCCTCGAAAATTAGATGCTAAATTAGAGGGGGAAAAATTAAAAAGAAGGAATTATGTACCTGCATAAACTAGCATTAGTGTATTATAAATTTCATAAAACAGACTGAAATTTACAAGCTGTGCAGAAGGTAAAGATAAGAAATATACAATTTCGTAATTATTTAGCTACTATGAATAAGTTTATTCCGTATCCCAGAATAAAGGAACCAGGTATCATGTTAAACCGATTCTCAGATATTTTAATTCTTGCATTAGCATAGGCAATATAGGAATTAGTTTAATCGATTCAAGAGTTATATTAATATCCTTTTGTTACGAGGGTGCCAAACCTAAAGGTAACTTTATCTTTTGTATGCCTAAGGACAATTTAGTCTTTTTTATTATTATTGCTAGGAATAAATATGTTTGTTATGTCTAGGGTTGTGTTGGATGCATGAGATTGAGTTGTGAGTCTTAAGTCTAGGGTTTGGGAGAGATTTCCTACCTCTCGAATTGTAGGAATTGGAAGAGATCACCTATGCCGCAAATTGTAGGTGCTTATCTTTTGTAATTGTGTGAGTTGTTTGAATTATTGAAGAAAATATTTTTGTTTGTCCTAATTTCTATGAAAAAGCATGTCGATTGTGACTTCGAATCATATCAAATTAGTATCAGAACAGTAGATCTTGCTAGGAAAGAGACAACGACAAAGATCAAGACGAACAAACATTCAAAGCTCACATCTAAGATGCGAAACTCCCTTTCTATTTGTGTGATTGTCGTAATGACTAGCAAGGAAGTTGCCGACTGGATCTCCTTTAGCTCCAGCCTCGATATCCAAGTGTGATTATAGCTAATTGAGAAGCCGCGTGGGGATCATGACTTACAGAGAGAGATGTGAAACTCCCTTTTTTTGTTCCAAATTGGGTGTCGGGAGCAGGCCTCAAATCAAAATCGTATCAACGTGGTACAAGCGTAAATTAGATTTGTTTAAAAATCAGCGACAGTATTTTAGGGTATAAAATTTTTTTATCATTGAGCTCGAATTTTTTTTTTTTGAAAACTGATGCCATCAAAAAAAGTAGATGAACAAAAGAAAAAATTGGAGAAAGAGATGAGTCAAATCAAATCTGTGCTAGAAGAAAGATCCGCCACCAAAGAGCAGAGGTCATCTTTTATGGAAAATTGACTGGAGGATCGATTTGAAAGTATGGGGAAAATTCGAGAGATGCTAAAGTGGTTCATTGAGGTGCAATCCAAGAATCGTCAACAGTTCAATTTACAAACCCTAACCAAAGGTTGACTGGAAAATCCGTGGCAAAGATCGAAAGGAAAAGAGATCGAATCTGAAAAACATGAGGGGAAAACATGCGCCATCACGAATGTCCTCTCAGGCCTCCTGTTAGGGGCGGATTAGAGATTTCTGATAGAGGTGGTTGAGCTGAAACCTAGAGAAGAGATTATGTCATAGGTTTTGAAAAGAACAAAGAAGAAGGGAGAGAAGCAGGGGAAGATATGGTTACGGTCGAAAAAAGGGGTTGTGCCCTCGATACATGGATGGAAACAACGGAGGAAGATGAAGTTGGCGTGGAGAAGTTAGATTTAGAAAGTTGAAGATGCCGATTTTCGAGGGGGAAGACGCACATGGGAGCGTGTACAGGGCAGAGCAATACTTCACAATGAATGGGTTAGATGGGGAGGAGAAACTCATGGTGGCAGGATAGTGTTTTGAGGGGAAAGCTTTAGCCTGGTTTTAGTGAAGAGATGCGAGATGCCTGATTCGTTCTTGGGATGAATTTATGGATTATTTGTTGGAAAATTTTCAAGTTATATGAGAAAGAGACTTACCTACATGAGCAATTCTATGCATTGACTAGGGAGGGGACAATCATGGAATACAGTGAGAAATTTGAACTATTGTCGGAATGATTTTGGGGAATTTTTGAAGTAGAACTGGAGGGTAATTCATGAAAGGCTTAAGGCCCAACATACGAACAAAACTCCGATTACTAAGACTATGGGGATTGAGGGAGATGATGGTGCTAGCCTAGATGGTGGAAGACCAGAACCATATGAAGAAAGCCAACAGGAACAACGCATATGGAGCGTCGTACGGAACGACTGCAACCATGCCAATGCCAAAAGTTCTAACAGTGTAAGTCCAGAGGGAGATTGCACGAGACACGAACAATGAACCACGACGGGAGAAACACTCAAGCATCTTACAAAGATAGCGATCCGGGAGAAGCGAGCCAACAGCTTATGTTTTCGGTGTGATAAGAAATTTACTCCAGGACACCGTTGCAAGGAAGAAGATTACAAATTCTCACATTGCAAGACGAGGAAGCAGGGAATGAAGAAATAGAGACAACTGTGTGGGATGAGAAATACACTCAATTTCTCCCACCTTGAGGACAATGTGTCTTTTGAGGGAGAGGTGTATTGTTACGAGGGCGCATAGCCTAAGGGCAAATTTGTCTTTCGTAAGCCTAAGGGCACTTTAGCCTTTTTTTATTAGGTATAAATGTGATTGTTATGTCTAGGGTTGGGTTGGATGCATGAGATTGAAATGTAAGTCTTAGGTCTAGTGTTTGGGAAATATTTCCTACCTCCCGAATTGTAGGAATTATAAGAGATTGCCTACCTCTACAATTGAAGGTGCATATCTTTTGTATTTGAGTTGTTTGAATTATTGAAGAAAATATTTGTGTTTGCCCTATTTTTTGTGAAAAAGCGTGTCGATCGTGATGTCGAATCGTATCAGGTTTCTATCACTGGAGATAGGTAAATAAGATTTATAGTTTAAAATTTCACACGGTATCAGAGCATTAGGCGTGGATCCTTCCTCTAACACCATCATTACATGATTGACAACTGTAAAGTCCTATATAACCAAAAACAATAAGGTCGACCTCTATTTCAGAGTTTCTGAAGTAATTCTTTACCAAAGTTCTTTTTGAAGCTACATGGTTTGACCTTAGCCAAGTATGACTGCATCTCACTGGCTTGAAAAGCAGTTTCTCTCATTGAATCATTTGCACGATCGTAGAGCTCAAGGTATACTATGATGACCAACTAGGGAACTATAACATGGCACTAGAATGAAAGTTCTCTGCCACAATGGCAACAGTAGTCCATTGAACAACAACCCACTTCCCATTACAGGACACAAATTGAATTGAACCAATTACAGCAATGGGCTCAATTTGTCATGACAATCATCTAAAAAAAATGCAAGGATGACTATCTCATTGGCATTTTTGGCTGTACAAGAAAGGAAGATCCAAAGTTCAGAGCTGGTCAAGTCCAAACTCAAAGCTGAATAGCTTTATTGTAACAGTCATCTAATGAGATAGTCCACTTTAGCCTCATGATTTTGTCCCCTTCATGTAACTTCCTGGGAGATCACCATCTTGAGAGTCCTCCAACACGAGCACACTTAACTATGGAGTTTCTAATCAAATTCCAACCATCACACCAAAATGAGTCTCGATGCTCAAGTGTTCGACTTTATTTTGCTTAAGAGGCATCACAATCTCTCCCACTTAAGAAATTGACGTCCTCATTAACTTTCTTAAACCAGAATCATATGTCACACAGACATGATTATAAAGGTGGCATCTATAGAATCAAAAGGTGGCTTCCACCATGTAGCACTTTATCTTATCTAGAGTTCAAGAGGTGACTCCCATGACGTATCACTTTGTTATGTATGACACTTAATCCCAAGCTAGTGTAATGCTCTGATACCATTTGTAACAGCCCAAAATCTCATCTATCGAGATATTATCCACTTTGGCCTAATGGCCTCACTGTTTAATCCCTTTAGTGTAAATTTTGAGGAGCCCGCCCATCCTGAGAGTGCTCTAGCACAAGCATGCTTAACTTCGGAGTTTCTGATGAAATTTCAACTATTACACAAAAAAATACCTTGATAATTAAGAGTTTAACTTCATTCTACTTGAGAAGCTTCAAATCCACAACAAGCGAAATAGGAGGATTTCTAACTCTATAATACTATAAATGAAATATGGGATATAGAAGAAAAAATCAGCTTCAAGATCAAAATCATACTACAATATGTTCACCAATCACATAATACATTAGCATTTTTGCTTGTCATGATAACACATCAATATATTCAAAAATATAATGGGGCTTGCCCTGAAGATGAAAAAAATATTGGGAGATTGTGGAAAATTAAACTGATATTTAGATTTTTGATGGGACTCAACTTAAAGAGACTCAATAAAGAATTTTGGGACGAAACCCTTTCCTATCATCCAAATGTTGACCTCCATACAAGATCCATTTCCGAGCGTGAATGAATGCAATGATGATGATTGAGAATAAGGAATGATGGTTGAACCATCATGCAAGTCAAGGTTGAAATGCCTCATTCGCGACCAAAGTCGCTTGGAAACACAACTCATTTTTAGAATACTTCATTGATGCATTTGAAGCACCTAAAATTCTTAAAAAGGAAACTCAACGAAATAATAAGCAAGAGATGCAGTGACACGTGGATCTAGTCCAAATTATTTTGCCACTAAAATTGCTCTATGTTGATGTATTTAATCATCGAAATTACCCGAGAATGAACATTCAATGATTCGAACGACCAAGTACGATGAAGATAATGGGTTATCGATGTGACGCATTCGATTTGAACTTCTACTGCCTCAATATTTGTCGACAATGTTTAAATGATCTCCAATTGCAAAATTGGTTAAAGGAGTAGGTTTGGAACGTCAAAATCACCGAAAAAAAGATAATTGTATTGTCAGATCTTGCACGTAAACCCACGACACGTAAATCAAGGCACTAAAATACAAATCTAAGTGCATTGTAAACAAGAAAATTAAGTAGGGTTCAAATTACATATTAAATCTTCCTAACATTATTATTTCTTTAATTTCACTAATTAAATTTAAAAATATAATTATAAATAAAAAAAAGAATTCTATTCGATCTAATCCCTCAATTGGTTGCCACCCAAATCTCATCTTATCACTACAATTAGTTGTCCACGCCACACATCCCATCTTGTTCTGATATTAAACAAAAGAAAAAACAATGACCTAAATAGAAACCCCTACTCAAAATCCCTTAACCTCATTCACCCGCTCCCAGTGCTCTCCACGGTCCACATGAACCCACATAAGGCACGTTGAGGCGGCGGTGCGATGTCACACCACAGTTTTTTTTGTTTCTCAAAATTATATTTTGTCTATGTTCTCAAAAAGCCACAGCTAAAAGTTGTGCTTTCCCACCAAACCTGGTTACCTACATGGCTGCTAGAAAGCTACGGTCTGACTTTTTTTCAAAAAAAAAAAAAAAAAAAAAAAAATGTAATAACCACCGCAGCTTTTTAAACAACAGAATCTTATTCAGCAGCTTCACAGCTGCTTCTTAAGACAGCTACAGCCGCCCCAAATAGACACTTAGTTGCCCAACCCAAAGCACATTCGCTTCTACCCTAACCATATAAACAAATTCCCTCCATTCCTCATGCAAGCTCCACTCTCCTTATTACAATGAATTATATTAATTTAAAATTAAACTTAATTAAATGAAATGCTAAATATAAGTACAGGAATTATATATATGATGTATATGTATTTAAATAACTGATTACATAAATCAAATTAAAATTAATTGTAATGGTACAAATCTTGAGTTTTCTATGAATGAAATCTTATATGAAAAAAAAAAGTTTTAACTATGGATCAAATCCTGTAAAAGATATTTTCAAAATTCAAAATCTTATATTGTCGTATCTCCGTACCCAAAATTCTTGTTGGTTGCTCATTCTTCTCATCGTTGTTTTGTCCCATCCGTCAAGTGAGTCCCTTTGGGACACAAATAAATAAATAAATAAATAAATAAATAACCAAAACTACCGAGCGCATACTTTCCTAATATTTGCACATCATGCTCATCTTCTACCACACAATCTCATCTTGCTCATTTCCTTCTCCCTAGTCGCTGCTACCTTCCCCGCTCCCATCTGAGTTCCTCCAACACCTGCTACTTGTCTCCCAATTCACCTATATTTCACTTGTTCAGCCACTATCCAGCTCTTACCCACTAACCGCTAGCTCAAAACACCTCATGTAGATTCTCTCCAAGTCTTCACCTGCAGCTACAACCATCTCTTTTCTTCAGTCCCAACCTGTCGAATCAAGCCCTTGGAGAATACTTGAGTCTGTACAGTGCATTTTCAGTTTGCAAACCTTTAATCTCTTTATCTAACCTCAAAAATCCAGTGGAATCTCCATGTACATCTCTTCCATTAAGTTACAATGAAAGAAGGTATTTTTCACATCAACTTGTTATAATCACAACTAGAATTTGTGGCCAAAGATAAAAGAACTCTCACCGATGCAAATGTTTCTTGATAATCCAATCCATATGTTTGTGTGTAGCCTGTTACAACTAAACTCGTCTTTTATCTCTATAAAGGCCTGTTTGATCCGTACTTCATGGAAAACACTCATTTGCATCACATTGCTTTTTTATTTTGTGGCAGCTCTACTATTTCCCATGTTTTGTTCTTCTCTAGTGATCCATCTCTATTCTCATAATTTCTCTCAATTCATAATCAAATAAAGCATCAGACGGTATTTGGAATTGGGATAAGGTTTAACTTGGCTACGAAATTTTTGCAATATGGAGAAAATTTGTGAAAAAAAATATCAATTTGGCCAATGAATATCTTGGAAGGTTAGTGCGCTATATTGCCCCTTTTCTTAAGGCAATGATAAGTCATTATCAAACAGAATGGTAGAGATATTGGATTTATGCATACCTAATTTTCAGTAGTAGTTGGTCTTTGGACTTGCATAAGATCAGGTTTTACATCTCTCCTTATCAAATCCATATGTGCAAACGTCATATAGCCAAGCTTTACATTGGCAGGAACTATTTTAACTTTTTCAGCATTTGATTCTTATAGGGGCAATTCGGGTTATAGGGATACCCCTTGTGAAAGTGATTTGAACTTCTAAAAAGAGTAAGGTTCAGAGAATGGTAGGTCAAGAGTGAGTAATTTTTTTGCTTTATCATTCCCAATAAATCTATACTCCCCCTGAAGATAAGACCAAGAGAAAAAAATTGGCCTTCCTTACAAATAATATTAACATAGAACACCTTTATTTTATTTTATTTTATTTTATTTTATTTATTTATTATTATTTTTGTTTTTGTAGGTGGGTGATATCACTTGTAGCCTTTTTGTGTTTGAAAATACCCCACAAAAATACTCTATTGCATGTGGATCTAATTTCTCTCCGTTATGGCCAGACAACCAAATACTCAAGAAATAAGATTATTGAGGTTCGAATATTATTATGATAAAATAGGGTGAGTTG
Source organism: Papilionanthe hookeriana x Papilionanthe teres (assembly GCA_022702705.1). NCBI lineage: Eukaryota > Viridiplantae > Streptophyta > Magnoliopsida > Asparagales > Orchidaceae > Papilionanthe > Papilionanthe hookeriana x Papilionanthe teres. Next base: position 150,877,705 of record CM040422.1, on the reverse strand, counting down.
CATAAGGGCTTGCTTGGCCAATACTTTGGAGGGCAGATGACTTATAATGTGAGTTGCAGTGAGGACAGCTTGCTCCCAGTATGAATTTGGAAACCGATTTTGGAAGAGCAATGCAGAAGTTGTGACAAATAAATGATCATTTTTTTCTCTCTACAATCTCATTCTGTTGAGGAGCATCTATGCAAGATGACATATAGTATCCCTTCTTGTAGAAAATATTATGAAAGAGAACGGTTAAAATAATCCCTGAGATTATCAAGTTGGAACCTTTTTACTTTGACACCAAATTAATTATGTGTCATAACAAGGAAGTTTGGAAGGATAGTGGTAACATCGGACCAACGTTTTAGAAGAAAACTCCGCGATACTAGTGCAATCAACGATGAAAGAAACAAATTACCAAGCTCCTATAACATTGGAGATTTTAGAGGGCCCCACATATCAATGTGAAAAGAAAAAAGGAAAATAACTTCTATTATTGCTGACTAAAAAGAAGCCCTTTCATGTCTAGCAAATTCAAAAACATTATAATGAAAATTCTTTAAATTAACACTTTTAAACAAAGAATGGAACATTAATTTTAAAATAATAAATAAAGAATGACCAAAACAAAAAAGTTGATGCCAAATGATATCATTATTTGAAATAGAAAATAAGACACCGAGAAAACATGCTTGATAGTAGGTATGTGGCTGATGTAGCAAGATAGTAGATAAAGCCCTTTTTCCTTCACAAATCTGATCCTCTTCCCTGAAACATGTTACTTAAATACAGAACAAAAGTGCTAAAACAAGATATTACGATTCATATTCTGAGTTGGTCTGTGAATAGATAGAAGACTAGTGGACAATTTGAAAATATGAAGTACATCTTTTAATAACAAAGCCATGCTCAACTGAATGTGAACAACACCAGCCAATATGGTAACAGAATCATCGATGAAGACAATTTCCCTATTACTACGACAAGATGAATTGTTGTTAAATGAACTGAGAAAGGTGTCATTTGATATGTGGTTCTCGAGTCAATGTGCTAAGAGTCATGTATAAACTAATCTAGACATGTAATCTTTGAAAGAGAGACTTACCAGAGAATGCTATGGAATAGAAGCCATTGGGTTGCTCGAATTACCCTAATAAACTTTAAAGTTTATCAATCTTGACTTGATTAAGGTGGTTGGTAATATCTAGGAGTTTCATTTCGTGATTAAAACTTGATGAACTTGCTACTGAATTATTTTAACACTCCACTGGTTCCATTCTCTTTTCCATGCAACTTTCAAAAGTGATGCTTGGTATGTCTCTACTTCTTACGGTAGTTGCACGAAAAGATTATCTCGCGTCTCCTTAATTTTATTTTGATTTGTGTTCTCTTGTGAAACCCTGATAGATACTTCAATTGTCACTAGTTCAGGCATAATGTCTTTTTGACTCTCCTCAGCCCCAAAAAAATAGATAATAATGACGAGACATCTTCCATGCCAAAAAGCTGTATCTGAAAGGGATCAAATTCTACATTTAGGCCAACTAAAAAATCATACACTTGATAGTTGTATCTGAATAGATAATAATGATGAGGCATCTTCCATGCCAAAAAGTTGTATCTGAACGTGATCAAATTCTACATTTAGGCCAACTAAAAAATCATACACTTGATATTTCTCAAAAAATTTCTTCAGGATCGCATCATCCTCGACGCAATTTATCTCAAGGACCACACAATTGTCGAGCTCATTCCATAGATTTTGCAACATGTTCACATATTTTGTTACCGTTTTGATGCCCTATTTCATAGAAATAATCTTCATTTTGACTTCCTAAATGCCAACAATAAATTTGCACTTCAAGCACATTTGTTGGACATCCAAAATATTCCAAATACCTTTTGCAGATGTGACAAACATACATGTATCACAAATTTTCGGCATCAGTGTCATTGAAATCCACATATAATCATGGAGTCCTCTTCATCCCGGGCATCGAAATTTGGATCACCTTGTTTTGGTTTTGTGTCGAGAAGATGTCAAAATTTTCTTTTGCTTTTTAAGTAGGGACAAACTAGTTGAGACCATTTGAAGTAATTCTGACAATCTAGTCTGCGAGAGTGATGTATATTTTGTATTTTATCAGGAGGAAGATGAGTTTTTTGTGCTCCTTGAGATCAAATATTTGCTTCAACAATCTCAGACATTACAAATTAATAAAAAAAATACCGGTTGCGAAGGCTAACACAACATAAAGAAGAAAGAAAAAGAATTTAGGCAATTAAAAGCAACAATAAATAGATAGTAAAGGTCTAGAAAGAGCGAACAGAAACATGGCAATGAAGGCCAAAAAATTCCTAGAGGCATGTAAACCTAAGGCTTTGATATCATGACAAGAAACATGGAATAAAATTTTCTCGTATTTTTCATTATGCACAATAACAATTACATATACATTGTAAATTGGCTATATATAGAAACAAAAAGGGAAAGAATAAAACTAAAATATTCTATTTTTAAACTGGAACCCCACATAAATGGATTTTCACAAAAGTTGTTTTCCTAATAATTATAAAATCTGACATTATGCTAAAATAACAGTCCACTTTCCAACATCTTCAAATAACCATGGAGAACAACATCTAAGCATCCATTTATTCAAGATGTAAAACTTCTACTTCTATAATGTTTAGCACTTAATGAGCAATTGTTACTTTAACTATATGACAAAATATCTATGTAAAATTTATTCCTGCTTTTTATTGAAACACGTTTATAGCGAGCCTTGCCTTACACTTCTTTGTTCGTGTGTGTACTTCATTTATTTTATATACCCATTTTTTTTTGTGACATATTGTATTTGGGTAGTTTAGCTAGTGTTAACGTGTCATCTTATAAAAAATTTGACTCTTATTTCATTTAACATTATAACACTCAAGCTCCCACACTTCTGCAAGCAACGGATAATAGCTACGTAACTTGTGATCTTTTTATAACCTTTTAACTTGGGACGCCTGTATTAGGTTTAGTTGCTTTTAAATTTTCATAGGATTTTCCTATCCTTATTTTGGACAGGTCCCTCCTATAGTTCAATATGCTCTGGAGTTGAGGTTTCTTTTACAATAAAAGTTAAACTTTCTTTATATAATACAAATTCATAGAGGATGTCATTTCTACTTCTAATAAATATTTACCTTCACTATCCCAAAATCTATATTATAACTCATTTCCACAATATCTAATGTTAAGTAAAACTTTTTGGACTTTAAGTGAAAGATTAATTCTGCTGATATGCTCAACATAAATATATAATAGCTAGCTAAGACTATCAAATGTGAAAAACATACCTACTTGCATGTCCACACTTCTCTTAGAAGCCCAAATTTGAAAGCATTTGGTGGTCTTCGATTGATTAGACATAATATTATGTATAATGCATTAGTCCATTGGGCCTTGGAAAGGCCTGCATGCATTCTGAGACTACTAGCAAATTCAATGAGAGTTTCATTCACCCTCTCAACTAGTTTATTTCATCATGAAATTTCTAGAGTTGTCCTCTCCATAGAAATATCATAAGTGTACTAGTGTTCTCGAATTCTATAGAGATATGCCCCACCATTGTCTAATCATAAGCACTTGATTTTGTTTCCAATTTTATTCTCCACTAGAATTTCCCACTTCACAAATGTTGCAAATACATCAAATTTACTTTTAATAAAATAAATGAATACCTAATAGTGTTATCATCTATGAAAATGATGTAATGATCCTTCCAGGGGAAGGGGGATGGACTCCATAAATCCCGAGTACTAGAGCCAACATTTTGGTCTTAAATTCTCTCCTAACCATAGAAAAACTGGCACACCTTTGTCTGCCTAAACTACAATATTCACATCAGGTAGAATCAATAGACTTTAATATTGGGAAATTGCCCTTCGCATTGAGAATCTTTTTGGCCCTTCTAACTGAGATAAGCCTTTGATGTCATAGATTTAAATTTGTATTTGCACTGAGGCTATCAATGTGTTAGTAGTGGTTGAATAAATAGTGGCTACCTTGTTGTCTCAATAATTACCAAACCAACTTTTATCACTTTCGAAGTATTGCTATTAAAAATAGCATGACACCCTTCTGTAGCTAATTATTGTTATTATGTGGAGCGCCCCAACACTCGGAAGATGGCGTCGCATGGACCAGTCCAAGGTCAGAAATCCAAGGGCAGGACTGCAGCGCCTTGAAGTCAATGGCCCAGCATCAGTCAGAGCGACGCTATCGTGGCGCCTCAGCGCCAATAACCAATTTTGAGCAGATCTTCGATTAAAAGTTTGGTTTCACTAATTGAAATGGATGCAGATTTGATTTCTCTTTTGTAAATAAGAGAAAAAGAGCATTCTAAAGTGTTCCAAAGTGTGAAGAGGCTTGAGTGTGGTGTAATTTATATAATTCTCCTCATTTTATTCATAGTGGATTTCTTGGTGTGGTGTGGCTTCGTGGTTTTTTTCTCGTTCTCAGTTTTCCATGTTAAATCTTGTGTTCACTGTGTTTTCTTATTTTGTGTACTTCTATTCTAAGTTTTGTTTTGGATCTCTCAAATCAGTTTTCGCATCTCCCCCTAATAAGTATCCAATAAAGATTAAATTTCTTTGGAAGCAAGGGACATGCTTTGTAAGAATTTCACTCCTATTTCAATTATTTAATTTGTTCATGATGCATTACATCTCTATGAGGTTTCAGTATTTCAACCCATTTACCTTAAATATTCTTCATCACTTTAGGAATATTTTTGTTTTAAAGATTATTGTCTTTAAATCTATCTTGAATCTACTTGGGCAAGTTCATTAGCGGGCTTCTCAGCTTTTGCTTGTGTCATGGGTTGTAAGGTGGACAGTTACATTCAAATATCTTGGGAGTTCCTTTGAGTTCTAATAGGATTCATATCAGTAATGAATGATTAAATTCAAAGCCTGCTACTAAAAAAGATGGATTCTTCTATAAATATAGGAAACTCACTCTATTAAAATTGTTCATTCTTCTATTCCCATATATTATCTTTCTTTCAATGGATTCCAATACGAGTTATCAACAAAACTGATGTTATTAGAACAATCTTCTTTGGAAAGAGTGCATAAAATGCTAAGGATATAAGTTTACTTAGTAAGAATTTTATTTGCAGGTCCAATAAGTATGGAGGTTTGGTGTTGTTAATGTTAGAACTTTCAACATTTATCTTCTTGGGAAATGTATTTGAAAGCATATTCATGCTTATAATCACTCATTTGCTGCTACTATCAGTCGTGACAGTTTAAGAAACAACAACAACAACAACAACAAAGCCTTAATCCCACTAAGTGGGGTCGGCTACATGAATCCTTTTTCTCTATTGCGTCCTATTTAGTGTCAAATTTTCATTTAATTCTAATAAATTAAGATCATTTTTTATGCAATAAGCCCAAGTTTTCCTAGATCTACCTCTGTCTTTCTTAACATAAGTTGCATCTAAAATATCTACTCTCCTAATCGGATCATTAGGTGGTCGACGTTTAATGTGACCAAACCATCTAAGGTGACTCTCTCTAATTTTATCAATCACTGGTGTAACACCAACCCTATTACGGATATATTCATTTCGTATTTTGTCTCTAAGTGTAAAGCCACTATCCACCTAATCATTCTCATCTCGGCAACACTTAACGTAACATTATGCTTCTCTTTTAAAGGCCAACATTCAGTACCATAGAGCCTTGCAGGTCTCACCACCATCTTATAAAATTTTCCTTTCAGTCTAAGCGGTACTTTTCAATCACACAATAGGCCGGACGCATTCCTCCACTTCAACCAACCAACCTAAATTCTACTATTAACATCCCCATCTATATCACCATCGCTTTGAACAATGGACCCGAGATATCTAAATCGTTCAAACCTTTTAATAATTTGATCACCCAAAGTTACACTTCTGTCACTAGACTTACTATTACTAAAATTACATTCCATGTATTCAGTTTTAGTTCTACTCAAACGAAGACCTTTAGACTCCAAAGTAGACCTTCATAATTCAAGTTTTTCCTGGGCTTTTCTCTCGTCTTATCCACGAGGAGGATATCATCAGCAAAAAGCATACATCAAGGTACATCCTCTTGTAAATACCCAGTAAGACCATCCATAAATAAAGCAAAAAGATATGGGCTTAAAGCCGAGCCTTGATGTAAACCAACAAAAATAGTAAAATATTTGGTCAATCCTCCTTCAGTTTGAACACATGTAACAGCTCTAGCATACATATCTTTAATGACTTGAATGTAAGTCATATCCACACCTTTCTTCTCAAGGACTCTCCAAAGAACATCTCTAGCAACCTTATCGTAAGCTTTTTTCTAAATCAATAAAAATCAAATGTAGATCCTACTTATTATCTCTGTACTTCTCCATCAAACCTCTCAATAAATATATAGCTTCCATAGTAGACCTGCCCGACATAAATCCAAATTGATTATGAAAAACCTTGGTAATACGACTTAACCAAAGTTCAATTACCCTCTCCCATAATTTTAAAGTATGACACATCAATTTAATTCCTCTATAATTTGCACACTATTGTGCATCACCTTTATTCTTAAAAATGGGGACAAAATGCTTTTCCTCCACTCCTAAGAGAACTTTTTAGTTTTTAAAATAATATTAAAAAGTTTAGTAAGCCAAGAAACCCCCAAATCACCTAAACATTTTCATACTTCAATCGGGATATCATCAAGTTCTACCGACTGTCCAACCTTGGTTTTCTTTAAAGCATCCTCAACTTTTTTTTACTAATGCGACGGTAAAAATGAAAAGTTTTATTATTATTAACGATATTAAGATCACTAAGGTCGATCGTATTTTCAGCATCTTCATTAAAAAGTTTATCAAAATAACTCACCCACCTATGTTGAATATTTAGATCCTCCTTATTATTAACGATATTAAGATCACTAAGGTTCTACCACTTTTTTATTTTATCTTTAATACACTTTACTTGAGTTAAATCTTTAATTTTCTTTTCTCTTTGTTTGGCTAGTTTATACATATATTTTTCACCGTCTTTAATATCTAACATGTTATAAAGATCACTAAAAGCTGAAAATTTAACGTCACAAATTATTCTTTAGATTCCACGTAGTAGTTTTATATTTTTCTCGCTCTCTACGACTTTACGTTTAAACAAATTTTTATAACAAAGCTTCTTATATTTCATCTTTTCTTGCACATTATTATTCCACCACCAATTATTTTTATTTATAAAAATTTTTTCTTTTGATTCTCCAAGTACATCTTTAGCCACTTGTTTAATAGTACTAGTTAATTTTTTTCACATAGCATTTGCGTCTTAATGGGCATCCCAAATATTTAAATCTTGAATTTTACTCATAAAAATAATTTTATTTGGGTCTTTTAGGTGCCCCCATCTAATTCTACGATGTTGAATCATAGTATTTTTTATTTTACAACTCTTCATCTTAAAAATTAGAACTAATAATCGATGTTTGGTACATAATTCCTCACTTGGAATGACCTCACAATCCTTACAATCTCGACGATCTCTTCTTCTCATAAGAAAATAATCAATTTGTGTTTTATTAGAACCATTCTTATAAGTAATAAGATGCTCATCTCTTTTCTTGAATAAAGTATTAGTAATAATCATATCATACGCTAAAGCAAAATCTAAAATGACTCTACGTTAACTTCATTAATCGCTCCATAACTGTAGTAATCATCATGAATATTTCGAAATCTTCTACCACTCTATCGACATGTCCATTTAAATCTCCTCCAATAAAAATTTTTTCTTCGAGAGTATCGAGTGTATTAAATCTTTTAAATCATTCTAAAATTTATCTTTAGTACTATATCTAAACCAACTTGACGAGCATATGCACTTATAATATTAAAAATTTTAGTATCAATAATAATCTTAAGTGCTATAATTCTATATTTTGCTGCAAAATAGCTTCCATTCGTTCATCTTTTAATAGAAATGTCAATAAGATTTCTCTAATAGTCTTCAAAATAGAGAAATTGAACAATGGTCCTAAAAGCAAAACAAATAGAAGAGAATCATTTTCTTTCTTACTTAATACCTTACAAGATGCATCTTCTTATAGGAATACCACCTCATAAATAAGGAAAGAACCTAATTGCTAACAGTTATATACTATTTAATTACATTAACAATTATACCATATTTGTATAGATACACAATAATCCATAAAAGGAGAAAACTTTAATGCAATAAATTAAATAGGATTTTCAACATTCCCCCTCAAGTTGGCATGAAAATGTTTTTTAGAGCTAACTTGCACACTAAACTGTCGAACTGTCTCTTGTGAAGATCCTTCGTTAGAATATTTGTTGTTTTGTTGTGGGAAGGAACATACACCATGCAGATATCTCCGCTGTCAATTTTTTCTTTGATAAAGTGTTTGTCTATCTCTATGTGCTTTGTTCGATCATGAAGGACAGGATTGTTGGCAACGACAATTGCGGTTATTATCACGATGACATCTTCGTAGGTGGTGGACTATGAATTTTTAACTCCTTCGAATTCTTCTAATCCATGAACTTCGCATATCCCGTGAGCTACGGATCCGGATTCGAACTGCAACATTGTTTTTGCTACGACACTTTGCTTCTTACTCCTCCAAGTTACTAAGTTTCCTCCTAGAAAAGTACAGTACCCTGAGGTTGACCGTCTATCTGTAACACTCTCAGCCCAATCTGTGTTTGTATATGCTTCTATTTGTATGTCCTCATTTTTCTTGAATAGTAGTCCTTTTCCAGGCGTTCCTTTCAGATATCTAAGGATCTGATATACTGCCTCCAAGTGATGAGCATTTGGAGAGTGCATAAACTGGCTTACTGTACTAACAGCAAAAGCTATATCATGATGAGTGTGTGAAAGGTAGATTAGCCTTCCTACCAATCTCTGATATTGTTCTTTATTAACATCATCTATTTCATTTGTTACTTGTAACCTTTTATTTGGTTCAATCAGGGTTTCAGCTGCTTTGCATCCCAGCATTCCGGTTTCACTGAGTAGGTACAGTATATACTTCCGTTGGCTAATGTAAATCCCTTCCTTTGATCTGGCAAATTCAATGCCAAGAAAGTACATTACCGGCCCCAGATTTTTTATCTCAAATTCTATGGCCAATCTTTCTTTCAATGTCTCAATTTCCTTAGTGTGATCTCCTGTTAGGATAATATCATCGACATAGACAATAAGTATAGCAAGTTTACCTGTTTTGGAATGTTTGTAGAACATAGTATGATCAGCCTAACTCTGAGCATATCCATACTTTTTAATCACCTTTCCAAATCTCTCAAACCAGGCGCGGAGAGATTGCTTGAGCCCATACAAGGATTTCTTCAATTTGCATACCTTGTCTTCTCCAAACTTCTTCTCAAATCGTGGTGGAAGATCCAAGAATACCTCCTCTTCTAATTCACCATTTAGAAAGGTGTTTCTAACGTCGAGCTGATGTACGGACCAATCACGGTTTGCTACCATGGATAGTAGAACACGAATAGAATTTATCTTGGCTACCGGAGCAAATGTCTCCTTATAGTCAATTCCTTGAGTCTGTGTGAATCCTTTCGCTACTAGTCGTGTTTTATATCTTTCTACACTCCTATCAGCTTTGACTTTAACAGTGAAGACCCGTTTACACCCAACAGTGCACTTGTCTCTTGGCAACGTGACAATTTCCCAGGTTTCATTTTTTAACAGATCGTCAATTTCTTCATTTACTGTCATTCTCCAATTCAGATTACTAAGTGCTTCATGTATTGTTCTAGGTTCAAACATGTTAGAAATTTTTGACAAAAAAACTTGATGTTTGTGTGAGATTGTTTTGTAGGATAAATATTTTGTAATGGTATGTTTGGTAGAAAAAGAATGTGTTCCTTTCCTAAAGGCTATAGGAAGATCCAGATTCATAACTTCTGGATTTTGAGCTTCTGTTGATGTAACAATGAGATCTGGATTGGAAATTACCTGTGTTTCTTGAGGACCATCATTCGGTTCTTATGAATGGAAGGGAGCTAAAGATTCAATTTGGACATTTTTCCTTCTATGAAATATCTTCCTTGAATATACTAGCGGTTTAGTTGTCTTATCCTGCAGTATTTCTCCCCGTGTTAGACAAGATAATTTCTGGTATCTTTTGACTAGAATTTTCCTGGTTTTTATCATTTTCAACAACTATCTCAGATTCATTTTTATTAAGAACTTCAGATGTTAGAACAATTCTAAGTAAAGGATCAGAAATGTGCCAAAAATCATCTTCCTCATCCGTATTATACTCCCCCTGAAGAGGGTTTTTGTGAAAGAAAGAAATTTTTTCCATGAAGATCACATCCATGCTGATGTAAGTTTTTTTTGTGATAGGATTAAAACACTTGTAACCCCTTTTGTTTAAGCTATATCCAAGAAAAATGAATGTTTCAGAGTTTGGGTCTAATTTGATTCGGAATATGAACAAAACATGTGCATCCAAAAATTTTTAAAGAAATATTTGAAGACATTCGTAGATTTGAAAAACTGTTTTTTAGTTTGTTTAGAGTAATATATTGTAAAACACGAGTAAGCATTTGATTTATTAAATACGATGTTATTAAAATAGCATCCCGCCATAAATATTTAGGAACGTTCATTGAAAACATCATTGTCCGAGCAACTTCAAGTAAATGTCTATTTTTCCTTTCAGCAATTTCAATTTGTTGTGGAGTATCACGACATGTAGATTGATGAATTATGTCTTTGTTTCTTAAAAATACCCCCAGATATTCATTAAAGTATTCAGTTCTATTGTCTGATCTAAGAATGCATATTTTTGTTTCAAATTGAGTTTTGATCATGTTGTAAAAATCATGGAATATTTTTTCGACTTCTAATTTTTTGTTTATGAAATAGACCCAACATATTCTAGTGTGATCATCAATAAAAGTTACAAAACCCCTTTTTCTAGATAAAGTTTTGATTTTTGAAGGTCCCCAAATATCACTATGAATCAAACAACAAGGTTTAGACGGATAATATGATTTTGGAGCAAGATTTATGCGATGACTTTTTGTCAAATAACATGTTTCACATTGAAGTAAGGTACAATTAACACTCTTAAACATATGAGGAAACAAATGTTTTAAATAAAAAAAACTTGGATGGCCTAGTCTATGATGTCATTCCATTATTTTTTCTAATGCAGGGTTTGAACTTATACAGTTGTAAGCTTGAACCTTTATATTACTAGGAATAGTGTCGACAAAGTAGTAAAGTCCTATCTCTTTAGCTCTCCCAATCGTCATTCCCGACTTCTGGTCTTGAAAAACACAAGAAGATTCACAAAAAAATACACGGCAGTTAGAATCTTTTGAAATTTTGCTGACGGATAGAAGGTTACATCTGAGTTATGGAACATGGAGTACATATTTAAGGTCTATATTTTTGGACAGGTTAATGTTGCCTTTTCCAGCAATAGAAGAGAAACTACCGTCCGTAATACGAATTTTTTCATGGCCAAAACATGGGTTGTATGAATAAAATAAATGGTGTAGATTTGTCATGTGATCAAAATCTCCAGAGTCAATAATCCAAGAGTTTAAATCTCTACCTGCATGTACCATAGAACACTTGGAGTACCAGTAGCTAAAATGGGGTTTAGCAGATTCAGGAGTTGATCGATTTGCTCCTTGCTGAATGGGTTGATATGTTCTGCAGCAGTGTTTGCGGTAGGTGGCTGACGCTTGTTCCGTGGCTTCCAATCAGCAAGCTTCCCGTGGAGATACCGGCAGGTTTCTTTAGTGCGTTGTGGCTTGTTGCAATGATCACACCACACCCGGGTTTTCTCCTCGTTCTTTAGTGGATGTGGAACATTCCGCTTGCTAATATGAACTTCAGAGTTGAATGTTGAGGTCTCAGGTATGTTGGTAGGAGTGGATTTCTTATTGAGTCTTACTCGTCTTCGAGTTTCTGCACGGCGAACTTCCGAGAAGGCTTCGTGGATTGATGGTAGGGGACTTCTCCCAATGATTCTACCCCTTACCTCGTCAAAATCCTCATTAAGACCAGCAAGAAATTTAAAATTCTATTTGCATCAATAATGGTCTTATACCTACTAGCATCGTCATGGCACTTCCACTCTTGATCATTAAATAAGTCTAGATATTGTCATATTCTCTTCAAAGAATTAAAGTATTTTGTGACAGAATCATTACCTTGACGAATATCACCGAGTTTTAAAGAGAGTTCATAAACCTGAGATTGTTTACCTGTATCTGAATGCATTTGGGTCACATTCTCCCAGAGTTCTTTGGCAGTAGAGTAACACATGTACTTTGCGCCTATCTCATCTTCCATAGAGTTCACCAGCCAGGTCATTATCATGGAATTTCGGCATCTCAGATGGCATGGGATGGATCTGCAGTGGTTGGCTCACTTTCTTCCCCTGTTAGGTAGCCTATCTTTCCTCTTCCTCTAATGTACATCCTCACCGATTGTGACCAGCGTAGAAAGTTATCACCATTGAGTTGGATTGTGGTGATTTGAACTGGATGACTTTCGGTGGTTCTAGAGGAGAGTGGTGCGGAAGCCGACGACAGGGTGGAGAAATGAGTGGAGGTAGCAGAATTTTCAGACATGATAAGAGGAAGTGTTTGCTCACGATTGGACAAGGAGACGGCTCGAGTTTCAGGTAAATCAAGTGTGGGAGAAGATGAATGCTGGAGTTCGAAGTTTCTGTAGCCCGCGATCCCGTCGTCAGATTCTCTGTGTCGCGATTTGTAGGTCGTGATCCCGTCGTTTCCTTCAAAGGTTGCGTGTCGCGATCCGCAATCCCGTCGTCTTCTTCCCAGTTCACTAGGTTTGGCTTACGAAGATATGGGCGGCGAGCTCTGCAGAGGAAGGGGATTGGGATGGAGAGTTTATTTCGGAGCGAATATTCCTGCTCTGATACCATAAAAGCAGAAACAAATAGAAGATAATTCTTTTCTTTCTTGCTTGATGTCTTACAAGATACATCTTCTTATAGGAATACCACCTCCTAGATAAGGAAAGAACCTAATTGCTAATAGCTATACTCTATTTAAATACATTAACAATTATACCATATTTGTACAGATACACAATAATCCAAAAAAGGAGAAAAGATTAATGCAATAAGTTAAATAGGATTTTCAACAGGTCCTTACAGAAGATTTTGAAAAGATAAATGGCTCCAGCATTGCTCCTTAAGCAGTTAAATTTTGTGTTCTCTTTCAACTTGGAATGTTGACAGAAGTATCAACTCCCAATATGTCCCTACTTGTTTGGTGTTCTAAGTGGAAAATAAATATCCCTAATTTCTTCCAAAACAACGTGGCTCACCACTATTCTTTTCTTGTTAATGTTGGTGCTGATAATTTTAAGGAAAATCTCATTACGATCGATCGATCACCAAGAGGTTATTCTATTAATTCCCTATAATATTTGTTGTCAATGGAGTAATACTTACTAGTTATTATTGCAGTTGGATCTGATTGAATAAAGCATAAAGTCTTCATTTGGACATTGTCCTTTGCAACTAGGCCTGTCAAAAAAGCTTGTTATTCGCAAATAGCTCGTGTTTGGCTCGTTAAATAGCTCGTATTTGAATCGTTCGTTAAGTAAATGAATCCAACACAAACAAATTATTTAGCTCAAATTTCCGAACACGAATAACTCTTTGTTCAATCGTGTTCGGCTCGTTTCAGCTCGAAATAAATAAATTATTAATATTATTTATATAATAATATATTACATATATTTATATCAAAATTTAAATCATAACAGCTTATGTGGTCAAGTGTTTCTACGCCTTCAACGGTACAGTATTACTGCAGGTTCTAATCCAACTCCCTAGATATACTTTTTTAATTAATCTAAATGAGTCAGTTTTTAGCCGAACACGAACAAGACTGTATATCGAGCCGAACACGAATACATTGTTCACGAGCAATTTCGAACACGATCCAATTTGGAATGAGCCAAACACAAGCCAAGCCTAAGCTAACTCAAGCTCAGCTCGTTTACAGCCCTATTTACAAGAGGTTCCATTTTAAAAATTTTAACGTCCTTTTCAACTATTACTTTTAGCATGCATCAGGGACCGCTTTATTCTTTCTTTAATTAAGGAATGATTTCCAACAATTGGAGAAAACTAGTCAACTTAATCAGATTAATAATTCCATGGGCATTGATTTAAAAGTTCCTGATATTTAGAGAGATAAATTTGTGCTACCTGGAAGATTGGAGATATCTTATGTTCTGCTGTCTGGAATATTTGAAGTGAAAGCAATAATTGGATAACTCGTCATAAAGTGGAGGGTAATAATGCTAATTGGTTTAATAACATACAAAAAGCTCTTACTGATGGCAAAAGTTGAAGAGTTCTTCGTCTTCCAGGTAGCCCTAAACTTCTTTATTACTTAACGACTACTTTCCGACTTTTGGCTTGTTGACTTAATGTTCTTGTGGTGTTACCCTTCTCAAATTTCATAGCTAATATCCTGAGCTATTAATTTTAATGAGATGAGTTCCTACTCAATTTTTCATCAAAAACACATCAAAAAAGTAAACTTTATGATAAATCTAGCTTGATAATGAATCGCAAAGTTGACTGCTCGAGTAAAAGATCTACGAATAAAATGTGGACATAAAAGGCCAAGTAGCATTTACAACTTGCCTCTATTGCACTCTGAACAGCATTAGCCACCTCAAACTCCACAAAACCAAAGCAAAATCCCTGTAGCTGCACAAGTACAAAATAATCTAGCTATTGAAAACAAAAATGGCAGAAAAATTAAAAAATAAACTAATTAGGCTGAAGTAGAAGAACCTTGTTACTTCTAACTTGTATGCCATTAGCCTTAATCGGACCAAATTTTTGGAACGCCTCTTCAAGCTGAGCATAGGTAGCATTCAAAGGCAAGTTTTTGATGTATATAGAATAACCGTCAGCTGAAAAGAAAGGTCAATGTAATAACCAAGTTAAATAAAAGTGTACAAATGCCCATTATTAAACAGACCAGACCTTCTGACTCATGGACAATGTTACTTTCTGCAGCATACGAGCCTGGCACAAAAACTTCTTCTTGTGGTGCTGGCACTGGCGCTGGCGCTGATGCTTGTGTAGGAGCAACAGGAGTTTGCCGATCTGTATCAGCAGGCACTGCCCTGATCGGAGCAGATGTACCAACAAATGCAGGTGTAGCATTTTCTTTCATTACCCTCACCTATATTCATTATAATCTTTAAGATTATACAATTCCCCTAAACAAGAATACAGTTAAATGAAAATAACATTAAAAGTATGATGATTTTACTTATCAATGACTTGCTAGCTACATAGAAAATAAATTATACAAAATACGTGAGCAATTGCACAAAAATCCAGAAAGAAGCAACTGGCGTACTTCCCATGGAGGGCATTGACACGGGAGCACCTCCCATACAGTCGTGGGCGTGAAGCAGGATCACATCCCGAATGCGAGAAGTCCCGTGTAAGCAGCGATCGGCTGCTCTAGCCGGACAGAACCAGTTCAAGTTCTTTCCTTTCTGAGGAGTTAGCCAGTCCTCGTGTGAGACTCCTAGTTATCATCTTATTATATATATGTTTTTGTATAAGTGTCGGGTTAGTTTTTTCATGTGTATTGTATTGGGATAGCCGCCGGAATCTCTTCTTCCCTTCGAGGATTATATCCTAGAATTACAGGCAGCGCTTCGGCTTTATCTTGGTCTCCAAGTGGTGTTTATTGTTCCCCAACTCCTCCCCACCCCCCTCTTCATTGCAGGCCGCCTCAAAAACAGCATTTTGCTATTTTTCCTACAGTTTATTCGTTCTAGTCATTCTCCTCGCTGCCCTCATCCATGGCAGCCCTCCATCGACTGTTTAGCAGTCCACCACATTCCTCATTGCCGTTCCAGCCCTCCATCCTCACTACTATGAAGCACGGACACGGGGACACATACACAACATGGGGACACGATATATATAAAAAAAACAGGACACAATACGTCATGAACACGTTTTTATATTTAATTAATTATTAATATGAAATATATATATATATATATCTTTTTATTACTCTTTATTAAAAATAAAACAACACAAACTATACAAACAACAACAACAACAACAAAACCTTTATCCTACTAAGTGGGGTTGGCTACATGAATCTTTTTTTCTCCGTTGCTTCCTATTTAGTGTCATATTTTCATTTAATTCTAATAAATTAAGATAATTTTTATACAATAAGTCTAAGTCTTCCTAGGTCTACCTCTGCATTTCTTAACATAAATCAAATCTAAAACATATACTCTTCTAATCGGATCATCAGATGGTCGTTTAATGTGACCAAACAATCTAAGACGACTCTCTCTAATTTTGTCCATCACTGGAGCCACACCAACCCTATCACAGATATATTCATTTCGCATTTTATCTCTAAGTGTAAAGTCACTCATCCACCTAATCATTCTCATCTCGACAACACTTAACTTAGTTTTATCTCCAAGTGGTGTTTATCTTTCCCCAACTCCTCCCCACCCTTCTCGCTTCGCAACCCCACAGCCCTCCTCATTGCAGGCCGCCTCAACAACAGCATTTTGCTATTTTTCCTACAGTTTACTCGTTGTCTAACCATTCTTCTCGCTGTCCTCACCCATGACAGCCCTCCTTCGACTGTTTAGCAGTCCACCACATTCCTCATTGTCGTTCCAGCCCTCCATTCTCGCAGCTATGAAGCACGGACACGGACACGGACACGGGGACACAGACATGATATATATAAAAAAATAGGACACAATACGTCATGAACACGTTTTTATATTTAATTAACTATTAATATGAAATATATATATTTTCATTACTCTTTATTAAAAATAACACAACACAAATTATACAAATAACAACAACAACAATAACAAAACCTTTATCCTACTAAGTGGGGTCGGCTACATGAATCTTTTTTCACCATTGTTTCCTATTTAGTATCATATTTTCATTTAATTTTAATAAATTAAGATAATTTTTTATACAACAAGTACAAGTCTTCCTAGGTCTACCTCTGTATTTCTTAACATAAGTCGAATCTAAAACATCTACTCTTCTAATCGGGTCATCAGATGGTCGATGTTTAATGTGACCAAACCATCTAAGATAACTCTCTCTAATTTTGTCCATCACTGGAGCCACGCCAACCCTATCACAGATATATTCATTTCGCATTTTATCTCTAAGTGTTAAGCCACTCATCCACCTAAGCATTCTCATCTCGACAACACTTAACTTAGTTTTATGCTTCTCTTTTAAAGGCCAACATTAAGCCTCATAGAGCATTGCAAGTCTCACCACCATCTTATAAAATTTTCCTTTCAGTCTAAGGGGTACTTGTCTATCACACAATAGGCCCGAAGCATTCCTCCACTTCAACCAACAAAATTGAATTCTATTAATAACATCCCCATCAATATCACCATCACTTTGAACAATAGACCCCATCATATAGCTACAGTATTCACAACAACAACAACAACAACAAAGCCTTAATCCCACTAAGTGGGGTCGGCTACATGAATACTTTTTCTCCATTGCGTCCTATTTAGTGTCAAATTTTCGTTTAATTCTAATAAATTGGGATCATTTTTTATGCAATAAGCCCAAGTTATCCTAGTTCTACCTCTGCATTGCTTAACATAAGTTGTATCTAAAACATCTACTCTTCTAATCGGATCATGGTGGTCGACGTTTAATGTGACCAAACCAGCTAAGGCAACTCTCTCTAATTATATTTGTCACTGGTGCAACACCAACCCTATTACGGATATATTCATTTCGCATTTTGTCTCTAAGTGTAAAGCCACTCATCCACCTAATCATTCTCATCTCGGCAACACTTAACATTATGCTTCTCTTTTAAAGGCCAATATTCAGCACCATAGAAGCATTGCGAGTCTCACCACCATCTTATAAAATTTTCCTTTCGATCTAAGCGAGTACTTTGATATCACACAATAGGCCGGACGCATTCCTCCACTTCAACCAACCAACCTGAATTCTACTATTAACATCCCCATCTATATCACCATCGCTTTGAACAATGAACCCGAGATATCTAAATAGTTCACACCTTTTAATAATTTGATCACCAAAGTTACACTTGTGTCACTAGACCTACTATTACTAAAATTACATTCCATGTATTCAGTTTTAGTTCTACTCAAACGAAGACCTTTAGACTCCATGTATTCAGCTACAGTATTCACACCTTTAAATAATTTGATCACCCAAGTTACATTCCTATCACTAGAGCTAATACTACTAAAATTACATTCCATGTATTCAGTTTTAGTTCTACTCAAACGAAGGCTATTAGACTCCAAGGTAGACCTCCATAATTCAAGTTTTTCCTAAGCTTTTTCTCTTATCTTATCCATGACAAGGATATCATCAGCAAAAAGCATACACCAAGGTACATCCTCCTGTAAGTTCCCAATAAGACCATCCATAACTAAAGCAAAAAGATATAGGCTTAAAGCCGATCCCTGATGTAAACCAACAGAAATAGGGAAATATTTGGTCAATCCTCCTTCTGTTCGAACACAAGTAACAGCTCTTGCATACATATCTTTAATGACTTAAATATAAGTAATATCAACACATGTCTTCTCAAGAACTCTCCAATGGATATCGCTTGGAACCATATCGTAAGTTTTTTCTCAATCAATAAAAATCATATGTAGATCCTCCTTATTACCTCCGAGCTTCTCCATCAAACCTCTCAATAAATTTACAACTTCCATAGAAAACCTGCTTGGCATAAATCCAAATTGATTATGAGAAATCTTTGTAATATGTCTTAAGCTATGTTCAATTACCCTCTCTCATAATTTTAAAGTATGACAAATCAACTTAATTCCTCTATAATTTGCACACTCTTGTGAATCCCCTTTATTCTTAAAAATGGGGACCAAAATACTCTTCCTCCACTCCCCACACATCTTTTTAGTTTTAAAAATAATATTAAAGAGTTTACTAAGTCATGAAACTCCCAAATCTCCTAAATATTTTCACACTTCAATTGGGACATCATCAGGTCATACAGACTGTCCACCCTTAATTTTCTTTAAAATCTCAACAACTTCTTTTTTACTAATGCAACCAAAAATAACAACAACAAAGCATTAATCTCACTAAGTGGGGTCAGCTCCAAATGAAACATTTTATTAATATTAATGATATTAAAATCACTAAGTTCGATCGTATTTTTCAGAACTTCATTAAAAAAAATTATCAAAATAAAACACTCATCTATTTTGAATATTTTTTTCTAAGAAAAACATTTTTTGATTTTCATCTTCAATACACTTTACTTGAGTCAAAACTTTACTTTTCTTTTCTCTTCGTTTGACTAGATTATACATATATTTTTCACCATTCTTAGTCTCTAATCTATTATAAATATTATTAAAAGCAAAATTTTTAGCGTCATTGCTTGTTCTCTTAGACTCTCAACTGCAGTTTGATATTTTTTCGAGTTCTCTATGCTTTTACATTTAAACTAATTTTTATAAAATAACTTCTTATATTTTATTTTTTCTTGCACATTATTATTCAACCACCAATTATTTTTATTTATATAAACTTTTTTTCTCCAAGTGCAACTTTTGTGACTTGTTTAATAGTGTTTGTTACTTTATCCCACATAAAATTTATTTTTTCATAAACATTTCAAATTTTAAAAACTTGAATTTTACTCATAAAAAAAATTTTATGTCTTTTAGGTACTCTCATCTAATTCTACAACGATGATTTCAAGTATTATTTATTTTATAACCCTTCATCTTAAAATCTAGAACTAATAATCGATATTGAACACTTCAACCCTCACTTGTAATGACCTTACAATATTTACATTTTCGACGATCTCTTCTTCTCATAAGAAAATAATCAATTTGTGTTTATTAGATCCATTCTTATAAGTAATAATATGCTCATATATTTTCTTGAATTAAGTATTAGCAATAACAAAATCATACGCTAAAACAAAATCTATATAGCTCTACTTTCTTCATTAATCAGTCCAAAACCATAGTCATATTTCCAATATCTTCTATTACTTTACCGTCATGCCCATTTAAATCTCCTCCAATAAAAATTCTTTCTTCAAAAAGTATCATTTGTATCTTCTAAGTCATTCCAGAATTTATCTTTAATACCTATATATAAACCTACTTGAGAAGTATGAGCACTTATAATATTAAAACCTTAGTATCAACAATAATCTTTAAGAGATATAATTCTATCTCTAACTCTATTAATTTTTACAAAATTATCTTTCAAACTTTTATCTATAATTACACTTACACCATTTCTAGTGTGACTCTTACCTAAATACCAAAATTTAAAACCCTGGTTATCAATCTCCTTAGCAGTTTCTCCAACCCATTTTTTTCTTGAACACATAAGATATTTATCTTTCTATGAATCATAATATCAATTAATTTCATTAATTTATCAGTGTGAGTACCTATATTCCAAAATTTTATCCTAATATTAGTTTCATGGACTAACTTCTTTACTTGCATCCGTCCGTAATGTGAAAATCGTTGCTTATTTGACACTACACCCGAGCTCCAGGGTAGCGGCTCTTGCACACTTTTCACTGTATTCAGACTATACATCGTGTTGCTTCCACGGGACGCCCTAGCACTTACACAATGATCAAAAGAATTCATGTCATGATTTTTTCTGACAAGTTTTACGCTGGTTGTCGACTACCTAACGCAACCCTCCACTTTTCGCATCCGGGTTTGAGGCCAGCAACACAATACAAATTATACAAGAATAAAATTTAACTTCATAAATTTAATTTATATTGTAAAACCCCGCGCTAATGAAAATTAACTTTTAAAATTAGATATAATATGTTTAAAAGAATTCATTCAACTTATAACCCAACTTATCTACTAAAATTTAAAAAACCATATGATTACAAAGAGGGAATTACTACTGCTCAGCTTCGACGAATATTGGATGCTCATTCGATACTCAATTTTGATGAATTTCAGAAGGAGCTTCAACATGACGAGAGATGGGTGGTTAAGGCTATATGTATATTTATAATTTTATAGTTCTCTTGTCACATTTTTTCGAAATCTTGTTTAAGCTCACGTCTGATGCAAGAGGAGTGTCTCGTACGTGCTCAAGCCTAAAATAAATTCATAAATAAATTTTGTAGTGTTGGAAAAGTATCGGAGAAGTGTCGAGGCGTGTCAGACAAGTGTGTGTATCTGATAGGTGTCCAACACGGGTACGAAACATTTTTAAAAGTGTAGGTCCTACACAACCTCGCTGCCATCATTGTTCCGGCTCTTCCCAGTTGTTGTTGCTATTGCTCTAGCCCACCATACCAGCTGCCATCATTGTTCTAGCCTCTATCTTCGTTGCCACTGTTGTTCAAGCCCTCCCCCCCCCACCTTGCTGTCATCATCTCGGACAGTCGTGGTATGTCGAAATCTGTTGGGTATTTGCTGTCTGAAACTCGGAAAACCATTGCCTTGTTGTTTTCTGCTTACCGACCACCCCATTCACCATCCCACCACCTTCCTAACTCTCCCCCGATCACCACAACCACCCTGAGATTCACCCTATCCATGTGTCACGAATCATGCTCTTGTTATTTCCCGATTCAGAGGGTCGCGTTATGTGTTTGTTATTGTTCTCCCTTTTAAGTGTGTTGGTAGTAAACACTTATTTGCTTTCGGTAATAATAATTAGTTTTCCTATTTTGGTTTGGGTTAACTCCGATATCAAGCATGCCGTCAATTTCCTAAAAGAGTGTGAAGAGACAATGATGACACTCACACAATGTCTTTCAGTTTCCATGCACCATATCATCCGTAGGGAAAGTACATTGCTTTACTGTTTTATTTTTGAAAGTTGCTTAATGAGTTGAGTTAAGGTGAGACTCAAGATAAAATTGGCTTTATTATCAGAATTTAAATTTAATTTACCTGAGCTTTGTCCATTTACTGTTTATAAGAGGCATTTTAGTAATGGTACCCAAGTGGAACTTCTACTCTAGTGACTCCTTGAGCTTATTACAGCAAGTAAATGAATGATAATTAGATTTTATGCTTCCTTCATTGTTGTTTCCATCTCCATATAAGAGCAACCCATCAGCCAGTCCACCCTCCAGGACAGTTGCAATAATCTAACTACCCCTGAATATAAGCCTACATTGTTTGCTATCAGAGCAAATTTCTTGCGCTCAATGACAAATATAATGATATCATCTCCTTAATATTGTGACTTTCCAATAGTGATCAAGAAAGCTTATACATCATACGTTTATTCCATTTTCTTTTTTTTATTTCTGATGCAAGATAATTTTGGGTTTGGGTTATATAGTATAATGAGAATGTTGCTTTTGTCTAAATCACAAAAAGAACATAGGATCTGTGGATTACGAGCTATTAATAGTCCAACAATTTTTTTTATTCAGATGAAAATAAATAATAAGAGAATAAATGCCAAAATAATAATATGATGATCGCATAAATTTGAAAAAAAAGGGAAAATATTGAACCACAAAAAAACAGCGAGTAATTGTACTTAATTGCCACAAACAGATTCTCAATTGAGTCAAATCTGAACAAAATTTGGAGCATTAGCAAGCCAGTAATAAAATATGTTAAGAGAAATTGGGTCAAGAAAAAATGTACCAAAATAGGAAATTCAAGCCGCATATCAATACAAAAAAATGATTTCCCACTAAATTAGGTAGCCTAATTTGGCTTACACTCAAAAGGAATAGCAAAACAATTTGTAAACCAGATTGAAAACTAATATGAGAAAATTTATTTTGTGTTGATGATTAATGTCTCAAAACATCTATTTATAAACTCCTCTATGGGCTCCAAAAATTCATGCCAGAGTCCCCTGAGAAAATTTTATGGTCCAGTAAAATTTTTAGAAAATGGAATAGGTCTTAAAAAAACGCTACTCAGAAATTTCACCCTCAATATGGAAGGACTTTCTAAACTAGTTGTAGGCTTCTTGTAGACAAAAGCCCTTATAATTAATTGCCTCTAGTAATTGAGAAAAAATATTTGAACCATCCGTTAGGTAATAAATACTTAGCATGTAGTAGTAATAATTAAGCTTAGGATTAAAAAAATTAGGAAAATACCTTTTGGTTGAATAAACTCTGTGAGCTTTGTTTAATTATAATTTCTTGTTGAATAAAAGAACTTCCTTCAGGAAATGACATTTTTTATTAAAATAACTATTTTCTCTTATTGTATTTAAATTTATTTATTATGATTTCACAAAAAGTTAATTACTATTGCATGGTATTTAATAATTTTTTAACTCTTATAATGTTTTATAGTTCTTTAGATCCTAACAACTTGCACTTAATGTACATGCAATTGGACTACTGCAAATTAAGATCTTGCAAAACTAGGTTGGTTTAGGGCTTGTATAAAAATCAAACAACCAATTAATAGGCCAAATGTGTTCAAATCAAACTTAAAAAGAACCAACCTTTCATTGGGTCAATCCATCTTTAAATTCAATTAGAATGTATATGTTATTGGGTATGAATGCATGCATGTATGCCGGCATTTAAGCATTCATAAGCATTTATGGACATATAAAATTCAACCTAGAGATATAAAATCAACCAAAGTAGGACCTTTTGTCATTGCAGGTTCAAACTTGGATTGATATCTTATCCAAATTTATAAGCAAGATCAACTCAAGCCAACCAAGACAAATGCCTTGATCAAATTAAGTATCTTTAAGGTGAGACTCATTTTTCAAAAACCCAAATCCATGTGAAAAGCCTACAATCATAAGTTATTAGATAACAACAAACAAATTTAAAAATATAAACTGAATGTCAATAAACAAGTGCACTTACAATTGAAGCATATGACATCTTCTGCTCCGGACCAGTTGAAGGACCTGAATCAGCAACCGCAGGCTGCAAGGCAGTAGGAACTTCATTAATCACCTCCTCTGCAGGCTCTTCTTCTTCGACTGTAGACTCTCCATCATGCTCCGAAGGATTATAAACTTCCTCTTCATTTACATCATCATCTTCCAGTACTGCTTCACTTTGTTCTGGAGAATGATGCTCCTGCGGAATGGTATCTGCGGTATGAGAAAAAAAGGGGGGAAGATTACATACATAGCACCCAAATCTTATGGATTTACCTCTCTCACACCCAATGTTCCATTTTTACACGCATAGCACTTTGCCTAGGGATGAAAAGATGGATTTTACTTTAAACTATTTTTCATATGAAATTTGTAATTATGAAAGTTTTAATGTGAAATAGGTAAATATGAAAGTTTTGGGTCCTAAAAGCCCCCAAAAAAAATAAAAGAATGCTAAATCAGTCCCGAGAAGGGACAACATGAAAACAAGAAATAAACGGGGGCTTTCAAGCAATACCACCCTCTGTAGAAAGAGGAACCTCAGTTTCATCCGTCAAACGCTGCTGCTCCTCTTGCTGGTCCGCTTCTTCCACATATCGGAATATATCATTTAAAACATAGTACCCGGAGTCCTGGGTAGCAAGAAAGAAGGTCTGGGTGAAGTCTCTCTTCACATTATCCTTCCCAAATAGGTAACCCGTGACAAGGACGATGACCCCACCGTTAAGGGATTCCTGCGCATCCACTGTCTTTATCTGTGCTCGGAACTCGCTGTAGTCCATGGATAGAATCTTCTCGTTTATCTCCTTCATCATATCAACAAAGCCAAATAAGATGAAACAAAACTATATATCAGAGCACGACTCCTTGACTTCCAGATTACTCTTTTCCCCACATTCATTCCCTCCAAGTAATAAAAAAGAAAAGCACAACTTACCTGCAAAGAAGACGTCGTGCTCATCTCGCCTTGGGATCCGGGTCGACCCAGCCTGCTATTTTCCTGGTAGAATCGATGAACATGCTCCGGTGACTGATGCAGGATGTGGAAGAATTGCTGTACAAATGCATTCCCAACCTGTTCCGATCACCCAAACAAATCATAAAACAGTAAAAATAAATCATTGAATTTCAGATGCAATACATAGTGGCAAGAAAGTAGACAAAAAGCAAATCATACCACTTGAGGAGAGCGCACTGATCCCGCCGTAGTGGGCTGCTGTGAGGCCATCTCTAATTGATAAACTCTGAAAGAAATAAGAAAATCGAAAACTTGATACGGCGAGCGCTTTGACTCCGGGGTGATGGCGGATCAGCAGCAGAGGTGGGATTAAGCTTGCGAGCGTGATACCTCCGGCACTCGATCGGCGGATACTTGGAGCAGGATCGAGCTAGAACAAGCTCTTTGGCGCTATTGCAGGGAGTATCCTAGGGTATAGTGCTTCGGATCCGGGGGGAAGGAGAGGAGACTAAAGGGAGTCCACGGCGTGTCCTCCGCTTCGGTCTCTATGCTCTCTTGTCAAACGCCAGATTCCCTCCCCTGTTTTATACGCACTAAATAACACAGCGAGAATTTTCCTTTTTAATTTTAGTCCACGAACGATTTAAGAAAATTTACTAATTATTTACATATTTTAACAATTACTTTATACATTAAAAAATGCCTTTTAAGGCTTTTAAATGTGATCATAAACCAAGGATATTAATGTACTAGCCAAATTTTCCAATTAAATTTTAAATTTGAGTTTTTATATATATATACTATTTGTTGGATCCAAAATATCTTGGAATCACACCCAATGAATAGAACGAGAGAAAGAGAGAAAGAGTCGTAATAGGCAATCAAAGTTGTTGTTTATTCATAATATGAACCCCTATTTATAAGTATAGGTTCTAATATTACTAATGTGTGTATTATCCCCCTCATTATTAACTTCTTAGGGTGGTATTTTGGTAATTACAAAGTTATTTGCATATAATAAAATTAGAGGCCGATTCGATCGATAAGGCCGATTCGATCGACTGACAAGCCTTGGCTCGATCGATATATATTCCAAAAAAGTGCTCCCCCTCGATCTTCATGAAGCTCATTACCGCTCTACAGGATTTTCTCCTAGCGCCTTCTCTACCGATCGTTCGAATAAAGTGCTTCGTTCTCCAATACTCATCTGAAAATGATTGTCATCCGCATCTACGCTTGATCGTCTACATCTTCTTCCTGAGCCACCTATCTATGTTGAGATTCGTGTTGATACATTTTTATGTGTACATATTTAGTTATTTGATTCTATTGCTTCTTCCACACATTTTTGTGTGTACATATTTAGTTGTCTAATTATCTTGCTCCTCGGAAATTGTTTAGTAATATAGAATAAGAAACTTGTTTAATATGTATGAAATAATTAAATGATATTATTGCAAAATAATTGACTTCCCTGGATTTTCGTGCCCAGGCTATTATAAATAGGCCTTGAGGCAAGGGAGGTTTGAACCTTCTCTGTCTTTTCTGGATCCTTTGTGTTGTGTTCTTCTCTTTACGTGTTCTTCATGATGTCTAAGCAAAGAAGCTCCGCCTTATGATTAGAGTGTCCTTCTCAAGACTATGAGCAATACGCGGACAGTAAGTTAGACGTGAAGCACAAACTAGCGGTTGATGAATCCGCAAAAGGGGTAAGTAGGAAGACAGTCGTTCAAGCCCGGAGCCGGCAATTGCAAGAACTGGCCCTGCTCTTTTAGTTTTATTGCGGTCCCTCCTCGGGAGAGGACTGTAGGACAAGTAAGAGTTCGTTCTGACGATTATCTTATAGGACATTCGCCAAGGGTGAATGTTCTTGTTGCGGGAGAAGGATTGCCCGTCCAGGTGGTTGCGGGAGTCGTGGTTATTCAGAGGAGTTCTAAGCAGGCGGCGGCTGAGATTGAGACACGGCTTTGACTGACTATGAGAGGCTTCTCTTATGAAGGTATAGGACCAGAAAAAGCTAGTGAGGTCATTTTCTCTTATACTACATTTGAATGAGGGACGGATTCTTGGCATTCTAGTTTGAATAGCTTTTTGCATCACTCTTTTCAGCATTTCAGATCATGACTGTCGTTTTTGTATTGGCAGATACCGACGTTGGTTCTAAAGATGAGGAGGCAGCGGTGGACCAGGTTGCGGTCGAGGGGACGAATATAAGGCAGATTGTCGTGGGTGAAGCAAATATGGGGGAGCTGAGTGCACCGGAGCAAGGAGATGAGCGTGTAACTGGGGATCCGGGTGTTGGAGGCTATGGTGTTGGCCGTCAAGTTTTCTCATGCCACGAGGGAGGAGGAGGCGATCAGAGGGTGTTATGTGTCTCTTGACTTCATAATTCGTTGCCTCACTAAGATGAAAGAGTGTTTTATCCATTTCATGGGGTACCCATAGGGAGATGGCGATGGAAGGATCTATGGAGGTTTTCGAGAGATTTGACCAGGTAGAGAGGAAGTTATTGTACTGCTCGAGGAACTTGTGGCTTTCTGGGGGGAGATGCTTGCCAACCGCGAGGATGTTACGCGTTTGTGCTTGGAGTTGTCGGCTGTTAGAGAGGCCCTCGCCCCATAGCCTATGAACTACTATAGTGACTATTTCGGGCTAGGTGGAGAGCATCGATGGTTTCTCTTAGGTGAAACTGAAAATGATCGTTTAGTTTGATTTTTCTTACTCGGATGTAATTAAGGGTTTGGCGCAACGTCCCCCTTTTTTGTATATAAGTAAATAAGGAATGAAATAAAATAAATTCAAATATTTTTCTATATCTATTAATGAGTATTGTACTTGAATGACGTGTTGATCTGTCGCATCAGTCATATCGACGGCATTTCTACTTCCCAGGTATCCTTTCTCGCGTGTATATATATGTGTGTGGCCGCACAATTGCTGAGGATTATTGTTCCTTTTCTTTCCTCATTCCTCTTCTTCCTCTAACTCACCCTGATGTTTCTTCCTTTCTCTAGTTTTCATCATCCTTTCATTCTTCTTTTCTATCTACCACTATAGACTTCATGGTTTGGAATTACTTTTAGGAGTTAGTAGGTTCAATTCCTGGTATAGAGGTTTCAATTATTTTTGCGGCGGATGTGGAGGAGATCCAGGATCATTGTATTCTGGATCTCACAATTCTCATGTAACCGGCCGGCAACCATGAATGGGTCATGGATGACTTTTCCTGACCTTGTCTTCTATAAGGATATGTTTTTTATAAGGATCACTTTAAGATGGGTCTTCAGTTACTGTTTTGTCGAGAGCTGCATTTGATTTTCAAACCCTATGGCATTATTCCTACTCAAATCATTCCAAACTCGATCGCTGATATCAAGAAAAATGTGCTCTTTTGTCGGAGGATGAAAATCTCATGGTCGATCGAACTCTTCAATCATTTCTTCTCCTTCCAGGTTGGTCATGACAATTACATATGAAAACAAATCTTAATGCAATTTCTTATTCTACAGAAATTTTGATTTAGTTTTCATATTTTGATGACTTCAATCATTTCTTCTCCGACATATGATTTAGTGTTCAAGCTGCATTCGATTTTCAACCCCTATGGCAGTTATTTTATTGACTTCAATCATTTCTTCTCCTTCCAGGGGGTTTTCATTAAGATTGTCAAACTCGATCTACATATGAAAACAAATATTAACACCGTCAAAATAACTGCCCAAAGTCATCAAAAAAAACTTAACAACGTCTGTATCGGACTGGCGCTTAGGCGCCGGACTCTAGCGCCTAGGCGCCAGGCCAATAATTTCAAAAATTGCTCCATAAGCTCCATTTTTGCTCCTTTTTGCTCATTTTTCCTTCTTTTTCTTTCTTAGACTCTTTTTAATCATCTACATCCAAAAACATGAAAATACCTTTCATTAAAGAATAATATCCTTAAGAATTGAATCATAAATAAGACATAAAAATGGATATTTTTTAGGTAGATCACTATGCAAGAAGGACTTGTTATGCCTAGGTGATCATTCTCAGAAGATCAAGGAGCTAGTATCTAAATGAGTTGTCATTATGCTCTCATTGATAGGTAGATTGAGTGGTTTCCTCGCTAACCCACTTAATGGTGACTATCTTTCTATTTTGATTGGCATGTTCTGGTCTAATGCTTTAGAGAGGAGCTTAAGGTCGATGAACAAAATGGACATATTCTAATCAGTCGACCATTGTCATGCCTTTGCTTGATAGGCTTCACACTTTCAAGTTCTTCTCTTAGACAAAGCCAAGGAAGGCATCAGACTGTCTGCATTGGACTTGGAAGTTGAAGCAGAAAATATCTATTGCGGTAGGTAAATTAAATTTTTCCCTCTAAGGGCGGCAGATACATGCCCAACAACATGAGGAAGAGGTGGCAGCTCTTCTGAAAGAAAACAAAGAGCTTAAAGAAAAAAATATCTTCGATGGTTACCAGGGAGGTATGCATCGAGGGCCTTTTTCACAAGATTGCAGTTGGTACCTCCTCGAGATTAAGAGGTTTGTGAAGCATAAGGTGGTGGACCCTAAGTGGCAAAACATGGAGAAAATTGAGAAGCGTCTTTCAAATTCTGAGAGCGAGGAGCCTGCTTATTGGGAACTGGCTAGCACCAAAGGGACCAAGGGGGCAGACTGTGGAGAGTCCTCGAATGCCCAAGGTTAGACCAATCCCTTTTTGTATATTATTTGTTCTTCTTTTCTTTTTATTTCATTATAAAGAACTTTACTACTTGTAACCTGCAAATGGATTGTTTCAATATATAAAATTTTTTTAGCTCGGTAGTTTCATTATCTCGACCTTTTTCTTTATGTTAATTACTAGAATGCATGAGTAATTTTCAGTATTGTAAGTTGTTGGTGGTGCGTGTATTTTGCATATATGGTCGTCGTAAATTCCTTGCATATCTTTTCATTGGAGGGTGTTAATGTTATTGTTTAGACCCAGGACTATCATTAACGTACCCTTCGTGGAGCTAGTCATTGTCGAGTGTCGATATGTCCCATAGGAAAAAGGCGTCGGTTAGACACCCTTCGCGGAGCTTGTCTCTTTTGGGTGCTAATGTTTGAAGTAGGGCACATGATGATCATTTGCACACCCCTCGTGAAGCTTGTTGTTGCAGGGTGCTGACACGTCTCATAGGCCACAAATGATAGTTAGACACCCTTGCGGAGCTTGTTGTTGTTGAGTGCTAACGTTTGAACTGGGACACACAAAAATTATTCGTACGCCACTCATGGGACTTATCGTTGCAGGGTGTTGATACATCCCATAGCCCACTTGTGATAGACACCACTCACAGAGCTTGATGTTACATGGTGTTAACGTTTGAAGTATAACACATGACGATCGTTCGCAGGGTGTTGATACGTCTCATATGCCACTTGAGGATCTTTGGATGGATTGATAAGTTTTTTGTCATTCATGAATTTGTTTCCCGAGCATAACTGCATCACTTCCCCAAGCGTGATTATGTCAAATCATCGAGCGTAAAAAACAATCAGAGAGAGTACTCTTAGCGATATTGAATATGTAAAATCATGAAATTTTAGATGTCATGACTATTAAAAAACCTCTT
Organism: Papilionanthe hookeriana x Papilionanthe teres; assembly: GCA_022702705.1. NCBI lineage: Eukaryota > Viridiplantae > Streptophyta > Magnoliopsida > Asparagales > Orchidaceae > Papilionanthe > Papilionanthe hookeriana x Papilionanthe teres. Next base: position 150,847,162 of record CM040422.1, on the reverse strand, counting down.
TATTATATTGATCTTTTAGAAGATAAGAATAATCATTCAAAATAATTATGACAGCTTCCTTCTATCAGTAGGGATATCTCTAAGGGAAGAATATCTTTAGATCATTACCAATCTAGTTCAAGGGACATTGTTCCTTGCGAATGTCTTCATTTTGTATGCTTCAAGTCTAACTCTTTGATGGATGATGTAGGTGTCATTCCAGGTTTGATCTAGGTTTATGATGGCTTGCCCTTAAGCGGTGGGGTTGGCCTTCTTCAACACCAGGTCCCTTGAGAAAAACTTCTCTTAGCGTACGTGCTTGTTGAGATATTTGGTCGTCCTTCGCTTAACCCCCTCTTTGAAAGCCGAGGCAGAGAGTACCCTCAGTTTGTGGTTGTTGTATTCAACCGGTAACTTGGCTTTCATTCCATGGGAAAACATAAAGGGAGTCTGCCCAGTTGATGTGGTTGTCATTGTTCAAATCGCCTAGAGTAGCAAAGGGATCAAGTCCGCACCATACCCTTTGCTCCTTCCACCTTTTTTTAGTTAATTTAATATGATTTTGTTTGCAGCCTCCGCCTATTTGTTTGTTCAAGAGTGATTTATGAAGGAAAAGTTGAGGTTGATCTCTTGACTTTTACAGAAGTCTTGAACTCCTTTGTCAGCGAATTGGGTCTCATTATATGTAATTATGACTATAGGTAATCCGTATCGGCAAATTAGGTCGGTCCAGATGAAGTTCTAGATTATTTTGTTGTTATGTGTGACATGGGCTTTGCCTCTACCCACTTGGAGAAATAGTCGATGGCCACCAATAGAAACTTCCATTGTCCTTTTGACAGGGGAAAGGTCTCAGAATTTCAAGGCCCAACATGGAGAACGACAAAGGATTGATGATCACGTAAATTTTTTGGACAACTGACATTTCAATGGTCAGTATTTTTGATATTGTGTGCACCTGCAGAAATATTCTTTGGTGTCTACGTAAGCTCGGCCAGAATTAGCCTTATCATTGAATTCAGTAAGTTAGCATCTTTCCTCCGGAAAGGCTCCCACATTCCCCACCATGAAATTTTCGGAGTATGTCTTCAACATCGTCCTGCCTAATGCATTTTAGTTATAAGGACGTGGTCGAATTTTTGAAGAGTTTTTCTACAATTAGTAAATATTTGGCAGCCTTATATTTGAATTTCATATGATCGGTGACTTCTTCACCTATCTCCCTTGTATTTTGGTATCGAATGTATGACTTCATCCAGCTTTCTTCTCCTTCTGATATATCTCCGTTGCTAGTGGTTCCTCGATTGTGGGTTGATGAAGTATTTTTGGTAGCCCCTCTCCTTGATGGAGGCTTCGGGATAGAAGATCAACAACCCAATTATCCTCCCTTTGGACATGTTCGATTATGAAGTTGGTAAAGCGACAGATCTTTGTCTTCACCTTTCTTAGGTACTTTGTTATAGTCTCATCCCTTGCTTCAGATTTCCCATTAAAGTGGTTCACTATGAGTTGTGAATCGGCCTTTACCATTATGTGGAGGACTCCCATCTCCGAGACTAGGCAAAGTCCTGCAATCAAAACCTCATATTTCACTTGGCTTTTAGTCAGTGGAAAGTTTACCTCGACTGGGTGGTAGACGTTTTCCCCCGCGGAGCTGCACAAGAAAACTTCAAGATCTGCACTTGATTGGTTGAATGCCCCATTGGTAAACAGGGTCCAGGTCAATATGTCGATCGCCAGACTCTCGTTCGCCCCACCTGGCTCGGAGAAATCTACCAGAAAATTTATAACCACTTGTGCTTTAATTGTCATCCAGAGGATATAAAAGATATCAAACTTGTTGAGTTCCATGAAACATTAAGTAGTTGAACTTAATGCTCTGGCCTGGTAAGAACAAATTTTATGGGATATCCGTGATAAATTGTGTCATATGTACTTGAAAATAACATTAGTTTCTACATGTTGAAGTGATCGAGATGAAGGTCAGTTTCTCCATTATAGGATATCGCAGCTCAACACCTTTAAGAACTCGACTGGGATAGTATACTGGATGCTAGTTTTCAATCTCTTTTCTGATGAAGACCAAGCTAACGGCTTAAAGGTCGACCACGAGGTAAAGATAAAGCCTTTCCTTCGATTTCGGGCTCTGAAGCAGGGGAGGAGAGGGGGAACTTGAGGTTCCTGAAGGCCTCTTCGCATTTGGTGTTCATTCAAAGCATTTGGCTCTCTTGAGTGCTTTAAATAATGGGGTGGACTTATCACATGACCTAGAGATGAACCTTCTCAAACTTATGATCTGACTAGTTAGCTTCTGAATTTCCTTGGTGCTTTTAGGGGGGTTCTTGGGTTTGCCTTTATGCCTTCAGGGTTAGCAAATATCCAAGGAATTTGCCTTTTGTGGTCCCAAAGGTGCACTTCAATGGGTTCAGATTTAGGTTGATGTGTTATAAATGTTTCTTTTAAATCCTCAATGTGTTGTTCGGCCAACCGACTCTTAACCAATACATCATCAACATACACCTCAATGTTCCTTCCTTTTTATTAGCCAAGATTACATCCATGAGGTGTTGGTAAGTCACACTACATTTTTAAACCCAAAGAGCATTACATTATAACAAAAACTCTCTCACAAGTAAAAAAGCAATTTCTCAACATCAGTTGGGTGCATCTTGACCTGATGGATGGTACCCAAAAAATGGATCAAGGAAACTCACGACTGAGTTGCTGTCAGTCGATTCCATAGGGCATCGATTCTCAACAGAGGATAAGAATATTTTGGACAAGCAAAGTTTAGGTTGGTGAATTTCACGCACATCCTCCACTTTTTGTTGGCCTTCAAGACAATTACTATGTTGGAGGCCTCGTGGGGTCTTGTACCTTCCAAATGTACCATGCCTCCTCCAGCTTTTGTACTTCTTTTCGGATGAGTGTCGCAAACGTCATGGTCAAACTTATGATCTTCTACTTTATGGGTCGATGCAGTGTCTAGTCTTATAGACCAATCCAATCTATTAGGGTTTACAGTATTTTCTAAAATTTGTTTAATTTCTCGATTAAAAACTTCAGCTAATCCACTGGTTTGTGGATGATATGCAATTGATATCTTATGAATAATGTTAAATTTTTCTACTAGTTTGTGAATATATTTATTTCTAAAATGAGATCCTCCGTCAGTGATAATCACTCTCGGCATTCCAAATCTAGTAAAAATATTTTTCATTAGAAACTTTGAAACACTCTTAGCGTCACATCGAGGTAAAGCTCGTGCTTCAATCCATTTAGAAACATAATCAACAGCAACTAATATATATGAGTTTCCAAATGACGGAACAAATGGTCCCATAAAATCTAATCCCCAAACATCAAAAATCTCAACTTCTAATATAAAATTTAGAGGCATTTCATTTCTTCTAGATATATTACCTACTCGTTGGCATCTGTCGCAAGTTCTGATATATCTATAAACATCTCTAAAAAGAGTAGGTTAATAAAATCTAGATTGTAAAATTTATAAGCAGTTTTATCTGTTCCAAAATGTCCTCCAAAATCAGAATCATGACATTTCGAATGATTTGTTCGTTTCTTCATAAGGCACGCATCTTCTAATTATAAGATCCTTACATTGCTTATATAAATATGGTTCATCCCAAAAATATGTTTTAGCATCATGAATGAATTTTTTCGTTGTTGCAAAGTTAACATAGGTGGTAAAATATCACTTACAATATAATTTACTATATCAGTATACCATGGTATTTTCCACTCATTTATATTATATAGTTGTTCGTCAGGAAAACTGTCAGTAATTTCATTATCAGTGTCAGATAATTCATTATGTTCTAGCTTTGATAAATGATCTGCAATTTGATTGTCAGTTCCTTTTTGTTAATGATTTCAAAATTAAATTATTGCATTAGTAATATCCATCTAATTAATCTTGGTTTGAAATCTTTCTTTTGTATTAGATATTTAATAACAAAGTGATCAGTATGCACAATACATTTAGTTCCAATTAGATAAGGCCTAAATTTATCAAAAGCATAAACAACTGCTAATAACTCTTTTTCAGTAACTGTATAATTCATTTTAGCATTATTAAGAGTTTTATTAGCATAATATATAACTTTGAAAATTTTATCATATCTTTGCCCAAGTACTACTCCTATAGCATAATCACTAGCATCACACATAAGTTCAAAAGGTTTCTCCCAATCAGGTGAAACTATTATAGGTGTTGTGATTAATTTATATTTTAATAATTCAAAAGCATTTAGGCATTCAGTTGTGAATTCAAATTTCTTGTCTTTTTCTAAAAGTTGGCATAGAGGTTTAGTAATTTTTGAAAAATCTTTTATGTAGCGTCTGTAGAATCCAGCATGTCCAAGAAAACTTTTTACCCCTTTTACTGTAGTTGGAGGTGGTAATTTAGCTATAACTTGAATTTTTGCAGGGTCTACTTCCATGCCATTTTCTGAAATTTTATGTCATAATACAATTCCTCCTGCACCCTTAAATTGACATTTCTCCCAATTTAGAACTAAGTTAGTTTTCTCGCATACCTCTAATACTTTTTCAAGATGATTCAATCATGCGTCAAATGATGTTCCAAATACAGAGAAATCATCCATAAATACTTCTATTCCACCATCAATTAATTTACTAAAAATAGACATCATACATCTCTGGAATGTTGCAGGTGCATTACATAATCCAAAAGACATTCTTCGAAAAGCAATTGTTCCATAAGGACTAGTAAATGTAGTTTTCTCTTGATTCTCAGGAGCAATAGGTATCTGATGATAACCGATATATCCATCTAAAAAACAAAAATATTTATGTCCGACTAATCTATCCAACATTTGGTCTAGAAATGGTAATGAGAAGTGATCTTTCCTGGTGGCTGCATTTAATTTTCTATAGTCAATACATATACGCCATCCAATAACTCGTCTTATAGGTATTAAATCATTATTTTCATTAGCTTTAACGGTCACTCCTCCTTTCTTAGGAACACGAGTGAATTGAGCTTACCCAAGCATCATGCGAAATAGGATATATAATAACATTATCTAACTATTGTAATATTTCTTTATTGACTACTTCTTTCATTATTGGGTTTAATCTCCTTTGAGGATCTACTATTAACTTATGTTCATCATCTAAAATAATTTTGTGCATACAAATTGAAGGACTAATTCCTTTAATATCTGCTAATGTCCAACCAAAAGTTTTCTTATATTTTTTTTATGTGTCTAACAGTTTTTGTTCTTGTGATTCATTCAATTCAGCTGATATAATAACTGGTAGGGTTGAATGATTACCTAAATAAGCATATTTTAAATAATTAGGTAAAATTTTTAATTTGAGTTCAGGAGGTCTAATAATTGACGGAACAATATTCTTTTCAGCGTTTTCACTAGTATCCAACATTTCAAATTTTTCTTGTATATAATCCAGTTTTTCATTATCTGTTTCTTCAATTAATTCAGTATTTTCTTTTTTTAACTTTTCTTCATAATATTCTTTAAAATGTTCATTTTGCAAATGTTCAAGTATTTCCATTCGAAAACATTCATCATCTTTTTCTAAAGCATGATATTTCATTGATTTTGCTATGTTAAAAGTTACTTTTTGATTGTTTACTCTCACAGTCAATTCTTCTTTCTGAACATCAATCGTAGCTTTTCCAGTGGCTAAAAAGGGTCTTCCTAATATTATGAGAATTTCTTTATCTTCTTCCATATCTAGAACAATAAAATCTACTGGGAAGATAAATTTATCCACTTTTACTAACACATCTTCAATAACTCCCTTAGAATAAGTCACAAAACGATCAGCTAACTGAAGAGTTACTAAGTAGGTGAAATTTATTCTAATTCTAATCTTTTAAAAATTGATAGAGGCATTTGATTGATGCTTGCTCCTAAGTCACACAAAGCTTTTCCATAAAATTTTTCTCCAATAGTGCAAGGTATAGTGAAACTACCAGGGTCTTTTAATTTTTCTGGAAGCTTTTTCTGAATAATTGCACTACACTCTTCGCTGAGTGCAACAGTTTCATTATCTGTAAATTTTCTTTTTTTAATTAAAATATCTTTCATAAATTTTACATAATTAGGCATTTGTTCTAATGCTTCTACAAAAGGAATATTTACTGTTAATTTTTTTAAAATTTCAAGGAATTTAGCAAATTGCTTATCTTTTTAATGTTGCTTTAGTCGTTGAGGAAATGGTGGTAGTGGTTTTTCTATAGATATTTTCATAGGGATCAATGGATATTTTTAGTTTTGATCTTGTTGATCCTTTTCTTTTTCGATTTCCACTTCCTCATTTTTACTTTCTGTTTCTTTTTGAATTTTAGTTTCTAACTTCTTTCCACTTCGTAATTGTATCGCTTTAATTTGTTCTTTTCCTTGGTCTTTAGGATTTATTTCCACATTACTAGGAAAAGTTCCAGGAATTCTATTGTTAAGCGCGGTAGCGATATGTCTGAGTTGAGTTTCAATATTTTTAATTACTTGTTCCTTGATTTTGTAATTGATTTCCTTGAATTTGTAATTGATTTCCTTGATTTTGCAAGTCTTGACCCATACTTAATATTAATTTTTCTACGAGATAACTTCTTATCTTTAAATTGAGTGTTTTTAAATCCGAGCGGATAAGAAGGTTTATAATTCGTATTTCCTTGATTAGGTGGATTTCTATAGAGTTGTTCATCCATTGTTGATTAATTTGTATTGTTATTCTAATTAAAATTTGGATGATTCTTCCAACCAGGATTATAATATTTTGCATAAGGATTATTGGGTCTATTATTAATAGCATTTATAGTTTCATAAGGAGATTGAGAATCTATAATTTGTTCAGATGAGTTTTCTTCTAACATAGTAGGAGAATAATTCATTCTAAAATGATCTAATTTCTTTGATATAGTAGATATTTGAGAAGCTAACATAGATATTACATCATTTTCATGAACACTGGCAATCTTTTTAGGATTTATTCTTTCAGCAGGCCATTAAAAAATATTAGTAGTCATTTCTTCGATTAACGCATAGGCTTCATAAAATGGTTTTGACATTAATGAACCTCCAGCAGCAGCATCAATGATTGATCTAAGAGATCCTACTAATTCATTGTAAAAAGTTTGTATAATTAACCAATCTAGTAACGCATGATGTGGGCATTTTCTAAGAAGTTCTTTAAATCTCTCCCAAGCTTCATATATGGATTCTCCATCAAACTGACCAAAAGATGTTATATAATTTCTAAGTTTTACTGTATTCGAAGGAGGAAAATATTTGGATAGAAATTTTTGTGATAATTCTCCTCAAGTTTTAATAGATCCAGGTGCTAATGAATTTAACCATATCTTAGCCTTATCCCTTAAAGAAAAAGGAAAAAGTCTAAGTCTAATAGCATCATTAGATACTCCTTCATATTTGAAAGTAACACATAGTTCCAAAAAAACTAGCAAGTTGTAAATTAGGATCTTCATTAGGTGAACCACTAAATTGATTATTCTGTACCATTTGGATAATTGCAGGTTTAAGTTCGAATGAGTTAGCAGCTACATCAGGGTTTTGAATAGTTAGGTGAATTTCAACTAATGTAGGGTTGACCTAATCTCTTAATGGTCTTTGTTGGTTTATATTTTCAATTTATGGATTATTTGTCATTTGTGATAAATTTATAATTTCTCTCTTTTGTTTTCTAATTCTTTTAATTGTGCGCTCTAATTCTGAATCGTAAGGTATTAAATTTTCGTTTCCAAATTTACGTATACAATTTTTAAGTAATATTTAAAATAGTCCGTTACTCTAGTAATTATTTTAATAATTCTATTAATTACCTTAATAATTACTTTACTTCCCCGACAACGACGCCAAAAACTTGACCCACTTTTTGATATTTATATTTACAACTATGATATGAAAATTAACAACGACACCAAATACTTGATCCCGCACTGAATATATATATACTGATGATTTTGTTATGAAAATTATGATTTATATTGTGGATACTACGCAAGTATAAATATCGTTATCAAGTAATATAGGGCTCTAATGGAGTCCTAAATGTCAATCCCACATGGAAGTTAGAGAATTTCAAAGATAAATTAAAGTAGACTTACTTACTAAATTAGTATACGGAAATTAAGAACACTTATACTAAAACTATTGCTAAAAAAGGTTTAAATATAAGATTCTAATTTAGAAAAACATCTTTCTCCTTGTTGAGAGCAGTAAGTGAATGATGAATTTAAGTAGTTTAGAGTTTGTATTGTGCTAAATAGGAGCATTCCTATTCTTTACCCTTTAGTCTAGAGTGCGAAGAACATTGACTAGTCACTATGTTTGATTACTGAATTTGCGGCTAGGCTGTGAGGATACTGGCTGCCACTTCAAAGCTCCCACGTTCCCCTCGCCCGAGGGCTAACATCTACACTTCAGCTCTCAAACAATAGGACCGAATTGAATATTTTAGTCTATCACACTAAAATGTCCAATTCTACGCCCCATAGTTAATACTACTTATTTGCACTCTCCTTCCAAGGCTTTTGACTTCACTGAATCTTAGATGTAATCTTTACTATAGTTGATAATTTAACATATGTTAACAAATCAATTGGCCAGATTGAAAGTAAATTAAGTTTTAAATAAAATATTATCACAATATTTAATAAATTTAGGCACAGTTACTTTGATTCATCACTTCACATAATCTCAACAACAAGGAAAAAGTCTAAGGAAACTACTCAGAAAGCATGGGAAAAATAACACAAAGCATAGATTTCATTAAAGTTAACAAACAATAATAAATATACTTATTTCACTTCTTCTCCCCAAGCAGACTCCTTGAAGTTCCTTTGACTCTTCCTTCCAGTACAACACACTTAATTAAACTCTCCAAGACGCTAAACACACTTAAATACTCTATATAGAAACTAAAAGACTCTAGAATGACACACAACTGACTAAAATTCGTCTCTATTTATAGAAGGAGTCAAATCTTCAAAGGTTGCTTAAGCACCTCTTCAAAAAGCATCCAGGTTCATTGTATTTTGGCTCTTTTCAACTGTCTCGCCGTCGGCGGGGTCGATCTCGCCGTCGGCGGGCTTCTAGAAGATGGGCTAACCGCGCTGATCTCGCTGTCGGTGAACTCGATCTCGCCGTCGACGAGTTCCTTATAATATATTCAAAACTTTCAGGAAAAACTCGGCGTCGGCGGCCTTTTCCTCGACGTCGGCGGCCTTTTCCTCGCCGTCGGCGGGATAGTTCAATTTTCATCAAATTGAGTCTTTTTTGCTCCAAATCCGCTTCTTTTATGCTTTTTGCTTTCAGTACTTATAAATCTTCATTCTTGCAATAAAACAAAGAAAATACATTTCTTTAAAGTGCAATTTCATATAAAATTGGTATGAAATTCTTAATATATTTTCTAGTGATCTGTCGAGCCGATGGGTCAACATTCAACCTGTGGCATGTAACATCAATTGGCACGCTCGTCATCTCAGTGGTCATCCACGCGAAAATATCTTGATTTTCTTGGAGGGTTTGGATCAACAACTCCATGTGACCTGCATCAAAAGCTTTGCTTATCAGAAAACATCTACCAGGTTCTCCTTCAAACGCCAGAACTTTGTGAGTGGCCTTGCTGGTCTCGAGGCCACCTTCCGTCGCCTTGTGAATGTCCAGGAGATCTACATTGTTTATAACCCGCAAATACCAGACCCAGAACTGCTCCAAGTCGCCCCTAACGGTGATGATTTCTCTATCTCCAGGAAACTTGATAGTGATGTGGTAAGTAAAGACTATCGATATAAAATTGTTTAGTAGCGATCGTCCGAATATAATGTCTACTTACATGGCTCGTAATAGTAGAGACTACCACTATAAAATCATTTAGTCCATTGGTTCATTTATAGCCCTACTTACATGGCTCGTAATAATAAAATTCAAGAAATTGGCCCAAATATTTATTATTGCGAAAATATACCAAAAGCTTTCTTGGGGACAAAACTACACGGGTTGTTTGGAATCACTTTTATTTTTTAAAATATTTTTCATATTTTATTTTATTTCATTTATATTTTGATTTAAAATAAAATATGTTTGTAAAATATGATTATTTTTAAATATATTTAAAACATTGAAAAATTATTCTCAAGTATTTTCAAGGTATATTCATTTATTTTTTGAAAAAAAATAAAAATATGTAAAATATATACTAAATAATTATGTTTTTAAAAACAAATAATAAAATAATAATAAAATTAATTTGATCTCAAACATACTCCTAACTTTTAAACTAATAAATTGAAACCTCATTAAACGTTAGGACAATCTTTTGATCGATATTTTGATCATAAGAGCTCGTTTTACTCTTATTCTTCCAATATTTTCTCCTTTTACAATGATTGTAAAATGTGCTTATCTGATTTGTGTGAAATTTTACAATAGTGAACGCTCTTTATTCACCGTCTGTGAAGGTTTGTATTCTTTGATAGTTATTTAGGATTGAATACAATGTTTACAATATAAATCCTAAATCTAAGAGGTCCTTTGGGATCATTTTTATTACAGTACTTACTATGAGCATGGTGGAATCATCTGCCAATCACCTAATAATCAGAAGATATTCGAGCAATGATCATATAGTGATCAAATTACTTTCTGTTGGATTCAAATAATCTCAAATCTTGAACAAAGTATGTTAAAATATTCTTCAAATCATGATCAAATAGCATTTAAATGCTAAATGTGCCATGATCAAACCATCTTCTTTCATGATTTGAATAATCTCCCAATTACCTTTTAAACCATAAATGAAGTAATGAAACCATTTTTAAGTTGTGATCTTAGTTGTTTGAATATTATTTGATAATTGTTTGAGCACTGTAGGATCTTGATTCAAAATTTATTGAAAACTTAAAAGAAGATGACTTGATCACGATATAATCATTGTTCAAAGATTATTTGATCAATATTCAAAGATTAAAAATAGGACTACTCCAAGGAGACAGAGTGAGATATAAAATAGTGGGCAATGAAAGTGCAATATAATTCTGACAGTTGAATAATTATGTTGCATAGTTTGTCAGTAAGATAAAAAACCTTTTTATTTATTGAAACTATGATTCTACAATTTGAATGCCCTTTTATACTGAATTCAATTTTTATTTTAACAGTATATTAAATCCTTGTGTTATTGTATAAATGATCCCAGAGAGACCAGTAGATCTAGCATAATTATTTCTCATGAATAGTTTAATATTATATATCAATGATCTTTATTTTCTAAAAATAGAAGAAATGATTCATTCAAATGGCTTAATGATGTAATCTTGTATATCATCAAAGAGGAGATATTCAAATCATGGATAATAAAGAACTCTTATATTTTCTTATATTTTAAAAAAATTAATGGATAATACATGAGATCTCATTTCCTGCATAGACCATGATGTTGTATGACTCTTATTCTTTTTACATGTTAAGCAGACCTATAGGGAATGATAATTGTAATATATGGAACAAAATATAATTTTTTTTTCTTCTATAAATCTTCTTAGATGTGGAAGAGGGCCACATAAATGAAATCCTTTAGCATAAGAAAAATGTATCTCATTTAAAATATCAAAAATAAAGTTATTTAAATAATTTTTGCATATATAATCTGATAATTATTTTATATCTTATTTATATTGGTATTATGAAAGAAAATCTCACATGTAGATGTGAACTACCAACCTTTTATTCTGCTGAAATCAAGCAACTTATTCACTACACATTGCATCTTAGTAGCCTTCTTTAAAAGCTTGTAGCAAGCATATTCTTTTCAAACATATGTTTTAATGTTTTATTATTTGAATTATAATGCATCCATTAAACTTTACAATGGCAATAGTCCTCTTATAATTTATTAGAAAGATAAAAGAAAAGAAAGCATACAGGTCTAACAACATATTCAAACATAGAAATTGAACAAAAAATTAGACCTCTAAGTTTAAAAATAAACTTCAAATAATGATATGAAGCTCAAGTTGAAGTTCAAATAAGGTTTGGATCTCATCTTCTTTATCAGAATAAAACACTATAATTTGACTATTAATATTGAATTGAGGCTTGAAAAAAAGGTTTAAATATATTTTTTAACCTCATTTATATCTAAGTTTTGATTGATAGTGTCTGCGTTTGTAAGAGACCAATTATGTGAGTTTTAAAATTTCTCCATTGTGACTGAATGTGACATCAAATAAATAGTATATCATCTTAAGAGATGAAAATACTATCCTAAGATACATCTAATCTCAAAGTGAAGGTTTCACTATTTTGTGAGGCTACTATCAAAATAAAATTCTCATGTTCTTAAAAGACGGGACTTATTTTAATTATGGGGTTTGCTATCCCTAAAATGGCAAACCACTTTAGTTAATCATATCTTAGGAAAGCGTATTTCCTAAGAAAACACTTAATTAAAATAATGGCTAGCATTTATGTGAACTACAACAGTAGTGTTGAATCCTAAATTATTCTTTGTGATAACATACCTCGAGGGTTAGAGCCAAAACAAGAAGGATGAGAAAGAGAAATCGAGAAGGTTCCTCTCAACAAATAGGGAGAGGTCTTTTTATTTGTCTGTTTACCCTCTAATTATAGGTGTGTATGTAAAGTTATAGAAAAGAGGGAACAGTTAGAGAATCGTCTTCAATATAATTTAATCGTGATGATTTACTACCAACTTTGTATTGCAATTTGAATTTAAATAAAGTGGTAACCAACTGGTCGACATGCTTGAGTTTGATCTGTAGGCTGAGGTGACCAGCTGAGTGGCGATAGGCGTTGAGTGGCGACTGGGCCTGCCAAAGAAAAAAACTTGATGGCTGGTGGGTTATGATTGTGCACCCCTCGTGAGAAGTCCAAAACGATCAAGGACTATAGATGTGGTATACTGACACGCCTAAAATATATACGTTTTTTGCTATATCATTTTACTCATTTTTTATGATATTACACTTTAAAGGAAGGTATTTTGTATGTTTTTTGGTTTTAGGTACAAAAAATGGTGATTAGAGCAAAAAAAACAAAAACGGTGCAATTTGGAGCAAAAACGAACAAGAAATGAAATTCTGCCCTGACACCTTTCGATAAGTCTTTTAATGCTTAATCTCTTTTACACTTCTTGCATATTTTTGAATAAGATTACACCTTAAAGAAATGTTGTTTTTTTATTTATTTTGTAGGTTATCTGTTACGAACGCAACGCAACTGAAATGGGGCGAAACAGAGCTAAAAAGGAGCGAAACGGTGGAGCTGTGCAGTAATCTCGCCGGCGGCGGCCTCGAGCCCACCGACGACGGGATTTTCTCGAGAAGGCCAAAATATGACCGAAAGGCTCGCCGACAGCGCCCTCGAGCCCGCCGACGGCGAGCCTTAGCAGTTAGCCCATGTTCTAGAAGCCTGTCGACGGCGAGAACGAGCCTGCCGACGGCGAGAACGAGCTCGCCGACGGCGCCAACGAGCCTGCCGACGGCGAAGAAGGTCAGTTCAAGCACAGATTCATCGAATATGGACGCCTTTTGAAGAGGTGTTTAAGCAACCTTTGAGAATTTTTCTACCTCTTTAAAAAGAGACGAATTTAAGTAGAGAAATAGAGGAGAAAAGTGGAGAAAAACTTGGAGAATGTTTAGATATTTTAGAATAGGAATAGAAATGTAGATTTCTACCCTTTTGGAGAGATTAGAGAGGATATTTTGAGAGAATTTTTAAGGAATTTTGCTAGCATTGCATGGATCGACGGGAGACTTTGTTGGAGAGATCTTCGTTCTTCTTTAAAAGGGAAAAAGCTAAGTATTGTTCTTCATTATCTTATGATTTTGTAAACACTTGCGTAGTGGATTTGCTTTGGTTAAATGAAGTTTCCGTTGTGTTTTCTTTGCACTTTGTGACATATCTCTCTTACTTTTTCTTCTTATTTGGAAATAACGACATGAGAAGATTACGTCATTATTTTGTAATGAGTAGAAATCATGTTTAGAATTTTGTGATGCAAGATAGAAGTAAATTTAATTATAAATGTGATGGATTTTACTTGCAGTTCATTTACATTACAAAAAGGGTCCATTGTAGTGTTAAAATTTGTTGTAATTGCGTTAAGTCCCGAAAGGGCATATGTAATTCTCAACAAAGTGGAACCACATTCAAATTCCATGGATGGTGAAGTTCATGGGAATTGAATGCAAATAAATAGGGAAATAATATTAATCAGGCGTAGAATTGGAGATTTTAGAGTGACAGGCTAAAATCCTCAATTCGGTCATATCGTTTGGGTGCTGAAGCAGAGATGTTAGCCCTCAGGCGAGGGGAACGTGGAAGCTCCGAAGTGAGAGTTGGCATCCTCCCAGCCTAGCCACGGATTCAGTAACCAAGCATAGGATTAGTCAATGTTCTTTATGTCTGGACCAAAGGGTAAAGAATATGATTGTTCCTATTTGGCACATACAATGTTTAATGCATCTCATTCCTATACATTATCTATTTCATTACATAAGAATAATAGTTTTTAATATCTCAAAATTCTCCAAACCAATTCATCCAAAAAGGGTTATATTTAGAATTGTTATTTGCATTTAGATATAGTTACTATCTTTACGTTTAACACTTGCATTTATGAATAGTTGCTAGATAAAACACAATTTTAATCGACATTCAAACTAAGGACTATTAGTAGTAGACTAGAATTTGATTAAATATTTCTTACTTCACTTCCTCGTAGGATCGATACTGGGGTTTTTAAAGAAAACTCTATATTACTTGAAGCGAAACATACACTTGCGTAGTACCCATAGTGTGTAAAATATTTTCTAATTTTTATATAATTTAAGATTTTGCACACTAGCCCCTATTTATAAATCGGGTCAAGTTTTTTGGCATCTTTTGAAAGTTAATTTACTGCGTAATTGCGGGTCGGGTCATATACGGACTGAGTCCCTTTCCATAGTGTGTCGGTCGACTTCGATAGTCCCTCATCATAGTGTGTCGATCAACTCCAACCAGGCTATCGGTCGTTCGATAATCAGCTCAGATCTTATTTATGTAGTCCGATACATCTATTGTCCGACCATCATCCTGAGTCAATTTATTGCTTTGAGATTCATGTTGATGGTTTTGATGCATACATATCAGTTCTCTCGGTTTTTTTGCTCCTTGTCAACTACAATAAAGGCAGAGAAACTAATAAACAATTATTTACATAAAAATCATGAATTGATTGAATAATTAATTTTCCTTGGGGTTCCGTGCCCAGTGGACTCTATAAATAAGCTTAAACCGAGTCTTGTACTGTCGTTAGCTTATCCTTGTGTAACCAAGGAGCATTATTGCTAATGGTTAGAGATGGACCGTTGTGGATCCTTAGAGGCATGCGAAGGTTGACTTTCGTGTCCATCCTTCTGTAAAGAAGAAGAGAATTGTTAAGAAAGAAAAATAGTTACGGACCGAACTTGTTTTGATCAACGTGGTCGGCTCATCTGATAGTGCTGAGGAACAGTCGTAAAAAAGGTTTCACTAGGAAACCCTAGTGTCTGGGCCCGATTCAAACACGACTGCAGAGGGTCGGTGAGTCTCAGCTGATGCAGAAATTACGATCGGAGAAAGGGAGCGGGAGGAAGTGACCGTTGTTGACCTACCTCAGCCTCCACCTTAGAAGAATAGAGGCACTTCGTCGCAAGGGAGATATGAAATTTCTTAGGTCATCTACGAGATGGGTAGATTTTTAAGTATGCGGAGAGTCGTGGTGTTCGGTCTTCAGGACGAGTGATGGTCGTCGGCCTCCAAAGGTTTTCGTAGAGTTTGGACCCGCTGTGGTGGCTAGTCGTCACGCTGAGTAGTCAGGCTCGTGTCATCTGATGCTCAAGAGGGGCGCCTGACTCTTTGCCTGTGGTAAATCCTCAACAGGGTTGATGGACATGGTGATCGCCGTCTCCCGGAATTGTGGAACAGCGGGCAGGTGAGGTCGAATCACTGGTGGAGTATGTCTGTCCTTATGAGGGAATGTCAGAGGTTCAATTACAGATCCTGTGAAGGAGTTGCCCGCTAGCTTGGCGACTGCGAGTGGAGGTAGTCATCTTGTGGGACGAATTGAGAGTGCTATGTGAATCGATTGATTTGGGTAAGTTTCATAACAAAGTTGACCTGATGGATCAAATTAGAATAGGTGGAGAGATAGTTCTCCAAAGTTTGACTCTTACGGGGTATGCCCCGTTTGAGGTCTTGGAAGACATGTTCATAAGACATTTTGTTCAAGGTCTGCAATAATGTGATTGACAATAAAATAATATTTAAATAAATTCAAAGAGAATTTTGCTGCTACACTTATCGTTTTGTAACTCTTCATTTTTCACACCCACCTTATAAATAGGGCAAGGGGCTTCTCATTTTCGTTTTATGCGTTATGTTTTCCTTCTATGCCCTTTTAGGGCTTTATTTATTTATTTTTTATTTTCATTTATGGCCATCTGTTGTGTTCCACGATGGCTCTGAAATATTCCTCAACCCTCTTTAGCTCCATCAAGGGTGTCAAACCTTCATTTTTGATAGAAAACTAGGTGAAGAAACTAGAGAGTAGGTATGTTCTTCATGCCAGCATCACTCTTTGGAAGCTACCGAGGTCGGCTCGGGCTACATAAGTTAAGGGCAAGGACTTGGTCTTTTATTGAGACTAGTTTAAGTATGTCTTCTGGTTACCACTGTGCGACGAGCTCTGGACTGTATTCAATACATACAGGGTTATTCTAACGCAAGTGTTGCCTAACTCCGTAGCTGTGATAATGACTTTTGTCCTCTTTTGTCAGTGGGAGAGTATTTCGCGGTTGATCGATCTTTTTAAGTATTTTTTTTAGGGTTGATAAGGAGGGCTTCAACATGATTTCTGTGAGCAAGAAACTCCACTTGCTAGGAGTGAAGAATAAGATAAAGAACTAAAAGAAGAAATTTTTGGTCGGTTCCTGCTCTAGCGCCTGGGGGATCCAGGTCGAGGAGTCAAAGTGTGTGGTGCCCAGGCCGGGGTCTCTCCCCAAGAGTGTAGATGTCACACAAGAGATGTTAACTAGTCGTACTCTCTCGGTCACTCAATATACCGCCGAGGTAAAGGTTACCTGTGTACTGACGGCTAAGATGATTGAGGTGCTGTGGAGTCTCTTAGATATTGAAGAGACGGCCTGAGCGAACACAATGAAGGAATAATTGGCCGCCAATCACTGGAAGTGGGAGCTTCCCGCGGGGTTAGGTAATTGAGTAGAAGATGAGGACCCATTATCTTACAGTGTGGCCTTGAGATACCTTATCTCCATTTTTGCAATTAGTGTAGTAATTCAAGATAATATGACGAGCAAGATCACAGTTATCGCTCAAATATGTACTTCTTATTTTGTTGATGTGAGGGAAGGAGACAAAAGAACTTATGTTTCTGAGAGGGCCCTGGATGAAATCATGGTCGCAAACACTTCTTTCTAGAAAGCGGACATACCATTTGGTGCATCACCAACTGTCGCTACTCCACCAGACTCACAGGCTGGTGGTTCGCCTTCCCCTGTTCGCGTGGGCAGAGGCCGATCGACCCCTCTCTTCTTTCTTAACTGCATCGTTGTTTAGGGCGGCCTCGTCTCTTAGTTACTATCCCTCGCCTTCACAGGAGGGGAGGCCGTCCACAAGGGAGGAAAAGAGTCGGTATATGATGTGGCAGCCCCTCCTCTCTCTCCATTGAAAAGGAGAGGGGATGCCTTTAAATGAAAACCCGTAAGAGGAGCAGTTGAGTGGATGTGAACCGGTATTAAACGGAGGATCAGTCTTCCGGACACGTCAAGGGACTGGTATTTTCTTTCTTTTCTCTCTTTTATTTTTTTGAAGGAGTCTTCAACTTGTCTATTTATAATTGTCATATTATTCCCTTATTTGAGTAAGTCTACCTCTTGGATAAAATGAATGATCCGAAGAGGAGAGGAATCGAAAGAAAGATATACGATGGGCAATAGACAAACGTGAGAAAGAGCGCATATAACTTTTATAAAGGGAACTTCGCTTGGATAGCCCCAAAACATGCGTCTGAAACGAGTTCTGATCAAAAATACTTTAGAGACATATCCGCGAGAGGACCTTACGAAAGCAACCTACAACCAGAGAATCAAGTATAAATATTTGTTATAGGTCAGGGGCAGCTCCAAAATGAACATATTCTTTTGGTTAATTACATATTGGGGATAATTTAATGAAATCCTATTAGTTTGGAAACTAATAGATTTAAATCATCTCAAGCGAAAATCCTGATGCTTTTGACATTTAGATCAGGCTATAGGGTAGAGGATGAATCACTGTAACCATTAGGGACGGCGACGCCTAGACATGCGGGGCCACATGAAGATAACAACGATTTGTCAAAGGAATTGATAGAGCTCGAAATAGGTGTCAACAGGAAGGAAAATATCCCCTAAAAAGGTAGAGGTAGCTAGGTTATGATAACACGAATCTGTCATCCCAAGCTATCTTGTGGTGAAGCTTGAAATACTACATCAGAGCCTAAACTAAGATGAGCATTACTAACATGGAGTAGAAAGCTCGAACCGAGTTTAAAAGGGCTATCAAGGAATGAAACCCAACCCAACTCTCTTAGACTAACAAATCTTCTAGAATGGCTACCTTCTAACACCTCCTACAAGTAAAATCCATGTTAACAGTTACTCGTACGTTAAGAGTGGTAAGATGTTATTATTTAGAAGATTGGTGTGTTGGGAGTTCCAGCTCGATTATGAAAATCAAACGGCCTAGACAAACTTATGCTCATAGCTAATGCAAAGTATTTTTAACATTTGAAAACTTTAAATTTGATATGATATCAACTCAACTGAATCAATTGAAAGTAATAAATTTGATCCATCATAAACAATCGTTATTGGGCCCCACACCTCCCACTTCGGTGATAAATTGTTTAAGTGGGATGAGTAGTCTAGGTTCGATCATATAGTTTTCATGCCTTACATATAATATTCGGATTATCTGTGTTAATCCTTATGTTAGTTACTTCTGATTAAGAATTAATATGTATCTTTCATGATTTAAATAAACTTTAAATTATGTAACAGGATCCTGACTTAAATTGAATTTGTTTTGATTAAGTTCTAATTCATTTTTTAATTTAAAAATTCAGAAAAAAATATAGTTATCCAAATATTCATATACGTCTTTCCAAATTATTTTAATTGTGGTAAAATTTTCAGATCAATTGTTTATGTAAATTAATTCATATTTAATTTTAAAATTTTGTTCATTTTAAGTGTAATTATGTATATACTTAATTTTTAGTTTTAAAATGAAATTAATTATCTAGAGTGTTTCATGAAATTTGACCACAAAGTATAGAATTATCATGGGATTTTTGGTAAAAAAATTAAGATTAATTTGATTTAATCTAAATTTTATATGATTTTTCTTGATTAAATAGATCAAAATGCTTTAAAACTAAAATTAATTTTGGAAAATTCCATAAAATTCTAGGAGAGATGGGAATGGAGTCCCAGACTTCCAAAAAATTTCACATGTTCATTTGAGTTGAGATTCGTGAATCATAACAAGTAATTGATGTTTGAGTAAGTAATATATACAAGTTAAAATTTAAAAATTTACCAATTTTAGCATGTTTATAATCAAGGAGACCGTCTAACCTATTCATATCAAAATTTGTTCGATCCAAGTCAAATCAAGCATGAATAAAGTCATTCAAATATTTTTAGAGGCTTTGGATCGTCAATTAAATAATCAAATGAACACCAAATTTGACATATTTATATTCAGATTACGCGTCTCGACTATATGAATCCAAAGAGCTTAAAAATCTCAATTTTGAGGTCATTAAGACATTCAAATTATCAAATAACCATTCTATGATCAATGGGTCAATATGAGTCGACCGAACAGGTGGTTTGGAAAGTTATTCGCCAAAAGATTATAACATCCTTCTCTTGGAGGCTATAAATATACCTCATCTCTTCACTTGAATTTTGAGA
The DNA here is from genome assembly GCA_022702705.1 of Papilionanthe hookeriana x Papilionanthe teres. Lineage (NCBI taxonomy): Eukaryota > Viridiplantae > Streptophyta > Magnoliopsida > Asparagales > Orchidaceae > Papilionanthe > Papilionanthe hookeriana x Papilionanthe teres. The sequence goes on along the minus strand of CM040422.1, from coordinate 150,827,121 downwards.
GCCTATTTTTGATTGAATACTTGATGGTAACTTCTGTCCTTCTTAGCCATCGACTAAGGTTGACCATCACTCGTGTTCACAATTAACCACTACTAGATATATCCTAAATATGGTTGTAACATATGACTGCGAGATGCATAACTTTATAAGTGTTAACAAGTGTAAAAATAAATATTCAATAATAGTAAAGTTACTCCTTATCAACGCAAGTATACATATCGTTCAAGTAATACAGGGCTCTAATGGAGTCCTGGATATCGATCCCACGAGGAAGTTTAGAGATTACGAACTAATTACAACAGTTGAAATAATTATCTAGTAAACGTAAATAAAGAACAATTATACTAAATTCTACTACTAATGTTGAATGGAAAGTTGCAATATAGAAAAGTATCTTCCCCATTGTTAAGAGAATTAACTGAACGGATAATTAAATTAGTTAGAATTATATTGTGCCAAATAGGAGCATTCCTATTCTTTACCCTTTGGTCCAGGCATAAAGAACATTGACTAATCCCATGCTTAGTTACCGAATCGCGACTCAGGTCGGGAAGATACCGGCTCTCACTTCGGAGCTCCCATGTTCCCCTCGCCTGAGGGCTAACATCTACACTTCAGCACTCAAACGATAGGACCGAATTGAGGATTTTAGTCTGTCACTCTAAAATCTCCAATTTTACGCCCGATAAATAATATTTCCCTATTTATTGCACCCTCATTTCAAGGAATTTGACCTCCCCAAATCTCGGATGTAATATTTACTTTAGTTGTGAAATCAACATATTTTAACTGATAATCGGCCAGATTGAAAGTAAATTAAGAATTAAGTAAAAAGATTATCACAATTTTTATTGAATATTTTAGGCACAACTAATTCAATTTTCCATTTCACAAAATCTCAAAACAAGGAGAAAGACAGAGAAGACTACTCATAATGCATAGGAAGAATAACACAAAACTTGGATTTCATATATACTGTTGACCTCATTTTGAGGTCATTCTTTCTCCTTCTAGCTTAAGATCTAGCCTTAGGATCTTCCTATTTTGGACTATCTTAGAAGACTAGACTGGAACCCACTATGTTTAGAAATTCGAGCCATTTCTTCGCTCCTCGAAGTTTCATATGGACGGCTCTAAATCCTCGACACTTAGTTGAGTCGATTAAAATCCGACGTGTTGAAACTCCTGTTGAGTTCCTATAGGGATTTGAAAGCCATAGGTGGACCCCACTGCGTGCGACGTTTGACTTTTTGCCACGAGCAATATGCTTGGCTATGGTTCTCGCTTAGGCGAAGACCGGTCGTTAATTTGCTCGATAAATGGCTCCGGTCGGGTCAAAATAAATTCTTTTTTTGCGACATGACGCAAATTTAATTTAAATTGACACGACCGTCGGCGAACTTGTCCGAACGGCCCCGGATGACGAAACGGACTGCGCCGTTGCGTCCGGAACGTCGATTTTAGCCAGGAAGGACATATAACTTGATAGGGTTTTGAATCGACTTGATTTGCGTGCAAAGTCGACGAATTTAAATAAAATAATAATAATAATAATTTTTTTTTATATAATAAAATATTTATATGCTAAACCCTTAATCTAATCCTACGGTTCACGGGCACTATTCATCTCCCTCTTCTCTCGCGTGCGCAGCTTTCCCTTTCCGTGCCCTAACCGAACCCCGCCCCTTTCTTCTTTGATAAAGACCGTCGTCACGAGGCTTATTGCCGGTCTTCCGGTCACCCCCTTTCTCTCCGATCTTAACCGACATTCACTGCCGGTCATAACTTCCGGTCACCTTTCCCCTAACGGATCTTCCCGCTCAGACGAGTCAGGTAACCTCCCTGCACTCTACTTCGACTGTGGCTTCTTGGTAAGTTGGGGCTTCCTTACCTCTCCGATTCTTACCGACGGTGAGTGTATACCATTCGTCTGTGCCTATAAATGCCCCTTTACGGGGAGATTTTTTGGTTGGAGAATTTTGATTCGTGCATTGGGAGAAAGTTTTCTGGCTGGTGTTCCTTCTTGTGATTTCAGTTTTCTTAAGTTTGTTTTCAAAGCTTCTGGAAGTAAGAATTCTCCCTTTCTCCTGTTTCTTTCTTCTTGATTGCAAGACGGAATAACTAATTTTATTATAGTCTTCTCCACACTCCTTAATCTGTTTACAGAACTTTTTCTTATCAATACTTGCTTCATTTCTCATGAATTATAAAAAGAATCTTCGTGTTTATTAGCGATCTATATTAATTTATCAGAGTTTGGATTTCTTCACTTAACTTACATCATTGATGGTCTGAAACGTTAGAGCATGATTATACTGTAGGGGGAAATGGACCAAGAATCCGTTATTAGTTGTTCCCGCTCTCTTTTGCATTGAATTTCAATAGAAGAACAGAGATTTTTTTTTACCTGTAATACATATTTGTGGGGTTGATAATATTTGATCACCGGAATTTGTTACAGTTCTTGTAAAATAATTAGTTCACTGTTGCTAGTTTGATTCTTGCATCCCTTTTCAGGAAACTCAAGAAATCAATTCCTCTTTGCTCGCTCATTTATTTACTTTATAGTTTAATTGGAGAAGCATCTATGCAGTGAACGTATACCGTGAACTAGCTTTTGAATATTACCTTGTATGGAATCTGAATTTGCTTATATCTTGAATTGATTCATAAACTTGAGTGGGAATATGTGAACAGCATTTTTTTTTAGATATGTGAGATGGTGGATCTGATAAGTCTTTGAGTTCTTTTGCATTTTTGCCCTAAGAAATGATGTTTGATACTATTTCAATTATTGAGTATAAAAACTTTCATGGCAAAAGTTAAATCCATTGTTGAGCAAGCTTTCAATTATTGGTTTTAAATTTTCATTATTGGATTCATCCTCTGTTTGTTAGAATTTAATTTGAAGGCTTCCTATTAATGATAACATCCAAATTGAGAAATCTTTTGGATTATTGAATTTCAGAATGAAGCAAGCTAGAGTTGATTCATTAAGAGTTAACTGTTTTTTTTTTTAGCTGGAAATTCTTTTTGGATATGTGAATTAATGTTTCTTCTTCATTCTCTTCGAAAGAATTTTGAGATTAAAAGTTCTTCTCCTCTCTCAATCATTTGAGACAAGGGGTTGGGATATTCTTCTTTTCCTTTTTTTTTCATGGCAATGGTCCAAAGATGTTAAAGAAGTTCTCCATATATATCCAGATTGTTATTTAAATCTTTCTATGTCTAAATATCTACAGGTTGAATGGTTTTCATTCTAAATAGGCTGAAATGCTATACTTATTATTTGTTAATCGATATCGTCTTATGTTTTATTTACTTCTTTAATTGTAGGTTGAGGTGAATCAAATTATATTTAAAAAAAAGGGGGGCTGCTCCATGGCTTGTCGTTATGTTAACTGCTAGGGAGAGATTGAAAATTATTTTTAATATTGAGTTAATATTTGAATACTTTACCTTATTTATGCGTGTAATTATTTTATCTCCATAAAGTTAGTATGTGCCTTTTTCAATTCATACATATTTACATATGTAGCACACAAAACTATAAACTATAAGTGCAGAAATTTTCAGCCTTTTGACACATGATGCCTGAGTTGAAAAAAGGATTATATTGAATCTCACAGCATTCTCATATATATACATAACTACACATGCTTGAATTCTAATATGAAGCTTGGTAATTATCCATATGTTTGCACTACTCTGCACTGAGAACATGGTTTCCTGTGAATCCGTCTACTTGAAAATATATATTTTTGTTCAAAAATGGGGACAGAACTAAGGTAGAATACAAGGTGTGGAATCCATTTTGGGTCGAAAACTGGCAGCAATGATTCTCGGCGGTGTTGATCATATTTGGATTGTTTTTTTTTTTTGAAGAAAATTTGGAATTATGAAAATTGACATTTGAATGGTTTGGATAGAGCCAAGTTTTCTTTTTATATTTAATAATCCTCTTCACTTTATTTAGCTGGAACAATACATTGGGATATGTCAGCTTCATTTATTATGGATTACGGCTCTTTTCTATAGGTCAATAATAAAACTTTATTTGTTTATGAGGCGTATGAAATGCCAAAGTCTTGAAACTTCTTTGGGCTGATCTGTTGAAACCCGATTTCCTGGATTTTTGGATACTTAAAATTGCGGTGCTATAAGAAATCAATTTGATTTCATCTCCCTGTATTCCGGGTTTGCTAAAACAAGAATTCTGGAGGTTTATAAGTCTTCTTTGGATCGGCTGTATTGAAACTGAATTTTGGATTTTCTCTTGTTGCAAGAAATTACACACTTACATATGTATGCTTTGGGATATTCATTTACATATTATCATTGTCTGGATATTTACATATTCAGCTTTTTTTTTGTTTCTCATATTTAGGGATTTTTGTAAGAAATATTTAATTCTTACATTTCTGAACATACTATTCCAGAGATTCTTGTAGGATAAACTTAAAAGGCCATTCAGTTTTTCTGATATGTAGAGAAATGGAAGCCTAAACACTAGGCTCAAATATAAGAAGTTCATTCCAGTCTTAAAATACAAAGTGAGTTAATCATTGAAAGTGCATATGAAATATCAAAGTGGGGGGGCATAAGTCGGACATGCGGGGTACAGGCAATGATGCACACTCGAATAATCGTGCTTTATAGCCGAGACAAATAAAAAAAATCAATACTCAGAGATAGATGCCCATTTTACCTTGAGTTAGGTAGTTTTAATCCCTACCTTTAAGAAATCTATGAATCGACAACAGATACTACAACGTCAGATACCATACTGATTCAGTAACAGATACTTCAATAACAAGATACTACACCGCACTTGCACGATAGTAAACACTGCACCTGCACGATAACAGATACTACGCTAACACATCAAATCAAATGTCACACACATAGTACAACATATATCACATCATACACATAACACATCACACCACATTTAGTACATCAAATCAAACACGACATATCAAACACATCACATCAAACACAACACATATAATTATTAAACCTATTACACACTACACATTACACATAACACATTGCACATTGTACACTATACACTGTAGATCACACATACATATCACATATCAAATATCACACACACATACTACATATTACATATCACACATACACAACACACTACCCTACTACACACTACCCATTAAACACTACACACCATGCACTAGTTAATACACAGTACACACCACAGACCAGATACTACGTACCAGATATTACACTGGTAAAGAATTCAGATACTACAATAACAGATACTCCACTCTCAAAACTCAGATACTCCAAACTGGTTCACTCACTAATTAAGTGGTAGGGATTAGGATTGCTTACTCTAGGGTGATTTGCTGGTGACTTTATCTGAGATTGATACAGACTTCAGTACTTCGGGTTGCCTGTGGGATCGAGATAAAAAAAAAAGAAGTCTACAGACTGAGCCTATCCTCAAATAGAATTCTTATTCCCCCACTTTGATATTTTATATGTTTATGGCTAAACTTGATTGTATAGTTGCTTGTAGCTATTAGCTCGCTTCCGAGGCATCGACGGAGTTGGCGTGTACACATTTATTTATTGTACAGTTCATTTACTTTCTTTATTGCATGCATTCTTTTACTTTTTGTATATACATTTACCTGCATTTATACTTTTTCTTTTATGCTTGCCCCTAGGATAGGCCATCTAAGGCATGGTTAGTTTATTTTCATTACATATGTTTATTTTTGATTATTGCTTCTCTTGCATACCTGTACTTGCTCCTAGGATAGGCCCTTTAGGGCATGTTTGTTTTCTTTTTTTATTACACATATTTTCCCTTATATATGCCCTTAGGATAGGCCGTTCGAGGCATGTTTTTTTCTCTTTTCTCTCTTATCTTTATTCTTTCTCGAGACGAGACGACAGAGGACGAATGAAGGATCTTCGATCAAATTTTCGTAGATTTAAATAACATCTATAGGATGTCGAGGTCGTCGTTTGATACGACGTAAACCCTCACACTATCTTTTAGGACTGAGTACGATCGTATATCGTACGATACAAGTCCTAAACCGTTTAGGATTCTGAGGTAGTCGTTTGACACGACATAAATCCTCCTATTTCTTTGGCTATTTCGCATATGATGTGCAGACATAAGCCCCAAATATCTAAATAATTTACAAGATTGAAACATAAAATATAACTTCACTTTCAAAGATGTCAAGCCCAATCATAGGTTAGTTTGAGATGTCACTGAAGCTCCTTCAGTATCTTCGACATTTCCTACTTTTCATACCTTTGGATTCCGAGAATAACTGTTCCACATTGAACCATTCCCTTTGATTCTCCTACAAGCAATCGTGGAAACCTAAACGTTGATATTCTTGAAGACGAAGCCCATGATCCTTATCGAGAGTTTTCTTAGGTGACTTCGGTTGCCTAAGATGTAATTAACTATAGGGGCTTGCCTCTATAGGGAATTAGGAACCCAGATTAATCTAAACCCTGCCTAATCTGTGCATTAGACAGGGGAATTTGTCGGCTATAAAATACGCAGACCAAAATGGAGTCATAAACTTTTAAGTTTAGATAGTTAAGCCTACTAACAAGTGGTACGCTCATCTTTTGGGATGATGTGTCACTTGTGGTATAGTGCTCAACTATTTAAACTATTTGACATATGAGGTCTATTTGGTCTCGTTATTTTCAAAATAAAATATATCATCATTTTTAAAAAAATAATAATAAAAAAATACTTTACCTATTACATTATATTAAATTTTAAAATTATTTTCAAAAGGAAAAATTAGCCGACAATTTCTGGCGACTCCGCTGGGGACTAATTCTTCTTTCTATTTTGGATCATAAGGATTTGTCTTCATACATCGATAGTGTGCCCATATCCCTAGTGGGCCAGACTATCATTCTTCCGTTGATGTACTTTGCTCATTTCTTCCTTGAGCGAGTATTGTCAACTCCTTTTGATTCCGGAGCCACCGTTTAATCATCCTTAAACAGAGAGGTTCCGGAATCTTGAAATCTTTAAGGTGGGATGGACTCCCAATAGGTGTGGTAGGTTAGGAGCGGTATATCGAAGTGAGTCCGATGCGAATTTAATCTTTTATATAAGTCTTTCAATCTCATATTGGATCCTATACTTTTTTGTATTTGCTTTGCCTTAATTTTAAAATAAATCAACCAATTAAAACTTTCTATAATTTGTTCGGATAAGACCTGAAAAGGGCACCCAGTTAATCTTGATGTTTATTTCCAATGGCAGAAATGTCTTCCCCGAAACTGATCTTCTCCTTCGCTACTGGAAAGGACATCATTGTTAGCAAGAACCAATTGCCTGATAAGACAATGATCAAGTTTGGTCAAGGGTTTGACGATGTTGAAATCAAGTTTGCAAATGTTCCAGTTGTCGTAGTGAGGTCTGTGGCAAATAAGTCAGTAGAACCTGTTGTTGAGTTCAACCTGAGGTCTGTCGACGAATTCCCTCCGCTGAAGCGAGTACTAGTTGAGAATAACCCTGTTGTTGCTGTGGAGTCTGTTACTAGAATCACTGACAACCCCAAGAATGTTTCGCCGCTCCAGCTGACTTGGTTGTTCTTACGTCCGTCGTCGCTTCAACATTAGCAAAGGGAAAGGGCGTCCTAGTGACTGATGAACCTATAATTGAAAAAAGTTTGGCTTTCACTTCGCTACCTTCTGTTTTTGAAATTGGGTCCAGTTCTAGGTCTGCAACTTTGACTAGAACACAGAGGAAAAACAAACGGAAAATAGCCAAAATCAAGAGATTGGAAGCCGCTAAAGTTACCGTTCCTGTGGAAGTTTTTGAGGAGGAAACTGGACTTCTTGAAACCTCACCCCTTCTTAGAGGAAGCAGGTTTCATCCTTTGTCCGTTGCCCCCGCTGAAGAAGATGCTTCAAGAATTGCTGGTTGCGTTATCGGTATCACCTCGTTGTAAGAATGAGAAAAAGAAGAAACATGCTCTTTTCTTTGAAATTCGTCGTGTGTTTGAAAGATTGGCTCGGAGAGAGCGTTGTTCGACTCTGTCGAGATACCGAAGAAAATTGGGTGTGCTCGTCCCACCGCATATACAAGCTGAAATCTTAAAGGATGATAAACCCGACCATCGACATCATAAGTCCGATCGAAGGAACGAGACGTTACGACCCCGTGTTTCGCTAAGTTACGTCTGGGGAAACGTATAGTTACTTCTACAGATCATATCTTCACCACCCATCAGAGAGCTACAGGACGCCAACCTGTAAAATCTCGTCTTGGACCAAGAATAGTTTCTCCAATTGGATCACGGGAAGTTTTATTCCGAAAGGAGACTTTGAGGAACGATAAAGGGTTGTCTACTATAGTATCTGGTTCTCTGACTAGGGAGCACACCACTTCTAGATGTGTTAGTGCTTTTAATAAGCCATTTGATTTTAAAGCACCAACGCTAAAGAAAATGGTGTGGAAACCTAAGGCTATTGAACCAATACCTATGGAGAAGCCCAAAGTCAATTACAAGAAGAATGATTCTAGTCCCGAGAGGATAATTAGTACTCCGAAGCCGTCGCAGAAGGGGTTAGTTGTCAGACACCCCATGTGGATTCAACAGATAAAGTGAATTTAATTGAAGTTAAATTGGAAAGGTTGAGAGAAGATATTCAACAGTTGTCTAAGGAAAGGAAAGAAGAATCGAATGATGAGGAAGATTTGACGGATTATATGGATGAAGATTTTGCTGAAATAAATATGGTCGAAACCAGCAGCATCCTCAAATATACGAGAAGCCCCAAGCATCACTTGAAGGGAATATTATTGAAACATTACGGGGAGTTATTCGAGATAAAGATGAAATAATTGAACGGTTGGAAAGAAAGATGGAAGAAATGATGGCTGCAATTATGACTTTACAAAGTCAACCTCAGACTCCAATAGTGGTTCCTGCTGAGGTAAATCAACCAGAAATAATCCAGATTCCTGATAATAATAAAGAATCTTCCAATAATAATGAAGAGCAGCCCATGAAAGATTCTGTTCCAGCTACCATGCCAGAAAAGGATATCAAGAGTTTAATAGAACAACAGGTGAGAGAAGCCTTGGCACAATCTAAAGGAGGATCGTTAATTCTGAAGGGTAGACCTTATCCTGAAGAATTCGATGCCGTTCAATACCCCAAAGGCTTCGTACCACCTTCGTTTAAAACTTTTGACGGAACAGGAAATCCACGACAACATGTCGCGCATTTTCGGGCCAGTTGCTGTAATGCAGGAGAAAACGATGAACTATTGTTCCGACAATTTGTGAGTAGCCTCTCAGGTGTCGTATCTGATTGGTATGCAGAATTACCGAATGGATCGGTCAAGACTTTCGCAGAATTAGAAAATCTTTTTGTTAAACGGTTTGCTGGAGCTCAACACCATATCACCGTTGGTGATCTTGTGGTTGAGAAACAAAAACAGGACGAAACATTGGTGGAATACATTCTGCGATGGAGGAATCTGAGCATGAAGTGCGAACCTCAGCTCCAAGAACAACACGCAATCGAAATTTTATCGAAGAGTATTCATGGACCGGTAGCATTCCTCCTTAAAGGTTTTACGATCAAGACATTCGAGAAATTGCTCAAGCAAAGCCGCAAGTCTACAAGAAGAAGCAAAACAACTTGGTTTTATTGAAAAGACCGAGAAATAGAAACCAATGAAAGCTTTCGAGAAGAAATCCGTGACCGTCGCAACTATCGATAAAGGCAAACAACCGATATAGATAAATGCAGAACAACCTCGACAGAATCATCAATCTCTTCAACAGTATAATTCGCAGTCTTCACAACAGAGACCTCCTCCAATGAACGAGAGACCAACTTTGTCTTTAGCAGAACGATTAAGTAGGGTATATTCCTTCAAAGATGAAGCAGTTGGCAAGATGTTTCGGAATTTGGTTAAGAAAGCGGAATTCAAACTGCTCGAACCTAAGAAACCCGAAGAGGTTGATAAGAAGGATCATCCGCTATATCGCCCATACCACGAATGATCGGACATACTATAGAGAACTGCTTTGTTTTCAAGAATTGGTTGGAGAATAATCTCATGAAAGGGAACATAACGATCCCGAAAGAGTATATGAGAGAACCCGAAAAGGTTCAATCAATACAATCTCGGTCGATCCTATTGTTCCAATTGATCCATATACAACCGATGATGGGTGGAGTACAAGATGGACTAAATCTTCAAAGAAAATATTGAATCAGCTCCAGAATGCTTCAACACAAGCTGTAATTCAAGATCCAAAGCCTGCTGAACCGGTGTTATTGATTGGAGCAGAAGATAAATCTCAAGAGAAGAATGAGCAAGTTATGGAAGATAAGATTGAAAAGTCAGCCGTAAGATGAGAGTTGTTGGTCCGAGATTAGTTGTTACGGATTTGGGAGAGAAATCTCTCAAACCGTCGACTTTGTATGATTTCTTCTTCGTTCCACCGAGAGCACGTAATACTATGGAATTTGATTTCGGCTACGTTTTGCCGTTTCTGTTGGTGATGTGGTCGACAATAACCAACCTAATTCTGATATTAATTTCAATCATGATAACAATTCTCAAATCGTACAGAACACTGATATGTGCAATGATGATCCAGAAAGAGATATAGATAATGACAATTGTTGTATGGAAGATGAAACATTTATTCTAGAGTTTCAAGGATCGCCAATTGCAATAGAGCTTGAATTTTTTGATTCGAAGAGGTCTTGAAAGAGTCGACTACTTCAATTCCCGAGGTTACAACTTCGAATTAATTCCGTACTCTGAAGAGATAACGTAAATAAATTTGAGAAGTGGAAAGATATTACCCCCGAGAGTGGGTCCGAAGGACAAAGGAAAACAACAGACGATCCAGCTCCACCAATTGATGAAGTGCTTGTTCAAAAAGAAAATGAAAAGCCAAACAATAAAGTGGATTATAATGTATTAGCACATCTTAGGAAGTTACCAGCGAAGTTGAGTATATACGATGCTCTGATCTTATCAAAGGAGATGAGAGAAGCTCTGGTGAAAGCTTTGCTTGATCTGGACATCCGTTTGGCTCAGCTCGCCGGTGATTCCTTGGATGAGGTTTGTACATCGAGGGAACGTACAAAGATAACTTTTACAGATGATGATTTATTGCTTGGCACCGCCGATCATAATCGCCCGCCGTATATTTCTCGTCAACATTGGTAATGCTATGCTATCTAGAGTGTTAGTGGATCCGGGAGCATCCATTAATATAATGAACCCGAGAACACTAGCATACTTGGATATTGATGCAAGACAGCTTGACCGCCGATAGAATGATGTTAAGGGGTTTTAACCGTAAAGGAGAAAGAGCTTTGGGATCGATAACTCTACCGTCGAGAATCGTTGAATTGACAACAACTCGCAAAATTCCATATCATTGACTCTGAAACATCATTTAATGCTCTTCTGGGCCGACCTTGGATTCACGAAAATAGATTGGTTCCCTCATCACTACATCAATGTATAAAGTACTGCCAGGAAGGACATGAATATTGTATAAAAGGAGATTTATAGCCGTTTTCTACTCATGAAATAGGTATTCATGAAGATGCTGCTTACTACACTCCTCCGAAAAGGACTGTTTTATCTCGAGATGTTGTTGCAAATAGAACATAAAATCCGTAAAGCACACAAAGACAAGATTTTTCAGCGCCAATTCAACAATCTCGTATCACCCCTCTACAACGAGAGGGTGAGAGTTTCTCCGTAACTCGCATCCGAGGTCGAGGCCGAGGACGAGGTCAAGAAAGGAACGATAGGGTTGTTGAATCAAAGAATCCGGTTATCAACATTGATTTAGAAGACAGTTTCGAAGATGAAAAAATTAAGAAAGATGCAATGACAATCAACCAAAGAAGACCCCAGTTCCAAATCAGCTTAGAAGATGAAGAAAAGCGTGAACATAGTTCAATGTACGATCGAATCAATCGCTATGTACAAACTATGGCCCTTACCCCAATTTATTCTCATAAAATCGAGGGTTCGACGGTCAAAGAAGTACATAGTGCTCGGTGGAAAACCAATAAAGTTTCACCGTGGCTCTGCATCTTCTAGTTCTGAAACTAATGTAAAACTAGAAAACGATCTTTCTTCAGAATTAATGGAATTGCCCGTTGAATGGTATTCTCATTGTGTTCAAAATATTGCACGGCGTGGTATGGTACCCAAGCAATGGTCAAAAGAACAATCGCATTATTTTGAAAAACTTCGGAATAATAACAATCGTACATTCAATTCTAAACAAGGTCTTGGGTTCGGCACGGTAGGACCAGTTGATGATGTGGAATTTTGCCTAGTTGTTACCAATGGACAAAATGGAGAATGTTTGGAAACTTTGGATAATTATGAAGATTCCCTAATTGATGATGCCCCACCAGAGTTTGAAGAAGAGATTAAATCAACAGTAGATGAGCTAAAAGAGGTTAACTTAGGGACTGAAGAGGAACCAAGGCCAACCTTCATTAGCTCCCTACTTAATGAAGAAGAAGCTACAGGCATGATTAAGTTGTTGACTGAATTTAAAGATTGCTTTGCTTGGAGTTATAATGAGATGCCAGGATTAGTATCAGATATGGCAGTACATAAATTGGGTTTAGATTCTGTGGCAGTTCCAGTTAAGCAAGCTCCAAGAAGGATGCGCTTGGATATTGAACAAAAGGTCGTAACGGAAGTCAAAAAGCTAATAGATGCCAAATTCGTACGAGAAGAGCAATATCTTACATGGCTTGCCAGCATAGTACCGGTTAAGAAAAAGAATGGTCAAATCCGAATTTGTGTAGACTTCAGGGATTTAAATAAGGCATGTCCAAAAGATGAATTTCCACTTCCTATTCCGTAATCGATGGTTGATATCGCATCATCTCATGCCATTTTCTCTTTTATGGATGGGTCGTCCGGTTATAATCGTATCAAGATGGCTCCGAAGATGAAAAATTTACAGCTTTCGTAACGCCAATCGGAGTTTATCTGCTATACGGTAATGCCTTTTGGGTCGAAGAATGCAGGAGCAACATATCAACGAGCAATGACCGAATTTTTGATGACCTCATTCACAATCAAGTGGAATGTTATGTGGATGATTTGGTGATCAAAAGTAAACAAAAAGAAGATCATCTGTACGATTTGAGAATTGTTTTTGAACGGTTACGACAATTTAACCTCAAAATGAACCCTCTGAAGTGCGCATTTGGTGTGACTTCTGGGAAATTTTTAGGGTTTGTTGTTCGTCACCGTGGGATCGAAATTGATCCGCAGAAAATAAAAGCGATTTTGGAAATGCCACCTCCTAAGAATTTAAAGCAATTACGATCTTTTCAAGGGAAGTTGGCATATCTAAGACGCTTTATTTCTAATTTGTCAGGAAGGTGTCAACCTTTCTCGCATTGACCAAAAAGGATGCCAAGTTTACTTGGGACGATAAATGTCAATATGCATTTGAAAGCATTAAACAATATATAATGACACCTCCTGTACTAGCTGCCCCGATCCCGGTAAGCCTTTGATACTTTATACCGCGGCTTTAGAAGACTCCCTCGGAGCTCTGCTGGCTCAGGTCAATGATGAGGGTAAAGAGAATGCTTTATATTACTTAAGTCGTCGTCTAATACCAGCAGAGGTAAAGTATCCGCCAATTGAGAAGCATTGTTTGGATTTAATTTTCGCAGCTCGTAAACTCCGACACTACATGCTCTCTCACAAGATCAATTTGATTTCAAAGTTTAATCCGTTGCAAGTATTTGATAGCTCGACCGACGCTTTCGGAAGGTTAGCAAGATGGGCCATGATATTATTGCAATTTGACATTACCTTTGTTCCGCTTCGAGCTATAAAGGGACAGATTCTAGCAGATTTTCTTGCGGCACATCCGTTACCAGCCGACTCTCTTCTTAATGACGATCTACCAGATGAACAAATAATGAATTTGGAAAATTCCAATACTCGACGTTGGGAATTGTATTTTGATGGAGCTTCTTCAAAGACAAAAGAATAAAGAACTACAAACGATAATACCCGTGAAAGCGAGAATTGGATTGATATTCATTACACCGTAACGAGGAATGTCGAGATATGCTTATCATTTAACGAGTCGTGTACGAACAATGAGGCGTAATATGAAGCTCCGATAACGGGATTACAATTAGCCATACTCCCGGATATAACCGATATCAACATTTATGGAGATTCACAGCTAATAATTCAACAAGTTATCGGCCAGCATAAAATTCGAAGCCCGGATTGGAACAGTATCACCGTTATACAATGAAGTTGTTGGAACAAATACCTAATATGACATCGTACAGAATTCCGAGAGGAGAAAACGCTCTTGCAGATGCTCTAGCTAAACTTGCTAAAGAATTTGCATGTCTACTGGAAGATTCTATTGAAATAACAAGACAAGGACTTCAAGTTTTGTCTCAAATTGATACGGATACGTTAAACAAATTAAATGAAGAACAAACAGTAGCGGCAATTACTGAAAACACAGAAGATTGGCGTCAACCCTTCATAGAATATTTACAGGCTGGGAAACTACCAGATGATAAGTCAGCAGCTCATCAAATAAAGAAGAGAGCACTGTCATATGCTTTAATTGATAATGTTCTTTATCGAAGATCCTTCGATCAAATGTGGCTGAGATGCTTAAACAGCACGGAAGCTCAAGAAATTGTAAAGGAGGTACATTCAGGACTTTGTGGCGCTCATCAGTCAGGTCCTAAAATGAAAATGAAAATCAAAAGGCTAGGATACTACTGGCCTGCGATGATGACCGACTGTATGAAAATCGCCAAAAGTTGCCATCAATGTCAGATACATGGAGTGGTCTTACACCAACCCCCTAATGTGCTCCACCCGACGGTCGCGTCGTGGCCGTTTGAGTGTTGGGGCACAGATGTAGTGGGTCCTATAGATCCTCCATCTTCAAAAGGACACCGATTTATTTTAGCGGCCACCGATTACTTTTCAAAATGAGCAGAGGCTGTACCGCTCAGAGAAGTGAAAGCGTATCATGTGTTACAATTCTTCAAAAATCAGGTCGTCTATCGTTTTGGCGTACCACGCAGAATAATTTTAGACAATGGGTCCACATTCAAGAGCACAAAAATTAATAATTTTGTCAGAAGGCACGGGATAGATTGGCGATACTCTACAATATATTATCCTCGAGCGAACGGGCTGGCCGAGGCTTTTAATAAGACTCTCGTCCAAATTCTAAAGAAAACTCTGAATGAAAATAAGAGAAATTGGCACGAGCGACTATTAGAAGCCTTATGGGCCTACCGAACAACGTTCGTAACTCCAACACAAGCCTACTCCTTATGCCCTCGTGTACGGGTCCGAAGCCGTTCTTCCTTTAGAAGTGCAACTTCCGTCTCTCGAATTGTCGTTGCCAAGTAAAATTACTACCGAAGAAAATGCTAAGCTCCATCTCGGAAGAGCCGGAAAATTTGGAAGGGAGACGACTATTAGCGCAACAAAATTTGGAATTATATCAAGCTAAAATGATTCAAGCACATGATAAACCGATCCACCCTGGGACTTTCAAAGTTGGTGACCTTGTACTTGTTCTTAAGAGACCTATCCTTGCACATCGCAAGATAGGTGGAAAGTTCGAACCAATTTGGGAAGGTCCATTTGTGGTGGAGAAAGTTTACTCTGGAGGAGCATACCAGTTAGTGGACTGTCAAGGAGAAAGACCTATACTCCCTATTAATGGGCGTTACTTGAAGAAATATTATGTGTCGTGATGTTTCAAAAGAGCGAACTTTAGAAATAAAGTCTTGTTCTTAGAAGCACTGACACCTCAATTGTAACTGGGTCCGAACTTAAATTTGAAACAAGATTGTTGAATAAAATTTCCTTTTTAATCTATAATAAAATTCATATATTCTAAAACGTAATCTGATCATCATTCTCGTTCCATTCACATGAATTTCAATTTTCATAATAAGCCCTATATTTATAAATAAATAAATAAATAAAATATGTATATACACATATATAAATATAAATTAAAACAAATACATTCCAGATTAATACATATTGTTCTTGCTTAGCTCCGGCTCGACATACCGACCGTTTTCCCGTGTTGTGCAGGAAAATGTCGAAGGAAGGCCGATTTTCGTCTTTAAGAATGGACTTGGTTTTGCCCTGAACAAAGAGAAGCTTGAAGAGGGAGCAGTTATAGAATTTGATTTGGATTTTGAACAAGTAAATTTGGAGTATGAAAGCTCGGCTCTGAAGATTGTGGATCAGGAAGCATTCCGTGGTCAGAAGCCCATATTAACATTTAAAAACAAAGATCAACGTTCTTCCGGAAAGAAGAGGAAAATAAATGAGGTTGAAACGGACTACACTACAACCAACAAGATTAATTCAATGGTGATGACTTCTGAAGGCGAGCTTGTTGGTGCTATCCCTACCAATGATCGGTTGGAAGGTAAGGCAACACTCACCCGCACTCGAAGAGGAACCGAATCGACGGATTCACAAGATGTTGGAACAGATGAAAGAACGTGGAGAGGATGAGGTCGTTGTTTAAAGGATGGCAGTCGTGCTGAAAGAAAAGATTCCAAATCAACCTGTTGAGGTAATCCCACCAAAGCCAGAGAAGGTTGTACTGAAACCTACTCTTCAAAAGAAGGAGATCGGGAAAAGGAATATGGAAGTTGTGCCATACGTCCCACGCTCGTGGACAAGCCTCGTAGATTGCAAATCATTCCGAACATGAACTAGAAAGATATCAAAGAGTAAGAAAGCGAATTTTGAACATCTTCAAAGACTCCAGGGAAAGTACATCAATATATTGGAAGGCTTAGAATTATACACTGACGTATTTTCTGAGCGAGAACAAAGAGAAATTGTGGATTGCGTCATCCTCGAGCAACAAATGGGACAAGCTGGACGCCTGAGAAGAAGAACTTACTCTAACCCGTAAAATGGAAACGTGGAAAGGGACGAATTACCATACAATATGGATGTCGTTACAATTTCGCTAAAGACAGAGAAGGTAATCCTCCCGGCATAATTCTCCATGATGAAGTTGATCCATTACCATCATTCATAAAACGGATGATCGACGGATGGTAGCTCGGCGAGTGCTCCCCGCCGATCGCATTCCAAATGACTCGTATTATAAATATATATAAGGAGGGTGACCGTATTCCTCCACATGTCGACCATCATGACTTCAAGAGACCTTCTCGTACCGTCTCGTTCGTCAACGAATGCAATATCATGTTTGGCACATAAATTCAGATTATTGGAGATGGAGAATTCCAGGGACCCGTTGAAATTCCTTTACCGGTGGGCTCGGTATTAATCTTAAAAGGAAATGGTGCCGATGTGGCGAAACATTGTATTCCTAGTGTATCGTATGAGAGGATTTCAATCACTCTCAGAAGGATGAATGAGGACAAGATACCGTTCCGTTATAAATCTGATCCAGAAATGGAGAATCTCCGACCATATGAACTATAAGTTGTTTAAAGTCAGCACACCTCTTTATATATAGAAAGGATCTTTCCAGATTCTCCGATGTATGTTGAAGGTGAGGCTAGTCTCTATACAGCTTACTGTTTAAGTACATGATAGACAGTGGTGGATGTTCAGAATGATACGCAGACTTGATTTGACATTCAAAGATATTGCAAAAGAAACATATAGATGTGTACAGATTATTGCTGTATGATGGCAGTGATGTTATTCATGTTTGATATTCGATGTAATAGCATTTCATCCACTATTATATGATATTCAGCTTCAAGCAAATATGATCGACTCCTTTTGATGAGCTTAAAAGCAAATCTGGTTGATTGTTTGTCGAAGAAACCAATAAATTTGGTTTATCGCAATTTTGAAAAGGCTAAGGAGTAAGAACGATGTGTAAAATAAGAAATATAATAATTCTTGAAAAAAAAATATATATATATATATATATATATAGATATAAATAAATGCCTAATAAAATATTTTTTTTGGAATAACAAAATCTTAAATAAAATAATGATAATATGAGTTTTGTTTCATATTCTTGCCAATTCTTATATATATGCATCTGCATTTCATAGACTTCACAATTTACACAATTCAATACTACATCTCTACACAATTCCCACATATTCTCACACAAGTCATCACATTCCTCCATAATTTTTCACAATACATCGTACTCCTTCTGAGGTCAGTACCTATATTCTGACTCTCATTTTTCTGAGATCGATACCTAAATTTCGATTCTCATTCCGAGGCTGGTACCCATATTCCAGTTCTCATCTCGGGGTCAGTACCTATATTCTGATTCCCACCTTCTGAGGTCAGTACCTATATTCTGACTCTCATTTTTCTGAGATCAATACCTAAATTTCGATTCTCATTCTGAGGCTGGTACCCATATTCCAGCTTCTCATCTCGGTCGTACCTATATTCGATTCCCACCTTCCGAGGTCGATACCCATATTCGACGCTCATTTTTCCGAGATCGATACCTAAATTTCGATTCTCATTCCGAGGTCGGTACCCATATTCCAGTTCTCATCTCGGGGTCAGTACCTATATTCTGATTCCCACCTTCTGAGGTCAGTACCTATATTCTGACTCTCATTTTTCTGAGATCGATACCTACATTTCGATTCTCATTCCGAGGATGGTACCCATATTCCAGTTCTCATCTCGGGGTCAGTACCTATATTCTGATTCCCACCTTCTGAGGTCAGTACCTATATTCTGACTCTCATTTTTCTGAGATCGATACCTAAATTTTGATTCTCATTTCGAGGATGGTACCCATATTCCAGTTCTCATCTCGGGGTCAGTACCTATATTCCGATTCCCACCTTTCCGAGGTCGGCACTATATTCGACTCTCATTTTTCCGAGATCGATACCTAAATTTCGATTCTCATTCCGAGGTCAGTACCCATATTCCGTCTCATCTCGGTCGCACTATATTCGATTCCCACCTTCCGAGGTCGCACTATATTCGACTCTCATTTTTTGAGATCGATACCTAAATTTTGATTCTCATTCCGAGTCGGTACCCATATTCCAGTTCTCATCTCGGGTCGCACCATATTCGATTCCCACCTTCGAGGTCGCACCATATTCCGACGCTCATTTTTCCGAGATCGATACCTAAATTTCGATTCTCATTCCGAGGTCGCACCCATATTCCGATTCTCATCTCGGGTCGTACCTATATTCGATTCCCACCTTCCGAGGTCGCACTCATATTCGACTCTCATTTTTCCGAGATCGATACCTACATTTCGATTCTCATTCCGAGGATGGTACCCATATTCCGGCTCTCATCTCGGGTCGTACTATATTCGATTCCCACCTTCCGAGGTCGTACCATATTCGACTCTCATTTTCCGAGATCGATACCTAAATTTCGATTCTCATTCCGAGGTCTGGTACCCATATTCCAGTTCTCAACTCGGGGTCAGTACCTATATTCTGATTCCCACCTTCTGAGGTCGCACTCATATTCGACTCTCATTTTTTTCGAGATCGATACCTAAATTTCGATTCTCATTCCGAGCCAGTACCCATATTCCAGTTCTCATCTCGGGTCGACACATATATTCCGATTCCCACCTTCCGAGGTCGCACTCCATATTCCGACTCTCATTTTTCCGAGATCGATACCCAAATTTCGATTCTCATTCCGAGGCCGGTACCCATATTCCGGCTTCTCATCTCGGGGTCAGTACCTATATTCTGATTCCCACCTTCTGAGGTCAGTACCTATATTCTGACTCTCATTTTTCTGAGATCGATACATAAATTTCGATTCTCATTCCGAGGCCGGTACCCATATTCCAGTTCTCATCTCGGGGTCGGCACTATATTCGATTCCCACCTTCCGAGGTCGAGCACATATTCCGACTCTCATTTTTCCGAGATCGATACCTAAATTTCGATTCTCATTCCGAGGCTCGGTACCCATATTCCAGCTTCTCATCTCGGGTCGCACCTATATTCGATTCCCACCTTCCGAGATCGGTACCCATATTCCGATTCTCATTCCGAGACCGATACCGATATTTCGCTCTCTCCTTCCGAGGTCGCACCTCATATTCCGACTCTCATTTTTCCGAGATCGATACCTAAATTTCGATTCTCATTCCGAGGCCGGTACCCATATTCAGCTCTCATCTCGAGGTCGGCACTTATATTCCGATTCCCACCTTCCGAGATCGGCACCCATATTCCGATTCTCATTCCGAGGCCGGTACCCATATTCCGTTCTCATCTCGTGGTCGACACTATATTCGATTCCCATCCAAAGATGCACATGATTTATACATAATTATGCATATGATTTAAACATATTTATACATATTGTTTATACATGCCCTTTGGATAGGCTTAGTCCTATTCCTTCCCCGTCACATTCTCTTTGATCGAAGACATATTTCTGAATCATTTCCTTGCATACATGTTGGAAATTCAAATTCATATCGTTGAATTGAAGGTACACCTGCTAATCCCCAGCGGGAACGTGACTTCACTTCAATTCTAATTCGATTTTTTTGATTTGTTTCAAGTATGGTTACTTGAATATTCGTTTGCGATTGGGTTGATCATTTCGGTCAACGCCAATAGGCGCGGCGTGCTTGCATAGCACACCACACCTATTGGGGGTCCATTTGTTGACCTCATTTTGAGGTCATTCTTTTCTCCTTCTAGCTTAAGATCTAGCCTTAGGATCTTCCTATTTTGGACTATCTTAGAAGACTAGACTGGGACCCACTATGTTTAGAAATTCGAGCCATTTCCTCGCTCCTCGAAGTTTCATATGGACGGCTCTAAATCCTCGACACTTAGCCGAGTCGATTAAAAGCCGACGTGTTGAAACTCCTCGTCGAGTTCCTATAGGGATTTGAAAGCCATATGTGGACCCCACTCGCGTGCGACGTTTGACTTTTTGCCACGAGCAATATGTTTGGCTATGGTTCTCGCTTAGGCGAAGACCGGTCGTTAATTTGCTCGATAAATGGCTCCGGTCGGGTCAAAATAAATTCTTTTTTGCGACATGACGCAAATTTAATTTAAATTGACACGACCGTCGCCGAACTTGTCCGAACGGCCCCGGATGACGAAACGGATCGCGCCGTCGCGTCCGGAACGTCGATTTTAGCCGGGAAGGACATATAA
The DNA here is from genome assembly GCA_022702705.1 of Papilionanthe hookeriana x Papilionanthe teres. Lineage (NCBI taxonomy): Eukaryota > Viridiplantae > Streptophyta > Magnoliopsida > Asparagales > Orchidaceae > Papilionanthe > Papilionanthe hookeriana x Papilionanthe teres. The sequence continues at coordinate 150,805,903 of CM040422.1, read as the reverse complement.
CTTGATAGGGTTTTGAATCGACTCGATTTGCGTGCAAAGTCGACGAATTTAAATAAAATAAAAATAATAATAAATTTTTTTTTATATAATAAAATATTTATATGCTAAACCCTTAATCTAATCCTACGGTTCACGGGCACTATTCATCTCCCTCTATCTCTCGCGTGCGCAGCTTTTCCCTTTCCGTGCCCTAACCGAACCCCGCCCTTTCTTCTTCTGATAACGACCGTCGTCACGAGGCTTATTGCCGGCCTTCCGGTCACCCCTTTCTCTCCGATCTTAACCGACATTCACCGCCGGTCATAACTTCCGGTCACCTTTCCCCTAACGGATCTTCCCGCTCGTACGAGTCGCGTAACCTCCCCGCACTCTACTTCGACCGTGGCTTCTTGGTAAGTTGGGCTTCCTTACCTCTCCGATTCTTACCGACGGTGAGTGTATACCATTCGTCTGTGCCTATAAATGCCCCTTTACGGGGAGATTTTTTGGTTGGAGAATTTTGATTCGTGCATTGGGAGAAAGTTTTCTGGCTGGTGTTCCTTCTTGCGATTTCAGTTTTCTTAAGTTTGTTTTCAAAGCTTCTGGAAGTAAGAATTCTCCCTTTCTCCCCGTTTCTTTCTTCGATTGCAAGACGAAATAACTAATTTTATTATAGTCTTCTCCACTCTCCTTAATCTGCTTACGTAACTTTTCCTTATCAATACTTGCTTCATTTCTCATGAATTATAAAAAGAATCTTCGTGTTTATTAGCGATCTATATTAATTTATCGTAGTTTGGATTTCTTCACTTAACTTACATCATTGATGGTCTGAAACGTTAGAGCATGATTATACTGTAGGGGGGAAATGGACCAAGAATCCGTTATTAGTTGTTCCCGCTCTCTTTTGCATTGAATTTCAATAGAAGAACAGAGATTTTTTTTACCTGTAATACATATTTGTGGGGTTGATAATATTTGATCACCGGAATTTGTTACAGTTCTTGTAAACAAATTAGTTCACTGTTGCTAGTTTGATTCTTGCATCCCTTTTCAGGAAACTCAAGAAATCAATTCCTCTTTGCTCGCTCATTTATTTACTTTATAGTTTAATTGGAGAAGCATCTATGCAGTGAACGTATACCGTGAACTAGCTTTTGAATATTACCTTGTATGGAATCTGAATTTGCTTATATCTTGAATTGATTCATAAACTTGAATGGGAATATGTGAACAACATTTTTTTTTGAAGATATGTGAGATGGTTGATCTGATAAGTCTTTGAGTTCTTTTGCATTTTTGCCCTAAGAAAGGATGTTTGATACTATTTCAATTATTGAGTATAAAAACTTTCATGGCAAAAGTTAAATCCATTGTTGAGCAAGCTTTCAATTATTGGTTTTAAATTTTCATTATTGGATTCATCCTCTGTTTGTTAGAATTTAATTTGAAGGCTTCCTATTAATGATAACATCCAAATTGAGAAATCTTTTGGATTATTGAATTTCGAATGAAGCAAGCTAGAGTTGATTCATTAAGAGTTAACTCGTTTTTTTTTTTTAGCTGGAAATTCTTTTTGGATATGTGAATTAATGTTTCTTCTTCATTCTCTTCGAAAGAATTTTGAGATTAAAAGTTCTTCTCCTCTCTCAATCATTTGAGACAAGGGGTTGGGATATTCTTCTTTTCCTTTTTTTTTCATGGCAATGGTCCAAAGATGTTAAAGAAGTTCTCCATATATATCCAGATTGTTATTTAAATCTTTCTATGTCTAAATATCTACAGAGTTGAATGGTTTTCATTCTAAATAAGCTGAAATGCTATACTTATTATTTGTTAATCGATATCGTCTTATGTTTTATTTACTTCTTTAATTGTAGGTTGAGGTGAATCAAATTATATTTAAAAAAAAGGAGGCTGCTCCATGGCTTGTCGTTATGTTAACTGCTAGGGAGAGATTGAAAATTATTTTTAATATTGAGTTAATATTTGAATACTTTACCTTATTTATGCGTGTAATTATTTTATCTCCATAAAGTTAGTATGTGCCTTTTTCAATTCATACATATTTACATATGTAGCACACAAAACTATAAACTATAAGTGCAGAAATTTTCAGCCTTTTGACACATGATGCCCGAGTTGAAAAAAGGATTATATTGAATCTCACAGCATTCTCATATATATACATAACTACACATGCTTGAATTCTAATATGAAGCTTGGTAATTATCCATATGTTTGCACTACTCGCACCGAGAACATGGTTTCCCGTGAATCCGTCTACTTGAAAATATATATTTTTGTTCAAAAATGGGGACAGAACTAAGGTAGAATACAAGGTGTGGAATCCATTTTGGGTCGAAAACTGGCAGCAATGATTCTCGGCGGTGTTGATCATATTTGGATTGTTTTTTTTTTTTTGAAGAAAATTTGGAATTATGAAAATTGACATTTGAATGGTTTGGATAGAGCCAAGTTTTCTTTTTATATTTAATAATCCTCTTCACTTTATTTAGCTGGAACAATACATTGGGATATGTCAGCTTCATTTATTATGGATTACGGCTCTTTTCTATAGGTCAATAATAAAACTTTATTTGTTTATGAGGCGTATGAAATGCCAAAGTCTTGAAACTTCTTTGGGCTGATCTGTTGAAACCCGATTTCCTGGATTTTTGGATACTTAAAATTGCGGTGCTATAAGAAATCAATTTGATTTCATCTCCCTGTATTCCGGTTTGCTAAAACAAGAATTCTGGAGGTTTATAAGTCTTCTTTGGATCGGCTGTATTGAAACTGAATTTTGGATTTTCTCTTGTTGCAAGAAATTACACACTTACATATGTATGCTTTGGGATATTCATTTACATATTATCATTGTCTGGATATTTACATATTCAGCTTTTTTTTTTAGTTTCTCATATTTAGGGATTTTTGTAAGAAATATTTAATTCTTACATTCCTGAACATACTATTCTAGAGATTCTTGTAGGATAAACTTAAAAGGCCATTCAGTTTTTCTGATATGTAGAGAAATGGAAGCCTAAACACTAGGCTCAAATATAAGAAGTTCATTCCAGTCTTAAAATACAAAGTGAGTTAATCATTGAAAGTGCATATGAAATATCAAAGTGGGGGGGCATAAGTCGGACATGCGGGGTACAGGCAATGATGCACACTCGAATAATTGTGCTTTATAGCTGAGACAAATAAAAAAAATCAATACTCAGAGATAGATGCCCATTTTACCTTGAGTTAGGTAGTTTTAATCCCTACCTTTAAGAAATCTATGAATCGACAACAGATACTACAACGTCGGATACCATACCTGATTCGATAATGGATACTTCAATAACAAGATACTACACCGCACTTGCACGACAGTAAACACTGCACCTGCATGATAACAGATACTACGCCAACACATCAAATCAAATGTCACACACATAGTACAACATATATCACATCATACACATAACACATCATACTCACCACATTTAGTACATCAAATCAAACACGACATATCAAACACATCACATCAAACACAACACATATAATTATTAAACCTATTACACACTACACATTACACATAACACATTGCACATTGTACACTATACACTGTAGATCACACATACATATCACATATCAAAATATCACACACACATACTACATATTAGATATCACACATACACAACACACTACCCATTAAACACTACACACCATGCACTAGTTAATACACAGTACACACCACAGACCAGATACTACGTACCAGATATTACACTGGTAAAGAATTCAGATACTACAATAACAGATACTCCACTCTCAAAACTCAGATACTCCAAACTGTTTCACTCACTAATTAAGTGGTAGGGATTAGGATTGCCTACTCTAGAGTGATTTGCTGGTGACTTTATCTGAGATTGATACGTACTTCGCATTTCGGGTTGCTCGTGGGATCGAGATAAAAAAAAAAGAAGTCTACAGACTGAGCCTATCCTCAAATAGAATTCTTATTCCTCCACTTTGATATTTTATATGTTTATAGCTAAACTTGATTGTATAGTTGCTTGTAGCTATTAGCCTGCTTCTGAGGCATCGACGGAGTTGGCTGTGTACACATTTATTTATTGTACAGTTCATTTACTTTCTTTATTGCATGCATTCTTTTACTTTTTGTATATACATTTACCTGCATTTATACTTTTTCTTTTATGCTTGCCCCTAGGATAGGCCGTCTAAGGCATGGTTAGTTTATTTTCATTACATATGTTTATTTTTTATTATTGCTTCTCTTGCATACCTGTACTTGCTCTCAGGATAGTGCCCTTTAGTGGCATGTTTGTTTTCTTTTTTTATTACACATATTTTCCCTTATATATGCCCTTAGGATAGGCCGTTCGAGGCATGTTTTTTTCTCTTTTCTCTCTTATCTTTATTCTTTCTCGAGACGAGACGACAGAGGACGAATGAAGGATCTTCGATCGAATTTTCATAGATTTAAATAATATTTATAGGACGTCGAGGTCGTCGTTTGATACGACGTAAACCCTCACACTATCTTTTAGGACTGAGTACGATCGTATATCGTACGATACAAGTCCTAAACCGTTTAGGATTCCGAGGTAGTCGTTTGACACGACCTAAATCCTCCTATTTCTTCGGGCTATTTGCATATGATGTGCGTAAATAAGCCCCAAAATATCTAAATAATTTACAAGATCGAAACATAAAATATAACTTCACTTTCAAAGATGTCGAAGCTCCAATCATAGGTTAGTTTGAGATGTCACTGAAGCTCCTTCGAGTATCTTCGACATTTCCTACTTTTCATACCTTTGGATTCCGAGAATAATCGTTCCACATCGAACCATTCCCTTCGATTCTCCTACAAGCAATCGTGGAAACCTAAACGTCGACATTCTCGAAGACGAAGCCCATGATCCTTATCGAGAGTTTTCTTAGGTGACTTCGGTTGCCTAAGATGTAATTAACTATGGGGCTTGCCTCTATAAGGAATTAGGAACCCGTATTAATCTAAACCCCGCCTATGTGCATTAGACAGTGGAATTTGTCGGCTATAAAATACGCAGACCAAAATGGAGTCATAAACTTTTAAGTTTAGATAATTAAGCCTACTAACAAGTGGTACGCTCATCTTTTGGGATGATGTGTCACTTGTGGTATAGTGCTCAACTATTTAAACTATTTGACATATGAGGTCTATTTGGTCTCGTTATTTTCAAAATAAAATATATCATCATTTTTAAAAAAATAATTAAAAAAAAATACTTTACCTATTACATTATATTAAATTTTAAAATTATTTTCAAAAGGAAAAATTAGCCGACATATACAATCAAAGTTACAAAATAGTAAACACAACTTATCTCAAATTTCTCCCCAAGCAGACTCCTTGAAGTTCCTCTGACTATTCCTTCTTGTACAACACACTCAACTAAACTCACTTACTCACTATTAGACTCTTCAAAGACACTGTACTAACTCTTTTTGAACTTTCTAGGACACCCAAACTCTCCTTCGACTCTCTGGACTCTCTTTTCAGCCTAAATTTGTCTCTTTTTAAAGAGGTAGAAAAATTTCCAAATGTTTCTTAAGCGCCTCTTCAAAAGGCATCCACATTCGATGAATCTTTGCCTGAACCGACCTTCTCGCCGTCGGCGGGCTTCTAGAACATGGGCCAACTGCTAAGGCTCGCTGTCGGCGGGCTCGATCTCGCTGTCGGGGTGCTCCCTTATAATATTGTCTGTATTCTCTGGAAAAATGCACCGTCGGCGGCCTATTCCTCGCCGTCGGCGACCAAGATCAACTCATGTCTCTTTTGGACCTTTTTTTATCCAGATTCGCTCATTTTCTCATATGTTTGCTTCATTGTCTATTAATCTTCATTCCTGCAACAAAACATAGAAAATACATTTCTTTAAACTGCAATATCATCAAAATCAATGTAAAATCGGTATGAATTTCTCAATATATTTTTCTTTGGTCAACATATAACATAATATTGAAGAACCGACTATAACTTCATACCAACATAGCCGCCAACAATTGCCAACCATCATCTAGATGCTATTGTTGAATGTCATCAGCCACCCTCACTCGCCTCCATAGGTGGCCTTTACTTGTTAACGTTGTATCCCAAATATGGTCATAATGTATAATGTTGTATTGAAGATCCATCAATAACTTTCAATATCCGTAGCTACCAACTATCGTTTGCTGACCACCGCCTGTCAGCCACCTCTGACCTCCTGCAACTGACGATGCATGCTTATAAACAGTGTATCTCAAATATGAATGTAACTTATAACATTTATATTAAAGACCCGATGATAAGTTTTAGCCTTCATAACTGCTAACCATCGTCGACTACCACCGACAGTCACCTGCTACTGCCGTCACAATCAGCCATTGGCGACCTTTGTTTATGACTATTGTAACAAGAAAATGACTACACATGTATCTTTCGTTATGTTGTATACTAACAAATGTAGTGTCAAGTGTAAAATTCTAACCCAATTTTGAGATGATAAGTTTAGTCACCGACTGCAACTTATGTGACCAATTGTCATTATGGTTTTCAACTACGATCTCTGCGGTCAACTAAAACTATTTTAGCCCTCCACTACGACATATATGATCAACTACTAATATAATTTCAACTACGATATTTATGGCCAACCAATGTTATTGCACTAACCAACAACGTCATATGTGGCTAACTGACAATATTACAATCATCAATTATGACTTAGGGTCTGTTTGGGGCAGCTGTTGATTATTTATAATATGCTTTTCTGATAATCTGATAATCTGCAGATTATCAGAATAAGATGGCTTGTTGTTTATGAGAGCTTATTCAGAATAACTTATTGATAGTAGTTGTTGCATAAATGACATTCATGCCCCTGTTTGGTGAAACTGTTTACTACAGAACTAAAACGAGAACATAAGTAGATAATATAAAAGCCTCAAAAAATAATATCAAATGAAAAAGATTACAGGCTAAAACCTAAATTAACAACATATATATATATATATATATATATATATATATATATATATATATATATATATATATATATATATATATAACGAAAAAGTATATTTGACGTACAATTTGATGATAAAGTATTGAAACATTCCTTCTATATTTTTATTAATAAATCAATGTGTTACTGATGCCCCACATTCATCTCACCATTTTGTATTCATATCAGAAATTCTTCATCAGAAAATGTGCATGAACTCGATTAATCATTCTTATTAATTTGTGAGAATACAATGCATTAACTGAAGTCGAACAAATAATATATTGAGACAAGAATATAACAAAAATGTATCTGTAGAAAAACAAACCAAATAAATAAACTAAACATGTAAGGTGGCATTTTTCTGCAGAGAAATTCAGTATTCAAAACTTAGCAAGCATTCCCCATATGTGGAGCAAAGTTTTATTATAATATATATTAATAAATTACAACATGATTTCCTCTGAATGATCAGCAATTATTTTGTTAATCATAAGTCCAATTAGACAACTTTTAATAGATGAATTTGGCACAACCTAAAAAACCATTCTTCTACCTACTTTAGCTCTTTATACTGTATTTCAATTCAGTTTCCATTGCTTGTATTTCAAACAAATCAAAAAACCCCCAAAGAAAAGCAAAAAAATACTAGAAAAAAAAATCAAATGAGCTAGCTAAACAATGATGCAGAAGTGTCTGAACAAAACCCTCGGGCGACACTACTCTTCCGTTCCTTATACCTATACCACAACACCACATAAGGATCAAATTTTCCTGCATCCATTGAAGACAAAACTATGTAAAAATTTACTGAAATTTAGGAAAATTAAAGAGAATCACAACCAACACTCATAATTCGACGATAAAAGGTTAGGGATTCCTTAAAAAAATGAATATAAGTTGCAGAAATCTACTCTCACCAAGGAGATTGGTGTTTTTCAGCCCCCTTGCATCGAAGAGTTTCATTTCCAATACCCCCTTCCCCGTCTTCGCCATCTCTCTATCTCTCTCTCCTTTTATGTGTTCTTTCTCAGAGTAGAGATCGAGAGGAGCTGATATTTATGAAGATCTCAGGGAAGATTTAAAGCAGTAGGCAATGTAAACAATGGCCAGGTCATGACCTGCCTGCAAGTTTGAGGGCTAATGACGACTGAAGCCATGACGCGGTCTATGGCACCAACGAGAATGGATGCCGATCCGAGGACACGGGATCAGGACTGCTTCGCGAGAGGACGCAGGGACGATCGAGAAAGGACGCAGGGATGGATGTGGGACGCAGGGACTGGATCGGGACAACTTCGTGAGAGAAGGGACACAGAGACGGGATCTGAACGAGCTGGGCTTCGCGAGAGAAGGGGAGAAGCTGCGGACGAGATCAGGGACGAGAGGGTAATAAGCACGAACGATAAGCTAAACGCAAGCTCCGAAGGGCGGCCGTGAATAACGAATGGTAAGGAGAAAGCGGCGTCCAAAGATATCTTGTCGTAGCCTTACGCGCGAAACAAACGCATAGGAGAGTTGTGAAAACGCCGCCTCACCTCTAATAAGTCGCCCCAAACGGGCCATTATTTGACAAACTACTACTGTTATAATTTTTAACTATGACCTCTGTGGCCAATTAACACATTTTATAGTCACAAATTATGGTATACATAACTAACTAACGATATTGCAGTTACTAACTACTACAATTACAACTTTTAACTATGACATATGTGACCAACTGACACTATTGTAGTCAACAACTCTTACCTTTATAAATAATTGACGATATTGCAGTTTCTAACCTTGACCATTGTGGTCAACTACTGTCTGTGCAACAAACAACTATAACCTTTGTGACCGGCTATTACTGTTACTGTTTCTAACAACAGTATAATGTAACCAAATGCCTCTATTGTAGCGATGACTATCGCCTTCGTGATCAGCCACATTCGTTGCAGCCTATGAAGCACAAACATGAACACATGGATAAGGACAAGACATAACACGACATAGACACATTTTTATATTTAATGAATTATCAATATACAATAAATTATTTTTTCATTACTTTATTAAAGTCATCACAAAAAAAATTATCTAAGAATAAAATTTAACTTCATAAATTTAACTTATATTATAAAGCCTCATACTTTTAAAAAATTCAAATTAAAATTAGATATAATATATATATATATATATATATATATATATATATATATATATATATATATATATTAAGGAGTCTATAGCTCCCAATTCATTAATAAAAAATAAAAAGTACAAAACCTGGAGAGAGTTCCTATCTAAACCCACACTACAACTCACACAAGAAAAAGGAATATAAGGATCTCTCTCCAAATAAAAGAAAACAAATACAACTCACGCATCCAACAAAACCATAACACGTACAAGACACGTAAACAAGAAAAAAACCAACGACAAAACAAAATAAAAGACCAAGAGTTAAGAAATTGAATCCTGACAAACAAACAGTATAAGAGCTCCAGGTAAAAGATTCGAGATCACCGGATTCGTCAATCGCATTCCTAGTTTTGTCATCCAATCAACAGCCATATTAGCTACTCTTTAGTAAAAGTCCATGTAACATTGAGATCAACTATAAGTTGCTTAATCTTTTTAACCTGTATTAAAGTACTCCAATGGCAAACAAGATTATTGCAACATATATTATATAAACATAAAGAATCCATTTCCATAATAATATTATTCCATCCCTTTCTTTTAGCTATAAGCAGAGCAAAAATAATTGCCTCAGCCTCAGCTTCTATAGGGGATCGAACAACAGTAGGTGCCGTAAACCAAATTAAAACAACTCCATTCCAATCTCTACATAAACCACCTATACCAGCTCTCGATACTAAGTAAGCCCCATCCGTATTAAATTTAATAAAAGGAATGGATGGCTTAATCCATTTAATCCTTTCACTATATTTTACCCGCAATCCGATATTTAAACTCAAAACAATCGAGCAGATAAAATAATTAAAACTGGGCTTAAAATAATTAAAAGTTAAGCTTCTAACAATATAATGATAAATTTGATAAGTCATCTTCATACTGTTAAATATCCTATCATTAAATTTAGCATCATTTCTAGCTAACCAGATATACCACAAAGTTATAGATGGAATAATACTTAAAAAAAGGTGACCTTTATTATTCCAATCTCTATAAATATCAAAAACAGAAGTAAAACTTCCATTGAAGTCATTCCTACCACATAAGATATAAATATTCTTCCAAACTTTCGAAACCAAACTACAATTCCAAAAAGTATGCATCATGGATTCCTCATTACTCTTACATAAACAACAAATAGAAACAATTTTCAAACCCTTGAGTTTGAGAATATCATCAACTGGGATACAATTATGCAATAACCTCCATGTAAAAAACGAGATTGAAGGTTTAAGCCAAGAATTCCAGGACCAAGACAAATCCAACCCAACAGAATAAGTTTGCTTAGCAGCAAAAGTTTTGGTAATAGACTCACCAATATTAGTTTTAATTTTTGGAAAATCTTTCTGACTAGCTAAAATAGGCACATGGGATATAAAAGCAGCATCATGATACTTAACCATCTCCCGTAATTTAAAAACATTCCAATCCAAATTATCCCACATATCATTTACCTTAAGATTTATATCCTGAGGACCTCCATAAATATTTGTAAGAGGACCAAAAGTAGTCCAATCATCATACCAAAAAGAAATGTCCCCATACCCAATGTCCCAACACATCATAGTTTCAGCACTATGAGAAGCTTTAATCATCTCCTTCCAAATGAAGGAATCATTTCTATTAGCAGTCACTGCCATAGGATGATTATGGCCACAATATTTAGCTTTAAGAAGATCAGCCCAAATAGAATTATTCTGCCTGAAATGATACCAAAGCTTCATAAAAGTAAAATGAATCGAATCATCTAAACTACGGAAACCCAAACCTCTACAAGAGGTCGGTTTACAAAGTTTCTTCAAACTTTTCCAATGAATTTTCTTTTTACCACAACCATCCCACAAAAAGCTATTAAAAATAGTCTCAAGTTTTTTAACAATTGAATTCGGCATATTCATGACTTGCATAGAATAAAGAGGTAAAGAGGTAAGAACACTCTTCGGAAGAGTAATACGACCACCAAAAGAGAGGAATTTATTTTCCCAAGAATGCGACTTACTCCTAATTTTATCCAATAATTCTTCAAATAAAATGACTCTTTTAGGTTTCTTATCAAGAATGAAACCCAAATATTTGATTGGCAAATTAGCTTTATTACAATCCGTATATTCAGAAATCCATTGAGCTTTCTCATTGGACATATGTTTAGAACCATAAAAATAACATTTTCTTTTATTAAATACTAAACTAGAAACTTTCTGAAAATGACAAATAATGCTCCAAACATTTTTAACAGATCTTTTATTAGAATTCAAAAATAAAATAAGATCATCTGCATAACATAAATGCGAGATGCTGATGTTACCCTTATGTTTATAATTGATAGAGATATTCTCCTCATAATTGATATATAATATATTTCAAAAGAATTCATCTAACTTATCTATTAAAATTTACAAAAATCCTACGATTACAAAGTGGAAACTATTGATGTTTGACTTAAGTGAATATTAGATGCAACTTTGATGCTCGATATGGACAAATTTCAGAAGAAGTTTCAACATGACGAGAGAGGAGGCGGTTCCAAGTATGAGATTTAAGTATGGCTATATCTATATTTATAACTTTCTACTTTTCATGTATCATTTTTCTAGAAATTATTTTAAGATTATTTCTAATGTGGTGTTGAGGTGCCTTGGATATGTTCAAACCCAAAAAAATTCAAATATATATTTTGTAGTATCGGGCAAGTATCAGACGTGTAGAACATGTGTCGCTGAAGTGTCCAACCTGAGAAAAACACATTTTTAAAAGTGTCAATGTTATTTATATTGTAGCGGCTATTATAATTGAATTACTATTATTCATTTATAATATCATTATTGCAATTTTGTTTTTTTTTTATGTTCAAAATTCTTTTAGGCAAAAATATATCTCCTCCAATTATTTTATTATTATTTATATATGTGACTGATTTTCGTGCAAAATTACGATGTTAAATTAAAACTCTACTATCATGAAAAAACTAAATTTGGCTATAAAATTGTTAAAATGAGGACTCTTTTGCTTTTGAATTTAAATTTAAAACATTTCTTACTGTAAATATATTAAGATCTGTGCAAAACATAAAAAATTGTTAATGGGAAATCAAATTTTTATAATAAAAAATCTGATTAATTTCATTAAAAGTACAAAATTTCCTCCCAGAGGTGCGACGGAATAAGAAGAAAGAAGGAGAAGTCCATATAAACGTTCGGATTAGGTCCTTAAGGAAATCCTTAAAAAATCTTTCTGTTCGAGCAATGGCTGCCGCACTCCAATCGAACCATCAAAAGCTCGTCCAGCTCACCAAACTCCTTACCTCCTTCGTGAACAATGGCCGCCACCAGCAAGCCCTCACCCTCTTCTCCCAAATGTTCGCAGCGCCGGACCTCGCCCTCGACCCCTTCGCCTTCCCCCTAGCCCTTAAATCCTCCGCAGCCCTCCGCCTTCCCAGCTCCATCGCTTCCCTCCATACCCACTCTGTTAAGTCTGGCCTCCTCTCCAACCCCTTCATCTCCTCCTCCCTCGTCGATGCCTATGGGAAGTGCGTCTCTTTGGCGGACGCCCGCCAGGCATTCGACGAATGTCCCCAAAGAAACGCTGTCGTCTGGAACGCCATGATCTCTCTCTACTCACATGCGAACGATATCGACAATGCTCTGAAACTGTTGGAGATCATGGACGTTCCCTACACGGAGTCTTCCTACAATCCCATAATTGCAGCTCTTTCAGAGTCCGAAGACAGCTCCGGTCGAGCAATGGAGTTTTACGATAGAATGCGGGCCTCTGGTTTGAGACCTAATCTCATGACGCTTCTCGCTCTCCTTCCAGTTTGTCTCACCATAGGCTCGCTGAGCTCAATCAAAGAGATCCACGGTTACGGTTTTCGAACCTGCATTGACAGAAACGCCCACCTCGGAAGCATGCTGGTCGAAGCCTATGGTCGGTGCGGTTGTCTGGTCTATGCCCGTGAAGTATTCGACCAAATGCCTGACAAGGATGTGGTCGTCTGGAGCTCCATGGTATCTGCTTACGCATTCCATGGTGACGCAGGCAATGCAATGCATGTCTTTCGAGAAATGGAAACCGACGGCGTGCATCCGGATGGGATCATGTTCCTTGCTGTGCTGAAGGCCTGCAGCCATGCTGGTCTTGCCGATGATGCATTGCGGTACTTCGAGGTCATCACTAAGGTTCACAGCTTAGAAGCTGGGAGCGATCATTACTCTTGTTTGGTGGATGTTATGAGCAGAGCTGGGAGAGTTTGGGAGGCGTATGAAATTCTAGTGAACATGCCGGTAAAGGCAACTGCGAAGGCATGGGGGGCACTTCTGGGGGCTTGCAGGAAATACGGAGATGTTAGGCTCGCAGAGATTGCAGCAAGAGAGCTGTTTGCGATAGAGCCGGAGAATTCTGGGAATTTTATGTTGTTGGCCAATACTTACGCTGCGGTTGGGAGGTTTGAGGAGGCCGAGAAGATAAGGAGGGAGATGGAGGAGAGAAGGGTGAAGAGGCCGCCGGGTAGTAGCTGGGTTTTATCGAGAAAGGATGTGGGTTATGGTGCTCAACGTGAGTGTCATTTATAAAGGGAAATGGCTTGTAAATTTATAACTTCTGTCTGCCATTTGATCGTGATCGATCAGAATGTTTAAGGAGATTGGGATTCGGAATTCTATTCATGTAAAAGAGAGTGTAAATATCATTATTGGTTGAGGATTGGATGCTGCTCAGATTGGAAGGCACAGTGAAAGGTAGCTATAAAGAAAGGAAGCCATATAGAAGAAGATTGAGATCAGCAGGTGAGTCTTTGAAAGCTTTATAAGAAGAGCAGATGCATAAAATGTTTTGGTCTATGCTCTCTTTTCACTTTCTCTCAACCTCTAGTTATGAAAAAGATAGAGATAAGTGAAAGAGAGTATTCTTGAGATAGCCACTGATTCGCTATTTTCACTTGGTCTCAATTTCTCATTCAGCAGGCATTTTTTTCATTTTCAGGATGACCTATGCAAAACTCATATTAAGAGGAACAAAAGATTTATAACCTGTCAGAAAAATGATTTATAACCTGTCAGAAAAATGAGAAGAAAAACAAGGGGATTTGCATATATAGCACACACCTCTCATGTATTTACATATCTATAACCTAAATTTTGATATTTTTTTATATTACAGTGTTGAATCTTGATTTGTCTGTCCCTAGATTATATCATAACCTTACTTAGCACGGAGGAAAAGGGTGGAGAGAGAGGCAGAAGAGAGGAGGGAGGGAGGGAGAGAGAGATAGAGAAGCTCTTAGAATCTTCATTATATTAGGTTAAGTAGTAAAAGAATTTTTGGTTAGATTGCGTAACCCCCTGGCTTTTCTTAGGACCCTCTTATTTTTAACGTTGGATCATGATTTGAGCATAACATGAAAAAGCTACATAATGAGGTACGTGAGTAAAGGGTACTAAGTGATACCTACCATTTACCCCTTATAAAATACTTGACTTAAATTATGAGAACTCAGATTAGCAGTCAACCGGGAGGAGGTGAGGTGGCTTACTTTCTCTGGCAGTAGTAACCGAGTAGCTTTTGAGCTTAGGGCATTGTCTGTGCTCAGTTTGCTCAGTTATTCATCATGGCTCTAGTGAGTTATTGTTGACCTCACTTTTGTCGAGGTTTAGTTTTCCTCCTAGGATTTAGGGTTCTAGCTTTAGGAGCTTCCCCGACGATCTTAGATTCTTAGCAATGTGCCTACCTCGTTTTAGATTGTCTGAAACCACCTCGTCACTCTTTTGGAATCCCGGACGAAATTTCGTACCTCTAGCTCATAGCAGGTGGGAATTGACGGTGGGAATTGACGTTAGGAATTCAAATTGAGTTCCTATAGGATCACCAGACCTTAGGACAGCCTTGTGCACGTTTCCTGCACCACTGAGCACAAATTCCTCGGACCACGGCCTCGACGCTTTCAACCACCTCGCGACGGATCAAGATTGAAACCAGAACGTCGGGACGACCAACGTCGAGTCAGAATTTCAGAAAATGTCGGATTTGACGCACTTTCGACGCGACCGTCGACGAGGTTGTCCAAACGATCTCAGATGACGAAACAGACTGCGTCGTTGCGTCCGGAACGTCGTTTCTGCCTAAAATTGATATTTGATTTGTGACGATCGCCTGCCGGAGCGGAAATTGCGATTTTGGGCGTGTTTTTAATAAAATTAATAATATATATATTTTTTAAACCTATTTAATTTATCCTAAGCCCTAATCCCTACCCGTTCGATCGGCCTGGTCGTCTCTCTCACTCGTTCGATGGGGGCTCTCGTTCCTCGCTTCTCCCGCGCTCGAGCGTGCCTCTTCCTTGTAGTCGTTGCCCTCTCGAGCCACGCGTGGTTCTCCCCATACTTTCTCGAGTGTTATCCCGCGCGAGGGTCACCTCCCGTGATCTCCTCGCTCCTCGCCGCCGAGCTTCGGCCCCTAGCCGCGACACTTTGTCGCCATCTTCCTCGCCATTCCCCACTTGTGCCCGGCTCACGAGTAAGGAGCGGCCCTCTTCTCCTCCTCCGCCTATAAAAGCCCCGTTTTTGAATGAATTTAAGGTTGGTTGGTTGGTTGCTCCGCCTCTTCGAGAAATTGGTGTTGGAGTGGAGCTTGGTTGTCTTTGCTTTTTCTTGTGTGCTCTACACTACTTGGTATACCTCTTCTCCCCTTCTCCTTTTCGGTTTGGCTTCGATGTGGCTCGCGGCTTTGGCGTGTTTCTCCTCGTTTAGCCCCTCTACTGGCACTCGGCATGTTATGGAATCATTTCTAACCTAATTAGCTGGAATATTTGTTGCTTTTCTCTTCTTGTTAGCAGCCTATAACTTGCTGTTATGGTTTATTTTGGGCTTGAAGCATGTTGGGATTGAAAATGTGAGCCTATTCTAAAAATATAGGTTTGGTTATTTGCTTAAAAGGTGGAAATAGGGCATGGCATTGGCTCCTCTCTCTCTTTTATATTATTGAAGCATGGAAGATGTGTTTAAGGCAAAGTATTAGCCTTCTTTTAGCATGTTGGGGCATGCATTCTAAGCCCCTTTTTCTTACTTTCTCTCTAGCATAAACTATAGAAGAATTTATTTAGCTTTGTGACACACATGTGTGGGGGCTCGGTTTTGCTCCTTATGGCTTTCTTTATCAAAGTGGCATGCTAGTTTGGATTCATATGAATGTCGGGAGCCCCTTTTTCATTTCTCTGTTTCAGTTACATGGTGGCCGCCCCTTATACGTTTGGGGGCCTTGGTGGTCTTGCTTTGGTGCTTTGCTTGGCTCGGGTTTTTCTCTGTTTCTGCCTCTGGTGGCTGCTCCATTTGAGAGCCTGTCATTTTCTCTTTTCTCTTTTCTTTTACCTCATGACTGCCCCTGTGCACCTACTTTTAGGGCTCGGTTTTCCTGTTGTTTGCTGCTCTGTAGCTACCCCTTTGGCACTTGAATTGAGGGTTGGTTTTATTTTTATTTTTATGCTGCTTAAGCAGCTAACCCTGTAGCATCTCTGGGCTTGTTTCTTTTTGCGTTCTTGTTGCTCCTACAGCTTGTAGTGGGGCTCGGGTTTGTGCTTCTTTTAGGCTATAGGTGGGCTGAATTGCTTGGTTACCCTACGGATTCATTCCTATGCATTTGTGATGAATTTGAATTAGTATGGATGGCTTGTTGGGGCTTGGCCGTGAGCCTCATTGTGGTGATTTGGATTAGGGGAGACTTTACCTCTTGCTGCCCTTTTGTTGGGGCTTGGCCGTGAGCCTTCTCTCCTGTTTGTGGCCTTGGCCGAGAGCCTGGGTGGGGTGATTGATGTGGTGATGGTCTTGCTCCTTGCTATTCTTGCATACGAAGTTGATTGAAATGATTTGGAGATACCTCTTAATTCACTTGTGAGAAGAAATTTAATACCATGTTTGGGATGTTTCATTTGATAGAATTGGAATTGATTTGGAGGATTTGCAAGCTTGTCCATTCACTTTCTTATGTATTGAAAGCGTTGTGATTGAGGTGACCTTCCTGTTGCCATAGCTTGAGTCCCGAGCCCGTAGGTGAGCCTACTGGGGGAGTCTGTATTTCAGGAATTGAAAATTAATGCGGGTACTTGGAGTTTGGAGGAATCCCGGGCAGTGGTCCAGAGTCCAAAGCTTGGTCAGTATCTTTATGTCTGTTTTTCATGCTTTTACAGTATCGTCGTTGGGGAAAGGGTGTGTTCCCAGGGTTCTAGTCCTCATCCTCTCCGAGAGCGCCGACGTGCCTTTAGGTCCTTTTATAGGTTGTGTAAGGACGGTCAGGAGTTCGGGATGACTTACTTGTTTTGATTATTGGAAATCGATGCACCTCTTTTTACGAAAATTGTGTTAGGTGGACCGCTTTCCCTCTTTCTTTCCTTGTTCCCTCGTCTCTTGTTTTTCTCCTTGTTTCTTGGCTTAATGTCCGCACCTACAGGGGACGTGTAGGTGTGCACGTATAACCCCTTTAGGTTATATGTGGGGCCATCAAGCAAGGCTGTAAGTGCGGTGGGGACAGCGATATCTCGCATAGTGAAGGTTACGAGAGAATCGTAGAATGGTGCCGCTCGACTCGGAGACTGCAGCAGAGTAGAGCGGGAATCACGACACTATTCTCCCGTCCTCGGGGTTTCTACTCGCCGATGGTCTAAAGATGTTAGCGATCTAGTCAGATTAGATGGTACTGACCCGTGAATCTAAAATATTTCAAAACAAAATACATACATTTGAAAAAAAATACAAAATTACCTCCACCACGACACAGCCTACTTACCTACAACTTTTACTTGCATACAAACCCAAAATGAAAAATGTGTGAAAATTTATAAAGGTCCACGGTTGGCTACTCGAGTCGGGTTAGGGCTGTCTTCTGCAGAAAGTCGGTCCAGTGGTCAGCACCTAATGTGGGACATATAAGCATGACTTCGACTCTTAACTACCACCGTGCTTACGTATCTTTTTCCGGATGCCTCATGGCTTTCTCTGAGTTCGCCGTGAGTTTAGCGGGACACCTGTGAGTTCCTTCTTTCGATGTTTTGCGGTTTTCACTACGACTTTGTTTTGTTTTCGTTCGTGGTTTTATTCGAAGTCTTCCACGGAAGCCCTTTTCTTTTTTTCTCAATTTTATTGGTTTTCTTTTACGATTTTCTTTGCTCTCTTGTCGTCTTTCTTTTGTTTTTTCGTCGTGTTTTCGCACTTTGTTTACTATGCACGTACAGTAGTACCCCTGCTTAGTTATGTCTGCCCTACTATGTTTAATCTTGTTCTTTTTCTTGCACTAATGTCTTTTCTGCAGGAAAACAATAAAATGATAACAATAAGCAGGTAACGGTGCACCGAGGGTAATCGTCGCCTACAGTACACTTGCAACATTTTTCTACTTCTTTCCTTTACTGCGTAGTATGTTTTACTTTTATAGTACCTGCTCATGTTAGTATATCATGTTTTACTTTTTCGACGTACATACTGCATGTAAGCATGCTTTACTTTTCTTCGTGCTTACTCCTCATTTAAGCATAAGCATGTTCACTATAAGCATGTTCCTCGCTTGTTTTTCATGCTTCCTTTTACTAATACTCATCTGTCATCATCTGTACACACTCATCTTCGTAATAAAAGTGATAATAAAAATATAATAAAACAATTTGCGTAGTCCACTTTAACCTAAACTTTAAATTTAAGATTACGATCTCGCTACTGACATGGAGCTTGGAGCATGAGTGGGCAGACACGACCATCTTCAACAATGAAACGTGTGTCGACATCAGTGAAACCATTCTTAGTCTAAATAAAAAGTCATAGGACTTCAAGGTATTCGCTTAGTGCGACATAAATCCTCACTTGTTCTTTTAGGCCTTTGCACGTAGCCTTCTGTCGCAATATGTCCCTAACTCGCCAGGATTCCGAGGTCGTCGTCTGATACGGCGTAAATCCTCCTATGTTTCAGGTTATTTGCATAATCAGGTGATCATGTAAATGTAATTCCTATAATTAATCGGCAGGATTGAAATCTAATTAAATCCATTTCCAAGATTTAAAGCCCAATATTAGGATAGTCTGGGAAGTCATCGAGGTCCTCCTCGAGGTCCGTGACGTCCCTACCTCTCTTTCATTTGACTCTGGAAATAACTGTTCTTCATTGCGCCTTTCACCTATTGAATTTCCTACTATCACACTTCGTTGAAAACCCTACCTTTTGATTTCATGAAAATAGAAACCCTCGATCTAAATCGAGGGCTTCTCAGGTGACTTCGGTCGTTTGAGGGGTAATTGACTATAGAGGCATTGCTCATAGGGAGCTTTAAAGACTCGGATAATTTAAACCCTATTTAATTCTTTTGTATTAAATAGGAGAATTTGTCGGTCCACATAAAGGTTCGCGGTACCGTAACGGATGTCATGAATTCTGTAGTTTATTTGATCGAGCGATATCGTTAAGTAGGGTGTCTATTCTTCGGAACAGATGCGTTACTTGCGATATTACGCTCGTTCATTCAAACTGCTAAACGAATGAGATCAGTCCATTCTCATTCTCATATTTTAAAATTTAAAATTTTACTTTCAAAAATCAATTTATATATACATTAAATTAAAATCTCAAAGACGCGCATTTTAAGTGGCCGACAGTTATCCATATGCTTTAATGGTTGAGTCCTTATTGAACCCAGTTGGCAAGTTCATCTTCATCTTGTTGGCAGTGCCATCTTAAGCCTATCTGATGACTTCGCTCTGGTACCTTGGTTGGATCAATCTATCTTGAACTTGTTTTAGGATATTTTGGGTGTACGAACACTTCAGCATCCAAGTCATATGAAAATATATTCATGAAAAAGTATATTTCACTTTAAAAAAATTATTTTTGAGGCATTTTTGATATGATGTGATGATTTAAATGTTATAAAAATAAATATAAAAACTTCTATATTAAATATATGGACAAATAAGTACGCGGTATGTATCTAAATCCCTCGAAAAATTTTGACTTCAGTTGAACTAGCTTTGATATGGCAAGGTTGAATCGCCAGGATAGAAATCTGGCTCCATATTTCAAAGAAAGCCTTTGTTTCAAGCATGCATTTCTTCAACATGTAGGAGTCAGTGTGGCTCTTTGTATGTAACAATGACATTATAAAGAAGGTTAACTAGTCCCACTACTCCATGCAAGGCAATGATCTTTTGCAGTTTAAATAATTGAAAGAAAAGTATTTAGAATTATAAAAACATCTAATTATCAATTTATTTATAGTATAATTTTAGACTTTACTTTATTAATTTTAGTTTACCAGTTTACATGTTAGGGTTCTGCGTTGGACACTAGCACATGGAGGACGTCCTTAGTGGTCTTGAGACCCTCCTCCCTCTGAATCTGGATGTTGAGCAGTTCATGGTCGACGTCTGAGACTGAAACTGCTTACAAATATCATCTTCTAGATTGCGCCAAGTTTCCCTAGACCGTAATTACTTACCCGTCGCCTGGGAACTTTACCGCCACATAGTAGGTGTAAACTACCGCACGATAGCTATTCAGGAGTGGTCAACTGAAGATAGCATTGTAGGTCGGCGGGGATTCGACCGTCAGAAATCCTCTGTACTGTTGTACTGCTTTCCGGGTTCTCCCTAAGAGATGGTGAGGGTGACAAGGCCCAACGTCTCCTTCCCTTCCCTAGAGAATCCGAATAACGGGCCAACCGGTGTTGTCAACCGGTCGGTCTTCAAGCCAATCTTATCAGAAAACATCTTGAACAGGATGTTTGCCAAAGTTTTAGTATCAATGAGGATACTACCCACCTAATAGTTGTTGATCAGTACTATGATGACGATTGCTTCGTTGCAGGGATTCCCCTTCGATGGGAGATCTGTGTTTGTAAAGACAATGGGTAAAAGATTATGTGTATATGGGATGACAAAGCACACCTCGTCTGAATGTTGTCACTTCAGGCCGAAGGATAGCGCCCCCGCGCCGCCCCCCCCCCCGCCCCCCCCTCCAAACACAAGATTGTTGGGATTGTTCAAGCCACGCGGGCCTCATTTGCTCAGACAGGTCTGTTTGGGGGCTCTCCTACTGGAGCCTTGCCTTGCCGCTGCATATTTGCGCCAACCCCTACGAACTCTTTGAGATTCGCGGCGCGAATGAGCTCCTCGATTAGGTTTTGGAGGTGATGACACTCCTTTATGTCGTGGGCGTGGTCGCAGTGGTACTGACAGTACCTCTTCGTGTCCCGCGAAGCTCGGGGCTTCTTCAACGGAGATACCGAAATAGTCCTTTTGGATGGCCTGGACTATTTCGGACATTGACACATTGAGGGGGTATCAAGCCCTGCATTTCTCGGTAGTTATATGGTCGCTATAATATCGGCCTGACCACTGGTCAGAGTGCCGCTTCTGGTCACTGTGCCCCCAGTTATCTCCCTATTGATGTAGGGACCGAGGGTTACTGTTTTGGTGACCGACTGAGGACTGTCTATTCCTCACCCTTTATTGTTCATCTTGTTCTTTCCGCTTCTTTGATGGGTGGTTGGATGATTTCGGCCTACCCTTCAAAGAGCTCTGGAGGTCTTCTCGGCGAGTATGTGTTCATTTATCATCTTCAATATTTATGCGAAAGTGGTATGTTTAAACTGATTTAGATCATAGCTGAATCGCTTGCTTCGGGCTCCTTGCTTCAAGGCAGTTCTGGCCATTTCGCGCTTCAGATTTCTAACTTCCAGTATCTCATTCTGGAAGCGGGTGATGTTGGCGTGTAGGCTCTCATTTTCTCTGCTTGACGTCGAGTAAGGTGTTTGAGACTTTCCTTGGCTTCTTCACGTTTAAGAAGTGCGAATCGAGGAGTCTCTTAAGCTCGTAGTAACTTTGTATAGTTTCGATCGGTAGATCGTTGAACCATCAGATCTTTGAATCTTGCAAGGTCTTAGGCGGATCTTGTCGCAACCTATGTAGGGTATCCGAAGAGACTCGCTACCGGGATGATTTATACTTCACTTTCAGCGGGTTTTGCCGCTACCGAGCGGGGAACCTTCTCCAGAGCTTGAAACTATCCCGGGATTGGAGATGCAGCTTCATGGTTGGCGTTGAATCTGCAGTTGATTGCTTATTCCGAGAGGAGGCTATTTCATCTTAGTCATTCATTTTTTGAGCTTCGTGCTGGTATTTGGTGTACACAATTGTGAATCATTTCATTTTATAAAATTATATTATATCCCTCTACTATTTTTATGTTCACCTGTTGATTTTATTTCTTGTTAAAACTCACCTTATGATTTCTTGATTTTTCAGGTTTTTATTTGTGTATCAAATGTTTTTAACACTGTCATTGTCGATCTCAAGCCCGGATATGAAAGTGGAGGGTTGCGTTAGGTAGTTGACAGCCAGCGTAAAACTTGTCTTAAAAATCATGATATGAATCAAATGTTTTTGAAAGAGTGACTGTTGTTATCCAGGTATTGATCTGATAAACTGTTTCTCTTATTGCTCTTAACAAATGAATATCTGTATAATTAAATTTCATTTTTGGTAAATAAATTCGTAAATATCATTGTATTTAGTTTCTAAAATATCATTGTATTTAGTTTCTATGATCATTTATATTGTTGGTTAACTATTACCTGAACAAGTTTATGCTCAGCGGTTAATCTTTCAATCAACGCACTCACTGTATATCCTGCTGGCTGCTGTAAAAGTTCGACAGGTCTGGATTCTGCCCATCTTCATATGAGTTTTGTTCATAAGTTTCTACAGGAAATTTTTATTTTATTTTTAGTGGCAGTTACATACATACCACTAATTTGATTTTTAAGTCAGCGAAATAAACTTGTTGATGCATCGAGAAAGTGGCATATATATGCAAAAAAATAAAGTTTAGGTGTTAGATATGTAAATACATAGGAATTGAGTGGGTTGTATATAAATATTCCTTTTATTTTCCCAATGATTGAAGTCCTGAAAGGTTGCCTTAGCATCTATAAATAGGAGAATAGGCTTAGGCTTAGGAAAAAATATTACATCAGAAGTATGCACGTAGAGTTGCGTGCGGAGTCCAATCGCTGGGAGCCACGTGGAATCCCGACCCCACTAAGGAAAATAAGGAAAATTATACATGCAAACCCGGCCCGACTGATATTCTCGGTTGTGCATAACACACGCAAAATAACATCTGAATAACCCGGAATAACACGGGGATAACACGGAATAACACTTGAATAACGCAGAATAACACCGTGATAACGCGGAATAATAACAGAATATCATGGGGGAATATTCCCCGTGTTATTGGAATATTTCTCATGGTGTTAGGGAATATTTCCCGTAGTGTTATACCACGATGTTAGGAAATATTCCCTCGTGTTATTATACGGTGTTAGGAGAATATTCCTCATGTTATTCTGTGTTATTCATGTGTTATTGTGGTGGTATTGAGATGTTATTATGTTATTATAAGACCAGAAATATTTCCCCGTGTTATTCCGTGTTATTCAAGTGTTATTATGGTGGTATTGTTGTGTTATTGTACGTTATTTCGTGTTATTCCGCCTGGTTTCGATCGGGCCGGGTTTGCGTGTATAATTTTCCATCTTTTTCTTAGTGAGGCCGGGATTCAACATGGCTCATAGAAATTGAACTCCACACGTAACTCTACTTGCATGATCCCGATGTAATATTTTTTTGTAGCCTTTGGCTTAAGAGTCTGATCTACCTTCTCTATCTTTCCTTCTGGGACCAACGGAGGTGAGAGCGATGACAATTGAGCATGTAGAATTGCAGGAAATTATAAATAAATGGGATATTTACATATATGGCACATAATTCTTATGTATTTATGTATCTCACGTCTAAATATTCATATTTACACAATAATAAAATTTTTACGATCACATAAAAAATAATACTATTATCACTTTTCAAAAGTAAAATATACAATTTCATTTACAGATTTAAAGCACTAAAGTGATATTTAGGTAAATATGAAAGTCTAAAGTACGAGATATGTAAATTTATAAGAAATATGTGCTAGTTATGTAAATCTCCCATAAATTAAGCCCCGTTTGGCGAGGCTTTTTTGGTGCGGCGCAGCACAGCGCCGCGAATTCGAACGAAATGTCGTTGTTTGTTTCGGTGGCCACCCGCAACTTCGCGCGTTATCGAGTGAAAGCGGGCAGCGGGATTATAGTCGCGGCACAGCTTCGTGAATGTGACTTTTACCCTCGTGCCCCTTTGTGACGGAGCCCAAGTGCATCTGATTTCCCGCAATCTTCTTCCTTTCCCTTCACTTCTCCAGTCAACGACGGTTTCTTCCTTCCCATCCTCCTCTCCGGTTGGTGAAAGTCCCTACTCGTCTTCTTCTTCTCCTTCTCTTCTCCTGTTCTCGTGATCTCGTCACAGAGAAAGTGTAAATTTTTGCCCTACCCCCTTAAATCTGTTGTTGTGTTGTTTTTTTTTTAATAGATGTTTTAAGTTCTCAATAACCTCATATGTGTTTTTATGCCACGAAGGCATATGAACAACAAACAAATCATTGTTGATACGCTTTTCTGCCATGGAAAGCATATGAAGCTTAAAAATTTTTAGCAAGTATTTCAGTAAAGCATTGGCCATGTCTTTCACTGGTAAAAAAAAAAACGCCAGGGTAGGTGAATTGTTCCATTGAATTTGGTGGGGTTTCGTTGGATTTGTAGGGGGTGTATTTAGGGTTTCGTTTCAAATGCTCATATCTGTTCCTTCAAGCTTTATGTTAAGGAAAGAAAGAAACATTCAAGTGACATGCTTTAAATTAAGCGTGTCTCATGAATTACCATTTGTGATTTGGAGATTGGTATTTTTGTAGCTAGACGAGATTCATTTCACAATCAAATTGTTAAGCACTTGTGAATTTTATGAAACAGGGGCCAATCTATATATTTGCTTTTACTATGAGCATTCACTATTAATTGTGGGTTTATGTTGGCATTCAATATTCAAGGCATATTCTTCTATATGTGTTAGATATTCAAGACATATGAATCTAAAGCTTGGAATCAGAAGCTTTGCCACTGAATAATTGAAATTGCGTGATGGGGAAGTAATGGTTTTAAAATTGCACTGCTGCTAGTGGATGTTTTCTTACTGTTTCTTCTTCCTATTCACTATCATTTGTTTCCTCCAGTCATATCCCCTTCTTTCTTCTATTTGGTTTCCTAACTGAGGAAATGTATGGATGGGTGGATTAGAGACAATGATTATTGCACTTCCATTAGGGAAAAGCACATGACATCCTATTAGAAGGCATTTTTCCTATTATATATGGGAAGATATTTTTCTATTAGAATTTTATGATGGTTTTACTCGTATGTGACAAGGCATTTTCCCTGCTTGAATTCCTGTATATATAACAGTTTTGTGGTGAATTTTCTATGTTCTGTTGGTGCACCCCATTGTGCTATGTGGTCTGGCAGCTATGTGTATGCTCTGTTTAACCACAGAGCTGCTCGAACTTGTTTGCTTATTATCCATAACCAATTCTGGATTAGAAGCTATCCAACTGCCTTAACCGTTCATTGTACTTATGTGGTTATTTATCCAGCTGCATTACCCAAGTTGGATGATTTTTTGCTATCCATGGAGCTGCATTACCTTACTTTTATGATATTCTATGTAACCTAGTTGGATGGTATGTGTGAAAGTGCCCTAACATTTTCTTTTGTACTTTTACCTGTCAGTCATGACAAGGATTCATTGTAGATTGGAAGCTATGTATCTTATTTCCTATTGCCGTAATAAAGATATGCGATTCATTTCTCGTGGATGTAGGTCAGTTTGACTGAACCACGTAAATTGCTTTGTCCTTATGTGATTATTTATTTTGTTTGGTTAATTGCAAGCTAGATCTGATGCATTACTTGCAGTAGCACTGAAATTAACTATAATATATGAAAAAGTAAAGTTTATGGTGTAAATTCCTTAATAAAAAAATAAATAATTTGAAAAGATGATAAAAAAGTATTTCTTAAAAATATTATTCATTTACAATATTGTTTATAAATTATACTTTTTACGGATACAATTCACAAGTAAACATTTAAATTTTTTACATATAACGTAATATTATACATTCCTAATGTTTTTAAAAAATATTTATTTTTTTACAATTTACACACACATATAATAGTTAAATTTATTTCATAACAATTATTAATACATAATAATTTTAAAAATTTTACATATATTAAACATTTTCATATAAATACATAATAATTTTTAAACAATTTTAGCAAACAGAGACAGTTTGGTCATTTCTCCAGAAAAAGCTGTCTCACAGCCTACAATTAGGCCCTGTTTGGAAGGCAAAATTCGCGGTGCGGCGCTTCACCGCGTCGCGAATTTGCGGTAAAAATGTTCGTGAACCCCGTGCAGCGCGGCGACCTGCCGCGAAGCGGCATCGAAAGCGGACCGCGGGATATACCCCGCGGCCCCGACTTTCAACCAGCTTCGTGGAATTCTTTTCCTGCGTTGCCCTCGCCCGCTCGCTCTCCCCGAACTCGTCTCTCGCCCCGCTACTCTCCCCGAACTCGTCTCGCCCTAGCGAGCCGACCGCTCTCCTTCTTCCTCGGCCGAGA
The DNA here is from genome assembly GCA_022702705.1 of Papilionanthe hookeriana x Papilionanthe teres. Lineage (NCBI taxonomy): Eukaryota > Viridiplantae > Streptophyta > Magnoliopsida > Asparagales > Orchidaceae > Papilionanthe > Papilionanthe hookeriana x Papilionanthe teres. The sequence continues at coordinate 150,779,107 of CM040422.1, read as the reverse complement.
GACCTTCGAATCTAAGGTAACCTACCTTCGATCTACCATTCACGTATCGCGCCCAGGTCCCCGCGCCTTGTATATGGCGATTTTGGTTGGGCTCTGCTGGATTTGCTTCCCTCTTCTTCTGTCCCGATCTACATATGCTTTCTGTCCCGATCTACATATGCTTTTGTTTTAACCTACATATGCTTAAGTTTTATGCTTATGCTCCCTATTGTGTCCCTCTTCTGCTGTCACTCTTCTTCTGTCCCGATCTACATAGCAGTGCAGTGTGTATTTGTGTGTGTTTTTCTTTTAGTTCATGTGCTAAGGGGGGACTTCGGGGCATTAATTCTTTCGGGGAGACTTGAGGGGGACTTCGAGTCGTTAATTCTTTAAGAATGTAGAAGGTTCCTTCATCCTTCATACTTCGTTCTTCGTTCTTCTTCTTTTTATGAAATAGAAAGATTTAAATGCAGTGCTTCCTTGGTTACAAAGTTGGGGAATTTACTTCCTTGTTTAGAATAAGAATTTTATTAGTTTAAAATGGAATTGTGTGTGTGTATATGTGTGTGTTTGCAGTGAAGTGCATTGCAGTGCAGTGTGTGGAATTGTGCAGTGCAGTGCATTGCGGTGCGGTGCGATGTGTGTTTGAAGTGCGGTGCGATGCTTGTGTGTGTTTGCGGTGCGATGGAGTATTTGTAGTGCGGTGTCGTGCGGAAGTGTGTGTAGTGCGGTGCGGTGCAGTGCGAGTGTGTGTATGTGTGTGTGTTTGAAGTGCACTGCAGTATTTGTAGTGAAATTGTGTGTGTGTTTGCAGTGCAGTGCAGTATTTGTAGTGCAATGCAGTGCAGTGTTGTGTATGTTTGCAGAATTGTGTGTATATGTGGATGTGTTTGAAGTGCACTGCAGTATTGTGTATTTGTTGAATTTGGAAGGTGTCTTCTTCCCTTTTGTTGTTTCTGTTTTGTTGTTCACGTCCCCTTTAGCACTTGAATTGGGATTGTGCAGTGCAGTGCATTGTGTGGAATTGTGTGTTTGTGCAGTGCAGTGCAGAATTATGTGTTTTTATGTGTCTTTGAAGTGCACTGCAGTATTTGGAAGGTTTGAAGGTGTCTTCTTCCCTTTTGCTGTTTCTGTTTTGTTGAATTTGGAAAGTGCCTTCTTCCTTTTCTTGTTTCTGTTTTGTTGTTCACGTCCCCTTTAGCACTTGAATTGGGATTGTGCAGTGCAGTGGATTGTGGGGAATTGTGTGTGTTTGTGCAGTGCGGTGCGGTTCGGAATTATGTGTAGTGCGGTGCGGTGCGGTGCGAAGTGTGTGTGTTTGTGTGTGTTTGAAGTGCCTTTGCGAGTATTTGTAGTGAAATTGTGCGGTGCAGTGCATTGCGAGTGCGATGCGAGTGTGTGTTTGAAGTGCGGTGCGGTCTTATGTGTGTTTGCGAGTGCGATGGAGTATTTGTAGTGCGGTGCGAATTGTGTGTAGTGCGGTGCGTGCGGTGCGGAATGTGTGTGTTTGTGTGGGTTTGAAGTGCACTTGCAGTATTTGTAGTGAAATTGTGCGATGCGGTGCGGTGTTGTGTAGTGCGGTGCGGTGCAGAATTGTGTAGTGCAGTGTTGTGTAGTGCAGTGTAAAAGCTATGCAAATGTTTAGAAGGGGTTGGTACGTTTAGAATCTATTTGTAAAAGCTATGTAAATGTTTAAAAGTCCGACGATGGGGAGTGTACTACCACAACGGAAGACGGAGTGACACGGGAGTTACAGCTTCTGAAAACTAAAGTGAACATTATTATATTGTTGGTTGTTGTTGGAATAGTCCTTCAGTTTTTTTCACTCTACTGTCGTATCACGTGCTTGAGAGGAATATATGTTTCTTTGTAGAACTACTATGACTATTTTGAGATTTGCAATCGCTCTCTTGCTGTGTTTTCGTTTCAGATCTTGTGTAGACTTATGATTTAATATCAAAAATTGTTAATGCTTTTAATATATATAAATACCTAAACAATTTGAAAGTAAAAGAGTACTTTTAAAATATGTAGATATATTATTTAGTTTCATATTTTTTAAAGCTCGTAAATGTTATATTAATTTGAACAATCTATTTAAAATATAAAATTTTTAGGAGATATATATATTTTATTAAAATTAAGATATAATCAAGCTCGTAAATATTTTATCTATATAATCTAGATATAATAATCACTCTCCAACCTATATAGTGAATTATTGCATTGAATCAATAATTCACTATATGATCTACATATAATAAAGCTAGAAAATATATATTAAAAATATAAAAATAAAAAAATCTAATTTAAATTTATTAGTTTGTATATTTAAAATATAAATTTTTTTTAAAAAATTCATTTGCAAATACTCGTATACTACATAAATATATCAAAATTTTAAAACGGTTTTAATAAACGAGGCGATCTAGTCATTTTCTCACCGCAATTGCTTTTCCACAATTCTGCAACTAAACAAACAGACAGCTTCCCCATACTGCTTCTCAGAAGCAGCAATGTTCTATGCATAAGTCGAGAAGCTGCAGCTGCAACCAAACAAATCCTTATTTTCACATAGCTGCACCAACAGACAGCCAGCTTCCCCGCAGCAGTTTTCTGAGGCAGTGCAGCTGCAAAGCTGAGAAGTTGCAGCTGTGCCAAATAGACCTTTAGTATCACTTTCCTCCTATTATTCTCTAAAGGTTTGTGAATGACCGGTGCCTATGACGCCATCCGCCTCGTGCTCCACTCGCCACTTTGATGATTTATGTTAGGTGCCAAACTAAAAGGGCAATTTAGTCATTTGGTAGTCATTATTATGGCGAAATTTTTACATCTGGACGACGTACACAGAGCTGCGTACGTCGTCCAATAATATCACTCCCTCACCCCAAAAGTGTATGGGGTGAGGGCCCACTTTAAATTTTTTTTTTTTAAAAAAAAATTCTGATTGGACGACGTACGCAGCTCTGCGTACGTCGTCCAGA